>JAWWEV010000001.1:78907531-78930703 GCA_035583235.1 Hafferia zeledoni | reverse complement strand
GGTGGTCTCTGTGTGTCCTTCTCAGGGGCTCTCGGGGACCACGTGGTCAGGGAAAGCGGGGAGCACATTTTCTCCTAGGTAATGGAATAACCTCCAGGACCAGGAGAATCATCATACTGTTGCAGATTGCATCCCTACAACAGACAGCCACACAGATGCAGAAAGAACCCCACAGAAACACCCTACCAATCCTCTGTCATTGAAAAAAAATCCCTTCAGACACACCCTATTCAACCAAGGTCAAATTAGAACCCAAACGTGCTAGACACACAGCATTCCTACCCAATTCTCCAATTCAGAAATGGCCAGTTTTGTTTCTGAACTGTAGATAAACAAACATTTAGCATGCAAATACATATTAAAGTTAAAAAAAGTTTCTAAATGGTAATGTGCAAATTCAGCTATAATTATGATACTGACTCAGTAATGTGAGGGCTTAATCCTGTCCTCAAAAGTCAAAAGAACAGATTCGGATAGCTTATTTTTTTTTTTTCTTCAGAGAAATTATTTTCCTGATGCAAGTATAAAGCCACATGAATAGTTTTTATGGCTATATGGGTAGGCTATTTGATTATTTCACTGTTTGTACACTATACATGAAGCTTAAGGTCTGATTTTCTCTCTGATTTTCCTTACTCCTTAATTGGCTCTCCAGAGCCCTGTTATTTTTTCTCTTCTAGTATGTATTTATCAAAACTTTATACTCTTTTTAATTTGTCTTAGTAAAGACTATAGATTGACATCAGGAAACTAGGAACAAGTTATTCCTAACACATTGCTGTTGTGCAAACAATTTTTCTGTAATTTTATCAAAATTTTTTTGCCCCAACCCAAATCACATGATAGTGAGCTCCATTATTCATTTATGCTATTACCTGATTTTCTCTATTTTAAAGATTGATAGCTCTTGTTATGCAAAAACGTGTAAAATCACTCCCATTTTCTCCAGGACATTCATGAGATAACAGAACTATGCACATAAAGTCTCTTTCCTAAGCTGAGTCATCATAGTGTATTTAATTACACATCTAGAGACATTTTTTTGAATATTTGGTCAGTTTTCTGCCCTTTCTGGTATTTTTTTACTATGTGACAGTCAAATTTTGGAAATGGAAGATAAGTCTATAGGAGCAGCATAGATTTATAGTGAGGCATAACAATGCCCCCCCTTATTCTTTATTCCTTCCCTACTAAATCCTAATACAGTTTTATCTTTTGATTGATTTGGAAGCAGCAACAGCCAAGATTTCCTTCTTGATTGATAGGAACTCCAGTAAGTAAAGTTAAACTCTTCTCCCATATACTTTTCCTCCTGGTATGTCACTCAGCAGTCACTCCTTCTGTGATTTTTCTGCACCTCCTTGGGCTTTAATTTCTTCTTCATGATACTTGGCAATATGAGACTATCCTTTCATTTCTCTTTAGTCTCTTTTCTAGGTCAGTCATGGATACCTTGAGCAAAATGGGTCCCAGATTGGTCTTGTGATAGCCTACTGATAACACACTCCACCGTGAAATGTTTTTGGTTTTTTCTTTCCTCTCTACCATTAGCTAGAGATCCATGTGAGAATTTCCCCTTTTACCCCAGGAACACTTAAATTCTTAAAGGTCCATTTGTGAAGAGTCTTGTTAAAGCTGCTGTACATTGTATGATGCAGGTAAGTGCCACACATTTACAATGTAAGTAATAAAAATAGAGCCTTACTGGCAAACTATTGAGAATTCAATTTTGTGTACATAGTCTATCAGAGTATTAACAGGGTAATTAAAAAATTGTAAGACTAGGAACCTAATATATACAGTTAAGGGAAGAAATTACATATGTAATTATATTTTTCTTTTGTAACTTTTTTCTTATATAACCAGCAAAGCAGAAAATCTCTGCATAATCAAAGCATCATGTTAAATTGAAAGCAAACCAGTTATTGAGAAGTCAACACATAAAATAAATTGAATCTTTGAATGCTGGAAACATTTGATTTCAAAAAGATACAACAGGGAACAATCTTAATGATAAAAACTGTTTATTTTTGAAGTCTCAGTCATTGTATTGGGATGATTGTCTAGTGTAACATGTAATCATTCTGTTTTCAATGAAGATTTTTGCAAGAGTAGACTTTCCTTGGAGTATAATATATAAAATCTTTTTTTTTTTCTCAGAATAAAAAAACAGAAAAGGTGAAAAAAGGAGAGGGAAATTTGCAAAACTTCTGCTATTTGGCCTATGAGGAAGGAGCTGAAATTTAGATTGAAAGATAAGCATTTACAAAATGAAGAGCGAACATATTATTTTAAAACTACATTAAAAACAATTTGTTTAAAATTTCTACCAGTCCAAGGAAAAATTGGAAGTGTATCAGAATATGCAATAAAGTATGAAATACAGAAGCTGACACAAATTAGACATTAGAAATTAGAAATTCTAATACATTGTTCTAACTTCATTAGAACTTGGACTGGTTTATGCCTTAGAGTTTTCAATCTGCTTCTTTGTTTTCCTGCATTTGACAAGTAAATCTGCCCATGCAGCTTATTCCCTTGGCTCCAACAATGATTTTCCAGGCACAGTTTCTTGTTGAACATGTAATGCAGAACCTCATTGGCAGCTCAGGAGCAAGAGAGAGATGGCACAGTGGCCCAAGCCCAGGAGCCTGCATGGTGGAAGTTTTTTCAGAGCAGCATGGGAACTTTTCTGTGTTTCTGTGCCTTGAGCTAGAGAATCTACAACCTGAATGTAGAAAGGGAATTAACAAGAAAAACCAGAAGCAACTCTGGCAAATCAAGTAGTTGCTTCTTATGAAAATTATTTAAGTACCAAAGAATGTACTATTGGACAGAAAATAATAGTTGTATACTTCTCATAGTACAAAAGATAAAACTTAGAAGTCTCCCTTTTTTTGACTCTGCACTGAATGTGCAACTGCAGAAAAAGTAAAGCAGCTGATAAAATCTGTTATCATGGTGACTATATAGAAAGGAGCAAAAATAAAGCTGCATAGGCAATAGTAAAGCTGACATTTCCTGAATGAAGATTTTTAATATTACGTGAGGTAGCAAAAGCTCAGTGGTATTCATGGAACAAAAGACAATATTCATTTGTAGCCCATTGGCTTTCTCCCTAGCAAGCAAGAAAAATTTACTATAATCAGTGGCACAACCATGGAGATACTAAAACTCTACTTAAAAAAAAAAAATTGCAAAAATGATGTAGTAAACAGTCTAAATAGAAAGCTTTGATATTGATTCTTGTGATTGTTGTTTGGTTTTTGACTGAGGTAAAACTCAAAGATTTTACATTTCTTAAAAAATTACATACCAGTAAGAATATGCAAAAAGTATAATTTTTTTTGTATTTCCTCAAGCTAAAACCCACAGAATTTAAACTATTCCAGCATGAAGCAAACTATCAAATCCTTCATGAACAACTGAAAAATGAATTCCAACAGTTTGTTTTTCTACACAATTTCTAGCCATTATCCTTTATGTGTTTTACTGTACTCAGGAGCTGGTGTATTTACTGTTTTCTCAGGTAAACAACCAATGCGTGTATGTGCATGCACACACATACTTGCCTGCATAAAGCTGTTAGATAATTTTATTTGAATTTTATTTATACTGAAGGGTAGGAATCTTAGGAACATTTATATGTCTACAACAAAACTGTACAGCATTAACTCAGTTACATTAGACAACAAAGAATATCATAACTACAGGAAAAACTTGAGTCGGAGTTCCGATTGCTTTTCAGTAACACTATTTTGCATTTTAAAGTGTTTCTCGCAGCTAAGACATTTGTATGAACTCTACTGAATTACATAATGAAAGGAATTTATGCTGCAGTGGACGCTCATCTCATGTTTTACAATGAGTTGAAAGGACAGTGATGCTCACTGTGCCAGGGCCCCCAGACCCAGGGGCTGGCGGGTTGCAATGATTTTAACACTCATGACACTCCCTGGCTTTTCGCGGGGGCGGGGGAAATAAGGATAGAACCGTGGGGCGTTCCGTGGCGCATCGGAAACCGTGTGATGGAGCCCTTGAATTTCAGCTGTAATAAAGGCGGAGAACAGAACACAGTCAGGTTCCCAGCGGGTCTGCGTGTCCAGGGCTGCTCTTTTATGGGGGAGTCCCGAGTGCTGACCCGCTCCGCTCCCCTTTGGGCGCTCCTGTAGAAGCACCACTGTCATTTTGGTTCGGCGCTTTGGCAACTTCTGCCAGGCAGCTCAGCGCTTCCTGAAAGCACAGAGCTCAGCGGAGGGACGGCGATAGCGTGACCTTCCCTGGAGGAGAGGAGGCAGGACAGGGCCATTGCGGAGCGCGTGTGGGGTTTCTGCCATCTCTCGGGCGGGGGACAGGGCGGCGCTCCGGGCGGGATGGCGCGGGCAGGTACCCGGGGGCAGGAGAGGTGGCACCGCCACTGCCGCGCCTCCTCCGCCCGCCTCAGGTTTGTCATCGTGTCGCCGGCACGGCCCGGAGGAGGAGGGATGAGGAAGCTGCCGCCGCCGTTGCATCCGTGACGGGGGCCTGGAGAGCCCAGGCTCGGGACTGCCCCTTTCTTTCCCAGCGCTGGCGCACGGGCGCCGCTCGCCCGGGGGAAGGGCCAGAAGGAGGAGGAGGACGGCGGCGGCGCTGTGTGTGAGTGAGAGCGTGGGGATGAGCTCAGCCCTGTGCCCTGGGGCCGCCTGAGGAGACCCGGCTCCCTGCCCGCCGCCGCCATGGCTCACTCGCCCGTGCTGCCGGGGATGCAGGTGAGGGAGGACCCGCGCCAGGGGCAAGCACGGGCACGCAGCCCGGTTGGGATGGCTGCGAGCGGCTGTTCCGGAGCGGTGGGGGACAGGGCGGGGGGAGACAGCGCCTCTTGGATGTGGCTCGGCCCTGGGGGCTGCGCTGCGGGCAGAGGAGCGGGATGGAGACGAAACGTGCTGTCAGCGGTTGGCGTGATGCCCGGCGAGGTCCCTCCGCCCGGTGGGTCCCTGCCCGCCTCCCTCCCTCCATCCCTGTGCTCAGCAGCCTCTGTGCTGCGGAGAGCGCAGCGTGGTGCGCGTCCCCTTCCCCCGGCCCGGAGTTCTCCTCGGTGCTTTGATTCCTGAAGCGAACGCGGCTCGGTGAGCGATTTGCGGCCCCGTTGTTGTGCGGTGAATGGGGGAAGCACACGCAGAGCCGGTGCGGGAGAGCAGGGCCTGGGAATGTTGACCTTCAGCGCCTGCTGCAGTGCCCATCTCTGCTGCTGGCTGAGCTGGGAGCTCCGGGATGGTGTTCGGCTCCTCTGCTGGACTCCAGGAGTTGGTTAGCTGCTCTTGTTATATGGTGGAATCTGCTGGTTCCGTGTCGTAACTATGTTTTTTAAATAACTGGTGTGTTTTTCTGCTGACTGAGTGAGCTTCCCCCCTCCCTGCCCCATTTTTCTTAGTTTAAATGGAAACTGCTGCCAGAAAAACTTAAGGTCATTGGTATCTGTGTGATGTTATTTTAATGTTTCCCACATCTGATTAGAAACTTTACTGCCCTAACCTCCAAAAGAACAATTTATGAATGAAATATAAGAGTTTTTCTCATTTTATCTCCTGGATTTGAAGTTTTCGTCCATCATTTGGTGTAAGTATTGATTTGGTTTGGTTTTCCTTGAGTTGAGATTCTAAGTCATGCATCTCTTTTCTTTGCATAACCCAAGGATTTGAATTTAAAATGTGACATGCTTAGGCAGAGCATGATTTATTGCTCAGGCATAGTACTGGATGCCATATAGAGTACCTAGGCCCACACTCTGAGCTGATTAATTTTTTGCTCTGTAGGTTCTGCTGTTGAGTGTTCACCTTCCAAATATGAGCAGTTTGCAAATTGCCAGAAATAGAGAAATAAGGGTATCTTGATTTGGCTACAGTTTGTTTAATATTGGTGGAGGTTTTTTTATGCGTTTGAGACTTGTGAGAACCAAGACAACTTTCTGCTTTGGAACAGAATCTGTACTATTTTAGAATTAAAAAGTCAGATTTGTAGCTGCTCAGAAGTGAGAGAATGAAGATTATTCCATCATTATACGTGACTGCTGATGTGAGTCACTGCATAATTCTAAGGACCTGTGTGTTTTACTGCCTTGATTTGTTATTTAGTTTGTAGTACTGTTGGCTGTGCTAAACGGTAGATATTCAGGATTCTTGTTAGTGCACATCATTTGGGAGTTTACTTGAAATCTCTTTTCATTTAGGACAGTGTTATTTTTCTCATTATTTTTATTTTAATATTATGAGAGTTTCTCAAGTGTGAACTTTAACAGTGAAAAAAACCCCAGACCCAAATGCAAGGTAGAGAGCTGCTGATAGGTAGAGGCATAAAGACTGTCAGCAATGCGAGTACTGCTCGCTGATTTTCTGCACCCAGTTGGAGGTGTTTATATCCACTTCCATTCTGTCAGAATATATAGCAGTTTTATGGTGATCTGTTTTCAGTACACGATTCTCTTTGATTTCACTTGCAGATAAATGTTCGAAGAGTAAAATATATACAATGTGTGACGTCTCTTTAAATAAGACAAAGGTTATGGTTTGGGACTTTTGATTATGTAGAAGAGAGAGGAATAGAACTTAGTTCTCTGAGTTATAATTAAATTGCCTAAATCACGGGACTGTCTTTTTCTGTAGTGTGATACCTCCTCCCCACCTACCAGCTTCTGCAACAAACCGTGTAAGCAGTGTCAGTGGCAAGTTACGGAGCTTGCTCTGACATTCTTTCTGTAATTAGACAAGAGAGGAGTCTATGCTGGTGTGGACAGAGTAACTTCTTGGCCCTCAGAAAACCACTTGGAGGGACAACACTTTATTAATGCTGTTTGGTGTGAGCACAGTGGTGTGTAAATAGAGCAGAGAAATGAAGGATTAATATCCTTCTCTCTGAACAAGACATCTGATCGATGTTTGAAGAGTGATGCATAAAAAGTGAGTGGGTAGAGAGTGAGCCAAAGGAACGAAAAACTGTGGAGGAAATGTAGGATGGTGCTGGAAGGTTGTCAAAACCTGAGATTTGCTGTCTGCTGCGAAGTGGGCATGTTGTAACCTGAATAAAAACAGAGTTGGGTTTTGACCTAAATTTCTAGGTGTGCAGTTTAAGTTTAAACTCAAACTTTCTGTTGTCATTGGTTTAAAGGCTTTGTGTAGGTAGGAAATTTGAGTGTGCAGTGTGAAGCTGCATCATTACTAAACTGAGCATATGTTGTCTTCCTTCTTCATGCTTTCTATAAAGTGGCCTGGGGAGAGTACTTGCTTGTCTGTAAATGTGTGAGATTCCTGCAAGGCTGGCTCCGAGTAAGTGTATATGACCTTGATTTTCAGACTGGCCTGCATTTCAACTCTGTGGTAATCCTCTATAGCTTCTTTATGGAAAGTATGTTTTAAATAATTAAGTACTGTGTTTGTAAAATTATAATAATAAATTCCTGGGGTGCTTTTGAAATTCCATCATCTTTAAGACAATCCTCTTCTGTGTAATAAAGTCCTTTTTTTATCTTCCTCCCTTTCAGTTTTTTTGGTAGCAATAACAGTGTTGATGCAATAAGTTATTTTTATTCATTCTTCATTGTATTTTCAGTACAAGAGCTACGGGTTCTTCATGCAAAATGTAAATAAGCATTGACATTCAAGCTGTCTTGCTTCAAGAAATGTTAAAAGTTTAACTAAAGTGGGAACTTGACAAATGAACAGAAAAAGAAAGATTGTTAAGTGTAAAGGCACCATTTCTGGCTCAAAAAGTGGCTGAAGTGTCAGTTTGCTGGAGACTGGAAGAGTGTTTTGGGAAATATTTGGCGATATACTTGTCTGGTTTTGCACTGTTCCCAAGATGTTCTCTTCTGACTGCTGTGGAAGTGTTCTGGCCTGGAGAATCCTTTGTTCTGATTTGGCATGGCTGTTCTTTTGTACTTCCGCACTGTAGGTATTACTGTCCCCCTTGTTATAACTCGTTCTCCTTTTACAATAAACTGTTTCAACTAGTTCCTGTGTGAGCTCTGTGTTTGGTAATTGCAAAATATTAGGTTGCTAAATCAAAGGCAGTGAAAAGACCACATAGCTTCTGCTGCTTTCCATGTGCCGCTTCTGGGGGAGGAGGTTAGTTTTGGAGATGAGTTTTTCTAAGTTTGTTGTGTTGGGGTTTTTTTTTAAAGTTTGTGCTCGCTGTTACTGTTGAGATTATAGTTTGATAAATACTTTACAGTAACTTAGAGCACTTAAATATTTGGCAGATCCTTGGACTGTTGTGGTCTTGGCTAATTAGTTATAAAACATTCTGAGGATAGATTATCATGGTTCTCTGGCATATTACAGGCTCGGTGCTTGGGTTCCAGGACAGAAGTGTTGTAAATTGTGAAAATGAAGGGTGTGTCTTCTCACTCTGTAGTGAAAGGCTGTTCCAGGGCTATGCAATAGATACGTGGAGCTGTTTGAGAGAAGTCAGCTCTTACTGACAGTGAAACTAATGATACTGAGAAGCCATGTATAGCAATTTCTACTGGATATGTGGATGCTAAGCTTTTCCTCAAACATGCCTGAAGTCTTGCTGTTAAGCACGTGTGGAGTAGAGAGAGGGTTTCCTCTAACTTCTAGGAAGCCACTGTTGCAGGGGGAAGCTTCAGTTTGGATAACGTTGTTAAATCCTTGTTAAACTCAAGACTGTATGGTAAAATGACTGCAATTCTGTTTTCTCAGTCTTTAAGTCTCTTTGTTCTTTCTGTTGCCTTTGCAGGTACTTTTCTTTTAGGTGGAAAATAACTGATAATTGATGGTAAGGTATAGACTGCTGTGTCTTTGGGGAACATTTTGAGGTATTCAGTCTGTTGTTTTTTTCATGTTGACTTTATCACTTCATGAATAGCTGAAGCATTTATTAGGACAGTTTTTGGAAGAAATACTGACACTAGTGAATCCTTATTTTTTATGATTCTCAATGTTTCAGCCACTCTGTGGTGTTGGTACAATACATTTTAAACATGCTTTCCAGAATTCTGTTCAATTTTAAAAATGTTTATATGGAGGTAAGGTGTGGTGTTTATACAGGGGCAGAGGAGGTAAGAAAAGGTACTTACAAGGTCTGAGCTTACAAAATCTGTTTTGGTTCCTTGCTCTGGTACCAGTCACATCCAAGATGGTTGGTCATCCTTGTCAGTTAGTGCATGACCAATGTCAGTGTTCACCTTTCTGTCTCATTAGTGTCAACAACCTCTGATCGGGAAAACGTATTTCCATCGTGTGGCCTTCCAGAATAAGTAAATAGCTACTGCTTATAGAATCATAGAATCGATTGGGCTAGAAAAGACCTCCGAGATCATCAAGTCCAACCCTTGGTCCAACTCGAGTTCATTTACCAGATCATGGCACTCAGTGCCACAGCCAATCTCAGTTTAAAAAACTCCACCACCTCTCTGGGCAGGCCATTCCAATGCCTGATTACTCTCTCTGGAAAGAATTTTTTTCTGATCTGCAACTTAAATTTCCCCTGGCAACTGTGTCTTTCAGGTGTCCTTAGAGACCAGTCAGGCTGGTCATACGCTATGGCAAGTGTCATGTACCAGTTCCATGTTTGAGTAAGATACCCTCTTAGTCAGCTGTCATCTTTGTTCCCCAGAGAGACAAAAGACTACTGATGTAGTGGAGACATTTAAATATTGGGCCTTGTGTTATGAGTGGTGTACAAGGCTCTGATGCCAGCTTTTGCATAATGGCATCTTTTGTGTTTCTGAAGTAGAAAATGGAAGTATGTATCTTGGCTGCTTTTTAAAAATTTGCTTAAATTCTTCTTATGCTCCCTTTGTTGGGGAGTGGGGTGGGGAGTAGGGGATACACCAAGCACTGTCAGCAAAGCATCTCATATAAATTAGTAGTAAGGTGACATACTGTATCCATCCTATAGTAATTTGGTCCCTGCTGTGTTAAAGACAGGCTGGAGAGGGTCCAGAGAAGGGCCACAAAGATGATCAGAGGACTGCGAAGCCTGTCACATGGGAAAAGGCTGAGAGAGCTGGATTTGTTCAGCCTTGAGGAAGGAATGCTTAGGGGAAACCTCATCACTGTGTTCCAGTATTTAAGGAGTGGCTACAGGGAATATGGACATGTCCTTTTTATGAGAAATTACGTGGAATGATGAGGAGTAATGGGTACAAGGTACCTCTGGGGAGATTCTGGTTGAACATGAGGAAAATTTTTCACAATTAGAGCAATCAGCCATTGGAATCATCTTCTGGGGAAATGGTGGATTCCCCAATGTTGGACTCAGATTTTTAGGCTTGCTGGGCCATCTTGTCTAAACTGTGCTTTTGCTGAGAAAGGTTGGACCAGATATTCCTTGAGGTCTCTTCCTTGTATTCTATGATTGAATTTGATCAGCATATTGCTTTTGTGGTGATGCACCTGCTTGCATTTGTGGAGTACTATTTAATTAGGTGGTGTTCTCTGTGGCCATTTGTGTGGATGCAGCTATATATTCAAAACTTATTTTACTTGTAAACTCTTTGTTACTCTGTGTACGTTTCCATGTATGTGTATGCACCTGAGAATTAATAACAGGGATGATACACGGGAAGCATCTCTTCAGTGTACTGGATTTGAAATGCAGAGTGAGAAATTCCTTGAGAGAAAATTGTTCTATACTACATGAGAACAGTCGTAAAATTATTTTAATCATGGATTTCCTCTCTTTTCTGGTACGGGGAAGTTTTTTGTTGTTTGTTTGTTTTAATGGTAGTCTTCAGCTTCTGTATTAGAATTTTTTTTTACAGAGAATGTTGTGAATGGGGCAACTTCATTTTGCCAAAATTATTAATTCACTTAAGTTGATGTGTTCTATGCCTAATTGAGTCTAGAACCATGATCAGTATCAGGTGATCACAAGTTAGTTGATACTAGTAAAATCTGTGTTTGTTTTTCCCAAGCTTGCTCTAAGCTTTAATATTATTACCTGAAATGAAACTCCTGCATATATGTTCAGGATGTATAGTTCCAAAAATGAGATAAATGTAGTTTACTTTTGAAGAGCTGTATTGAATAGACATTCTTTTTTACTGAAATTGCTTTCATAATCCAAAAGTTACTTTGTTTATTGGGAGTATTTGTGCAGGGAATTGTTCCTTCTTACTGGACAAGAATGGATCTGAGTAATAAATGTTTAGGGTGCACAAACATCAGACCATGTTGATTCTACAATAGTTTAGAACTAAGAGCCCTTCTGCAGTGTAACTCCATAGAAATTGAGGCTTAATGAGAAGAATTTGGGGAATGCTTGTACTCCCCTGTTGTATTCTTAGTTGCTCTGCTTGACAGCTTTGTAAGGGACATTTGGGTTTTCTGTCAGGTAGAATGGATGCAAGAAGAGTTGCCCCTCCTATTATGTGATTGCTGTAGACCCTAAAACTCATTCCTTCTTTTCCTCTAGGAGTATTAATGCAACATAACTTCCTAATTGCCTCTGTTTCCATTATTTATTCAGCCATTTATCATAATGATACAAATCTCCACCAAGAGCTGCTACTTTATTTTTCTTTTTATCGATAGCTTAGCTAATTAAAAGTGATTTTTTTTTTACAGTGTTTTAGCTTTTTTGGCAAGTGGAAACAAGTGAGACAATATTCTAAAACTGGTTTTGGGGACTTTTTTCCTTAGCTGTTGTTCTCTTGGTGTCTAAAATACATTTTGTGTTTCACTGCTGTGCCCTGCCTGCTGATGATACTTGTGTGTTGTTTCCATTGTGCGCTCAAGGCATGGAGAGATTTTTCAGTTGCAGTAATTTATGGTTTAAATGTGTAACGGGTGGAAGGGAGGAAGTCAATTGAAGGTTATGAAAATTTTTGGTGAAGTTACACTAAAAACAAACAAAACTGAAAACTTCAGAAACTCAGCATATTTAATTGGAATTTATTCTTTCTGAATGCTTGTGAAAAGCAGCCTGTGATTAGGTACCTATTAATTTTGGTATTAAACTCTTAAGGCTGTATACTAAGCAGCTTTCTCAATGAAAACCTGAATGAAAAATGCCAGAAAATTTCAGAGTGATTTGTACAAGGGCCATTGCACCCAGAAAATGGTACTGGTTAACTGGGAATTTTGGAAGCGTGCTTTGGATATCTGTACTATTAATAAAGAACTGAATGTTTTGTATTGTGAATCTCAACTAAATGCATCTTTCTTGAAAATAAGTGGAAAGGGAATTATGCTAGGGCTGAGGAATACTTTAATGATAGGCTAACTTCAGGCAACTTTTTTATTCCTGCTGGAAACGTGCTTAAAACCTATTTCAGTCTAGGCAGAAATCAGAACAAGGGAGTTGAACTGTGTCACAAATGTGAGTGTCAGGCTGTAGTGATGTATCTGTATGTTCTTAACCTCATCTGTTTGTGACAGCTGAAGTGAAATGCCAAGTTTTGCAGCTTTATTCTTTGCTTTTCCTCCCCTCTGTTGGAACCCACAGAATTTATGGCAATGGTTCCTATTTGTTGTATTACTGTTGCTAATTCTCCTTATTTTTGGTGGTTTATATTTTTCCCAGAAAAAAGCTATTTCCTTCTGGTAGTGTGTGTTTGAATGGAATAATTTTGGTATTGGGGATGGAAAACGAGAAATACGGAATGTGTGTGAAGAAAAAAAAGAGCAATCACGTGATATTTTTGATAATTGACAAATTCTCAGTGAAACAACTGGATCTTAGTTTTGAATTTAGGTATTATGGATGAGCTTTCATTCTAGTCTTGTACCTTTCATTCAATGTTTTTCTGATTAGTGTTCTTAAAAGAAAATAAAACTCAGTTGTTGCTATTCATGATAATATTCATAATGTTTATAACTATAAAATGGCTATGCTTGTTCAGCTGATTCTTTTTTATTATTGATAGATGAAACAGAGACAGCTCAGATTTGATTCCAGTTTTAAGGCTTCTTAAAAATGTCTTTTTTTCCCTTCTTTAGATAGAAGTCCCAGACTATAAATCCAAGTACTTGATTATGTATTGTCTCTTTGGGTTAGTTAGCTGGTCTTTGGAAGTACAGCTACGGCTTGATACAATGCAGTAAAGCTAAACAATATATTTTCTGCATATTACCTTTGTTTTATTTCAGTTTCACACTAACTACAAGAAATCATTTTGCATGTTGCATCAGTAATTCATATATGGGGTATATATATTGCTGAAAACAAAAACTTGTGAGCTTCAGAGAAAGCTAAAGTGCTGTGTAGCAAAGTTTGAGGCTTCTGCTTCCTGGAAGTAGTTTTTCCTAGATGTAAAACAATCTTATATGGGTTTTCTGGGGAGTTGGTGTTTATTTTGTTGGGGTTTTGTGTGTGTGTGTGTTTTGTGTTCTTTTTTTGTTTGGTTGGAGTTTGGGGTTTTTTATTTGTTTTGTTTTTGTTTTGTTGGTTTTTTTGATTGTATGTTTCTTTATTCCCTGCCCCCTGCTTTGATAGCCCAGTTTATGGAGGGCTGCATGGTTTGAACCTTTGCCTTTTACCCAAATTTACAATGTATCTCCACTACTGCCGTATGTGCAGCTAATTCTGTGGGTATCAGAGGAAAGCTGCTTCATACTGGTCTGTGATGAGGGGAATAGGATTTAGATGATTTTTGTAAGATTGCAAGTAGCGTTATAGAAAAACCTTTGCAGTGCTGCTTCTCAAATGGGGAGCTGTGTGAAGAAAGACGACATCAACTGTTCCAGCTATTTACTTTGAGTGGCCTTGACGCTCTCTGGGTACTTGGAAAAATTGGCTGTATGAACTTGTCTGCTCGATTTGTTCTCTGGTTTGACCAGAGAATAAATTTAAAGAAATGATGTGCAGCAGTGGTGTCTCATGTCAAAAGAAATTTTGTATTTGTGCAGTAATTTTATCCATAAAACTCATTCTTGGTGTGATAGGTCCTAGTGTGTCACAGAATAGCTGAGATTGTGAGGGGTCTCTGGAGCACATCTAGTCCACCTCCTGCTCAAAGCAGAATCAGCAGGTTGCTCAGGACCGCATCCAGCCTAGTTTTGAGTACCTCAAAGGATCAACCACCTGCTTGGACAGCCTATTCCAGCATTGGATTATACTTACAGATTGGATTTTTGATTTGTGGTTTTTTTTTTCCTTTTGTCTTTGTAAGTTTCAATGAAATTTCCTGTAACTCAGATTCTGCCCATTCCCTCTTGTCCTTCCATTGGGCACCACTGAGAACAGTCTGGCTTTGTGTCCTTTTCTCCTTGCCATCAGGTGTTCACACACAATAAGGTTTCCAACCCCCCAGGCTTCTCTTTTCAAAGCTAAAGCAATCCCCAGAATTCTCTGAATCTCTTCAGAAGATGGTATTTTGAGCTCAGTCTTGATAGGGAATGAGGATTGAACTGACTAATTGGAAATTGATTTGATGAAATGAAAAGTATAAAAAATGAGGTGTTAAAAATTGATTGTATATTTCAAATGACCCAGCATAGTGAAGTTACAGATCTGCAAGTCAAATCAGTTGCACAAATAAGCTCGAGAACCTGAATATGGAGATGTCTTATAATTCTTGCAAGTTAAAGAGAAAAATATTTTTTAACTTTTTCCTACAGTAACTGGATGAATAACCCTGCATAAAAAGATATTAGAAATAAGAACTGGAATAAGATGCAGAAAAATACTCAGTTAAAGCTGTATCTGAGGTCACAATGGTTACAGATAAAGTTTGATCTAGCTAGTTTGAATTTCAGTAATGTTTTATATTGAACTATAAGGGGCAGTTAGTGCAGATGAGAATTAGGGATTCATAAAAATAAATACTTTGCAAGGTGTATATAGCCCTGGCTGTGAGGAGTTTGGTTCAGAGGTGGTCTCAGAGTGGGTGATAATGCAGGTTTCTCCAGGATTGTTTTCAACAGTTGCTGACTGAAAAGTGACCTTAGCATGCTGATTAAAATTGCTGATGGTACAACATTTTAAGGCACCTGTTACTCTTGAGAGGGCATTACTGAACCCAACCTTGAGGACTGGAATTACTGAACAAAATAGCACGAAGTGCAGCTTGTCATAAGTATGAATTATTACAAAGAACCTTTGCTATTGCTGGGGGCTCATTAGTTGGAAATGCAGAGAATTAGGAAGAGGTGATTTGGTTTTGTTGGTTGCAGCTGATTTTGAGCCATGAGGCCAAAATGAACAAATAGGATCTGAGAATGTACTGCACTATTTCTATTTTGCAGAAGTGGGCAGCAGTGTTGTTAGGTACTGAGAAGAGTTAATTGTAAATGCAGTATGTTTTTCTGGCTGATTAAGGTCAAAGTAATGAATCCAATGTTGTACAAGTACAGAGAGATTACTCAAATTATTGGATGAATGGTGGCTTTGCTTATGGTGAAAAGGACTTTGTTCTGCATGGCTGAACAAGCTGGAGGTTGAGACAGGATGGTTGCAGCTTGTATTCAGAAGTGTGAAAAACTATTTGAAATAAAGCGAACTAATGTAAGTGTCGGTGGAAATTGAAAGTTCTGGAATCACTCTATCTGAATGTTCCAGAATTTGTTTTTGATTTGCCACATTATGTATTCTGTGTCCTACTTGGAAGGAAATGTTTTAGTGAGAGAGATCTAGCTCCTTATCAAGGTGGCTAGCATTACCCTTTGGCAGCAGATGTTGGTGTTCTATCCTGTGTTTTTTAGCAGTGTTTGGTGGCTCAGTTACATGAAGGCTCTTCTATCAGTTCCGTTTATTTTAATATTAGTGGGAATGAGCTGTATGCTTGTATGCTTGGTGAAAGCTTGGGAAGAGTAGAGGTGGCAAAGCTGTAGTGACAGGAATCTCTGGAAGACATTTTTGCTGTGCAGTCTTGTACAGAAACTGTTTATAAAGCTCTTTGTCTAGTTTTGCTCTGCTGGAAGTATTTACAAAAATAAACAGAAGTAAATATGAGGAGAATCCATTCCAGATGTGATCCTGGACAGATGAATGGGAATTGGTCACTCATGTCCCTTCAAATTCAAGCAGTTCATTATGTACCTGGAGGCCTGATCTCTCCATGTTTGAAATAGAGCAGGTCATTAAAGAGGAACCAACTGGTAGTTCTGCAAGTACACAGGTTGCTGCTACTTCAGGGCTCTCATGTCAAACACCTGGTTTCCTGAGAAGAAAACTGAGACCTTCTTACAGAGCAAGAGCGTGTTGTTTTGTTTGGGTTTTTTTAACAACTACTACCTTCTGTTGCTCAGAACAAAATTCAGGAATGGCAGCTGTTAAATTTTAGGACAAATAAATGAATTTACAGAAGTTCTGAAATGGGAAGAAAAAGTTTGTGTTATTTTTTTTTAATATTTAGTAATTTCACAAGGAACTTGGGAAAGAAACTATTATTAATAATTATTTTAATCCTATTAATTCCAGCTATTAATGAGCAATTAGCATTTCCAAACAGCTGCAAAATTTTGATAATAAAAAAAAAATCAAATGGTTTTTCCCTGCTTCTTGGGTCCTCCAGGAACAGTTATCTTCCTTGTTTTTCTGGAATTACTAATGTTCTTTCACATTTGGTTTATCAAACTATCAGCCTAATATCAGAATCCCAAGAGCTTGACACTGTAAAAATGAATCTGTGAGGTTTCTGCAAGTCTCTGAAGATTGTGGTGTCCTGAAATAATGGGCTTTAATGTAAGATTGCAATAGATGGTTGAGGAGAAGAGGGAAAATAAGAGGGGAATACATACAGCCAACAGAACTCAAAGAGCTGCTGGCAGGTAGCCTTTCTGTTTTTCTCCATTTAAACAACTGCAATACACTGCAACTTCAAATAGTGCTGGCTTTTTAGGCTCTGGAGGTGAAACATGGAATGTTTTAGGCAGCTGTGACTGGAATTGGTTTGTGACTTACCCAGATGCTTCTGTAATGATGTAATGGTTGGATTCCTGTGGCTAGTGAATGGAGCTAGAAGGTTTGTGGGGATGGGTTAGGCGTGCACAGCTCTGTACAGCACATCATCGCAAATTCCAACACAGTTGTATGAAAGCATAGACTGATAACTCATGTTTCATAAGGGAAGATATCTGATTCAGGTGGTAAGGTTGTTTTTATTCATGAAGAATCCTCAGAGAAGACTGGTTTGAATATGAAAACACAGCATTCGGTGAGGCATGAGAAGAACCAGTATGGCATGATTTAGTTGGTAGCTTTGTAGTCTCTGACAAATTATGTCTCTGGAGGTATTGGTAGGGGCCACTGTGTAGCTGTAGCAGGACTATGCTTGCTGGAAAATAGGAAGTGCCCTCCTTTGGTTGCCATGTGGGAGATACATTATGTATGTAATATTTAATAGTGTGTAATAATATTAATTCTCATTACATTGAAATTAAAGAAGGAACAAGCTTCTTTTGGTGAAAGGGAGTTGGATCCTTTTCTTTGTTCCTTTTAATGGCAAAAGAGTGAAAACACCTATGTCTTTCTGTTTGTTCCCCAAAACTGACTTTGGATAGAAGTACGGATCAATAAGATGTAAAGCAGGGGGAACTTTTTTGGGCTGGTGAAGTCTTGCAGTGCACTTAGTGGTTTTTCTTTGGACTGATATCACCAGTGATCTGTTCCTGAAAGACATGATGTCTCATAGCTTACGTGAAAGTACTAGGAGTAATAGCGTACTCCCAGTTTGTTCCACATGATGATAAAACCATGTGTGACAAACAGAATGCTCTAAGAACTGAATAGGTGTATCTCCAGGCTCAGTCAGTCCCAGCTGCCTGGTCCTCAAAACACCTAATTTAGCTGTGAAATTCAGATAACTATAGGCAAACCAAAATACATTCTAGACTATCTTCTTCTCATAGCTGCATAGGTTAATTATGTAATCTTCAGGATGATAGAGTGGAAATAGGCAGAACTATAGGTGGGAGATGGTTCATAAGTGTGCTGGTTTAAAGGTAAACCAGCATGAGAAATGAACCCAACACAAAAGAGATTATAAGAGTTAGAATTTAATAAAAATATTGCAATAAATACAATGACACAAAGAGAAATTGGTTTTAATCCACAAAATCCCAAAGTATAACCCAGCACCGTGACGCACAAACACAATGGTGTTCATTAGCCCCTGTGCTGAGACCCACATGGTTCCCCTGAGTCCAAAATAAAAGGAATGGGAAAAACCTCTTGGTACAGATGGTGGTTGCAGTCTGGTCAAGAGTAGTCATCACAGTCCTGCTGAGGTTTTGGTCCTCCTCTAGATCTGATGAGTGGTCCCAGAGGTTTTCAGACCCCAAGGTTATATCACCTCAGATCCAGGTAGGAGCACCCAGTACCTCCCCCAGGGCGGGGAGTTCTACAATGGGTGATCTGACTCTGTGAGTCATGGGGTATTTTTAGCATCGTTGATGGCCCATTAGCAGACACACCCCCTCAGGCTGGGTGTGAAGGTGCTGATGACTCCCAGGAGGGGAGTTATCACAGCTCTTATCTCACAGGCTTCACTAACACCCATCCCACACCCTGAGGGGTTGGGTGTGCCCTGAGCAGCTGCTGCACATGGTCCATTGTTAACAGTTCATGGGAAGTGAATAGAGGGTGTAGAATACACAGTTTTAGTCACACCCACCCAGTGATAAACTGGTCCCACCTGCTGAACTAGGACAATGAGCCTTTTTCTGTATCAATGATGTATTTTCACTTAGCATCACCCTTTAAAAACAGTAACAAATTTTTGAAGTATTAATTTTATTTCTTAAGGAAAAGACTCTAAATAATGCTGTCCTCTTTTTCTTCATTTCATGACTCTTCCCTCTAACTGTAACTTCTCCAGTTTAATCCTAGAATAGTTTGGATTGAAAGGGACCTTTAAAGGTCGTCTAGTCCAACCCCCTATAGTTGTAATTTATAAATTTTTTGTCAGCTAGGAAGGCTCCTTGCTGCTAGGTTAAGAAGGTGCACTGTGGAACACAACATGTGTACACTGAAAGTGAAAAGTCTAAGGGCATCAGTAATGAGCTGAATACAGGACAGTAGAGAAAACCCAAATATGGCAGAGTGGTGCACATAGGTCTTATATTTGCACATTTAGGTGAGCACTCATAGCTTTTACGTGACTGTTCAAATCAAGGAAACTAGGAACAGGATGTTTTTCAGAAGTGAATTAGTTTATATAACTGAGAGAAAAGCATAAATCAATGCTGATTGAGAAAACCTTGGGGTAAAGGATGAGGAAGAAGCATGGCAATTCATGCGGGTGATTCTTCATAGGAGAAAATTGAAGAGGATTTTTTGGCACATCAAACAAAAGGAAGTGGCGCTCTGTGCGCTGAAGAAAATGAGTGGAATCCTTAAGAGGATGAGATATGTGAAATACACAAAAGAGAAAGACCCTGGGATCTGTGAAGGAACCAATTTCAATAGAAAAGGTTAGACATAAGGTTTACTTTTATTGGTAGTGGAGTTTGATCAATTTGCTTTTAAGAGAAAACAAATCTTTGTAAGAATCTTTCGTTCTGGGTGCTCTTTATTGGCAAAGAAGAAGAAACTGAGGTAGCAGCAATTTCTGTTGCCAGATAAGATAAAACCCTGGCACAGGGACAGTGGTAAATTTGTACTCTATATACAGAGAAACGTAAGCCTTGCAGTGTGTGCATGTAAGGGACAGAGGAAGAATGTGATAATTATGGAGACAGAAAAAAAGTAGCTAAACAAGCAGGAATGTGTGAAATTTGAAGTGTTTGTTGCCTTGAAAAATATCACCTTTTGTTTTAGTGTTCCAAATACTGAGTAATTTTTCTCTTGCTTTTAACAGACTCTGAAGGCAGATCCAGAAGAACTGTTTACAAAACTGGAGAAAATTGGTAAGGGCTCTTTTGGTGAAGTTTTTAAAGGAATTGACAATCGGACTCAGAAAGTTGTTGCAATAAAAATTATTGACCTAGAAGAAGCAGAAGATGAAATAGAAGACATCCAACAAGAAATCACAGTGCTGAGCCAGTGTGACAGTCCATATGTAACTAAATATTATGGATCCTATTTAAAGGTAAGATACTGATGAGAGTGATTTGATTTCGTAAGTAGTTCTTTTTCAGGTTATCCAATTGTGCCTGTTTTCGTTGGCAAGGTTTCAATCAGACTGCAGTTGAAGAAAATGTATTTCTGTCCTTTCAATTCTAAAAAAAGAAAGAGTTACTGTATTTTGTGAAGGATAGCTTAATAGGAAAAATTGTGTGTGTCTTTTGATATTTCTGTGCAAAAACCCTTTAAATAACATGAGTTTCCTAAGCTGTGATGCATTTAGATTCTCTTAATATTAGGAGCCTGTAACTCTAATTGTTATTTAAAGTCATAAAATTTAATCTAAGTCTGCATTTGAATTGTCAAAATATTAAAAGCAATGTAGTAGCAGCTGTTTAATGAAGCTTGAAATTTTTTGTAAAGTTTTGGTCATTAGGGATCAAAACTAAGCTATTAGATTGTTCTTCTGAGGAGACTAAATGTAGCCTTGATCTGATTTAAAAATTAAAATCCAAAAGTTAATTTATTTGTGCATTAGCCATAAATGGATTGATGGAAGGGATTTCCATTAACTGCCTTCTGAATCTGTTTCCTTTCTCTCCTCTTGTCATATTATTAATGTCAGGATTCAGATTTAATTGTGCCAGTTAGGTTTTTTTGCTTTTTTCATTTGGTTTTCTGTTTTTGTTTTTAATTGGATGTGTATAGTGATTTAAGTCTAGATGGTGGTGATACTGCTTTATTTCTTTGGGCAGAGTTTGTTCCCATCTGAATAGCTCTTTCCTTTATGGCAGTGAGATGGTAATCTAGATAGGAGATTGCTGTCTTGGCAGGATTTGAACTTAGAAATAGGCAGAAAATACTTTTATTTTCAGTTTGCTTATGCTTTTGTGGAAGCATTCTATTTGTCAGCAAAAACATGAAGTTCTGGAAAGGGTACTCTTTTATCTCTGTATTTCTGAGATTGCCAGTTAGTATCCAAGCTAAAAAGGGCTTTTTCTGAGCCCAGGAGATGCATTACTCGAGAGAGAGAGAGAGAGTTTTTTTCCTTTCTTCCTTGTGCTCTGAACCATTTTGCTTGGATGTCTTATCAGTGAAGGGCTTTGTGTTTGGTTTTTAGACCTGATAACCTGTTACCAAAACTGGACTTAGAAGTTATGTGTGGTTTAGATCTCAGAAGCTTCAGGAGGCACTTAATTGAGCACAATAAATTGAAAAATCATTTCCTCACGACTTCTGTTACAACAGTTGAAATTTCTCAGTGAAGGATTGATAGTTGTGTGAAGAATGGCAAAAGGCAGAAGTGATATTTCTCTCCTGGGCTGTTTCTCTGCTTCAAATCTGCTCATTTTCAAGGAGGAACAATAAGATCAGAAAATGATTAAGGTTGGAAGAGACCACCAGTGGGGTCATCTTGTTATCCACCAAAAGCAGATTCGTTTCCCAGTGTGCAACAAGCCCATAATTACACACTCGAGAGAGACACTGATTATTTATTTCAGAGTTGCACAAGCCTGGGTGCTCAGTGGCATTCTAATAATCAAGCACCCCATCTATCAAAACCTTTCACTGTGCATTTTACCAAACAAAGGAATTAATGTTCGTTTGCTATCAGTTACAGAGTTCTCTTATTAATTAATATTCTACCTTCTATTCAGTGAAGATTTGCTTCTCATGCTAATTAGTCCACATGCTGTTTTGGGTCGGTGGGTTCCCCCTGCCGGAATTACCTTTTACCCAGTTGGAGCTGATTTCAGCACAGTTGCTGAGCTGGGTTTGTTAGGTTTTTCCTTAACTTGAGAGTTCTGTTAGATGTATTTGTAGCCCATAAATTCTGCATTCTTTGTGTGTATCTGTGATGCATCCTTCTTCCCAAGCTTCTCCCTAGGTCTGAGGTCATTGGAGCATGTCAAGCCCTAAGCCTTAACAAGGCAACTCTACCAAGGAATTTTTTTGCCTAACACGTGGTCATCACTTAGAGCTTGCTTGTTAGCTGCTATCTGTTTCATGAATTAAATCTCCCTTCTTGTTGATTAGGCATGAAAGTATATGTATAAGCTCTCAACTTGCTCTTATCTACCCCAAGACAGAGGTCAGTACATACCTAGTGTTGCCTCGCAACACCAACTTCCTGGGCTGTCTGTCCTAAACAGTGTGTAGCCCTTTCCCGTGACATTCCAGTTGTGTGAGCTGTCTTGTCCTGTCATATCTTCTTAATTGCAATGAGATCAAAGCCTTACAACTGCACACAGATTTCAAATTCCTCCTGCTTGTTCCCCATACTGCATGCACTGGTGTATGGGGACTTTATAGAGGTGTTTGAGTGTGTCAATATCCCAATAGGGCTGCAAGAGGATGCCCCATAGTCCTCTCCCCTTCACCACTTTTCCTAGTTTAGAGCTCACTTGACCAGGTTGGCTGTTCTGTCGACAACGGCTCATGTGCCCCATTTCAGGAGGTGGATTCCATCTCTCATAATAAGCAAGTGGGATCCCAAACCAAAACCTTGTTGCCAACACCAGTGACACAATCTGGTGTTTACTTTCTAAATCTGTCTAGTTCTCTCATCATGTACCCTAATTGGTATGATCAAGGAGTAGACTACCTGGGCCTCCAGACTCTTGACCACCATCTCCAGAGCCTTGAAATTGAGTTTGATGATTTGTTGTTACCCTTGGTGTCATTTGTGACCGCAGGAAAGATCAGCACGGGATAACAGTCAGCTCTTACAGGATAAATGAAATAGAATATAATAAAAGTCTGATGGGAATGCCTCTTAGTAGTTTTTTAAAATGTATAGTAACAATGGAGCTGAAAAAGAAACTCCAGTGTTCAAATACGAGCTAAGTAAATGTCAACATTTTCTGAAGGTCATATGGTTGCTTTTCCTAATTGAAAGTGAGAGAAGGCTCTGAACCCTGAATGGGCTTGGCTGGGTGAAAGTGTCATTAGTGATATTTGTGCTTGTTGTGAGGGAGACCGTTTGAAAATACTTGTAACCTTCCATGTCCGTTCTTCTGCCAAATGCAGTAGCCTGTGAATTTTTCAGCTTGTGTCAACTTTCTGAGATACTACACTAACAATGTTTGTGTATGACTGTCTTGGGTTGAGCTGGCAAAACGCCAACTGCCCAAAGACAGAGTGAAAAGGGGCCTTCCCCCCCCAACCAGCTAAAGGAGAAAGAAGAGGGAGAGGAAAAAAAAACTCAAAACCCAGGTTTATGCTGAA
>JAWWEV010000001.1:78894402-78907431 GCA_035583235.1 Hafferia zeledoni | reverse complement strand
TAGCCCAGCCCACCTCAAGTCACCTGACAATTTTCAGGCCTAGTCCAAACCTTAAAACCCAAATTTAGGCCCCACCTAGCTGAAACCATGACAATGACTCAGTTACTTTTGGAGTAAAGTACAGCTCTTTCTATGGTTAGTGGAATGTGCAATTACTAATTTTTATTCATTCTTCAGTTCTTTGTGAATTATGTTGTTTGCAAGACGCTTGGTACTACAGAACTCTTGGCCTTCAGAACAAAAACCTCATTTCTTTAAGGTGTTAAAAAATAATATGTGGTGGTTATTGGGTGATGCTGAAGTGGCAGAATCTTTGTAAAGGAAACATTTTGCAGTTCTATTTGCTTTCTAAAGTAAGAGGGCTTGTTATTGGATAGCAATAATGTGTCATTTTATGCACACACAGACTTAAAGAGGACCATATTAATATTTCAATGAATTGGTTAATATTCTTGGCTAGAAATCTAGTTTTATTTGCTGCAAGTCTCTGATGTATTTGGAAGCCAAGACTGTCTTATATAGTTCTAAGGGTCTGACCAGCTTTTAACTCTGTTTCTGACAGTGTAATAATCCATCACTGAAAATCTTCAACACATTAATCTTCCATGTCTTGAATGATTAGGAGACGTTATTTCTTCTGTGATTTGAGAGTTTAGCACTAATTACAAGAAAGATATTAATGTTTTCTCACAGAATAAACTTTGAGGTAAGCAAGTGGGGAGACGATAGGATCTTAACTTATTTGCCAGCCACTTCAACTAGTACTATTCTCTAAAGTCTGTGCAGCCTGATGTGTACTGACCATGTGTGTGGTAAATGTTGGAAAGAAAGAAGTACTGTTCATAAAGAACTCTTAATTTGACTTTCCTATACATTATTTTTGGCAGACAGATTGAAATTGTTATTGGAACTGTTCTCTCCCCTTTTTTTCCTTCTGGCTCTGGGTCAGTTCTTGGTTTCCCTGGGTGCCCTGTGTATCATTTTGTGAGCTAAAGAGGTGTCTTTTCTTATGTAATAACTTCTTTTTCTGAGTGCTCCCATGGCAGACAAGTTTCAGGATATTGGGAAAGAAAATTTTATGTCTCAATTTCGACACTCATACTTGATGATTAGTATTTTATGTCCCTTTCAGAACAAGTTTCTATAATTACAGAATACCTGATGTGATGTCCTTAAAATATTTGACAGATTTTAAGAGACATTCTGTATTTTTGGCAAAGGTAGTTAGTGGGCATTGCCTGCAGAATTTTAGAGGTAAGCAGGGTGGTTCTGTGCTTGTTTATTTTGTTTGCTTATTTTTTAACATGTGACTCACCTGTCTTCCAGAAATCTTTATACCGTTCTTCATTCTCTGTTATTGCGCACCTTCTTCCCTTAAGATATGGGATTACCATACCAGTGTGTTCAGGAACCCGTTACTTGAAACTTTAGAAAACTTATATAATACCACTGTACTTGCCTGATACACATGGAAGTGCAACTTGAAATAAGTATTAAAATTCAGTGAGTTAATGAAAGTTACTGAGTTTGAAGAATTTATTTTTAAAAAAAAAACATTTCATTTCTAGATATTCCCAAAGACTTGTTAAATTTTCCTAGTCTACAATTTTTTGTACAACCTAATTTCTTATGTTTAGAAGTGTGTTTGCTTTATAGCACTTTTTTTTTCCCATCCAGAGACTAAGCTATACCTGTTCATATGAAGTATTACTGCTTTAACACAGTGCATCTTAAATAAAAAGCAGCTTAATGTGCACATAGAGCAAGTCTTGCGTTTCTTCTAGATTTTGTTCTTTACATCTGTTGTTGGAGCTTTGTGTGTAGTTGCTGGGATTAGTTCATTCAAACAGAGAAAGACCAGTAGTGAAGTGGGTACCAGCTTAGGTTGTCATCCTGGATATAAACTTACATGTGGTACATCTTTTTCTCAGAAATCCAAAGATGTTTATATAAAACAGGAATGGGAATGCTCTTTTCTAAAGACATTGTATTTCTAAATACATCTTCATGTTGCCATTCTGTTGGGACAAAGGTCTTTTGTCTACTGGTAGGGTATAGTAAGTACCCAGGATGTTGCTCTTTAAGCATATTGCAGTATCATGGTTTATATGGGTACAGATATCTACAGGTATTGCTGTTCCTCATCTGCCATGGTGTGTTAAAAACCTGTATCAGTGTTGCTTGCTTTCTCTCAAATGAAAGGTTCATCTGTTCTGATTGAATGCTCCATGGATAGAAGAACTATAGTTCTTTTTAGGTCTATACAAAATTCATTCTTGAAAATTCTCTGGGTCTTTTTACTTCTTTAGATTTTAGGTATCAGCATCCACTGCCTTCCTTCTAGTGGAATAGGGATTCTTTGTTCCTTATTCATAGTTTTATATTGCTTATGAAATTGGCTGATGTTGTTTGCTGTCTCTTCTGAGTTTTACCATACTGGAACTCGTTAAAAGTATTGCTATGCTACTTATTCTAAAAGATTTTTTCTGCCTGGGAGCCTGTCAGTTCTGCTTTTTGCATCTTACTCTGCTTTACAATTTTTCAAGAGCTTAGTTAGATTTGGTTTCATGGTTGTTTCTCTTGTCTATTTTAGCCATGTTTTATTTCCAAGATTGAGATGCTTCTCTGATGTTTCTTCAGTTTTGTTAATAGCTTTAATTGCTACTTTAGTATAACTTCGTAATATTTATGTATTTCATATTAATATTTAGAAATAAGAGGAAGTTAATTTGTCTTTATCTTTAAAAAGTTGAAGATAAAGACCCTTGACTTTTTTGTATGTATGTAACTCTCAAAGCTGAGGTTAATATATGTATATGGACAAAAGCTGAGATCACTATGTTTATATATGTATGTATACATTAAGCATTCTTTAATTTCCTTGTTTTAGACTTCGGTACATGAAAATATAATGGTAGAGCAAGTGATCACTAAGAAGTTTTATCATCCAGTGTAACTAGGTGCAAGGAACAGTGAACTGCTACTGAACTAGTCTTGCGGAATGTATTTTAAAAAATAAAACTGTCTCTAAGCTCATGTTTCTTCGTCCTCCAAATGCATTTTTCTAGCACACTTCAGAGCTTTTGAGGTACCCTCTTTTGAACCGTTTAAATTTCTTGATCCAAGAAAAACAAGACTTGTAGTTTATTTTCCCACTTCTTTCATGCAGATAACTCCCTGCTCTATAAAGTTATTTTAAGAATTCTTTAAAGAAATAGTTTATAAGAAGCAGTGATGCTGCTAAGGGTCATAAAGGATAGCTGAGATAATTTTCACTTTAGACTTTATGCTGCAAAAACCTCCCCCATATGGGCTTTTGTTTCATGTCTAGGATATACCTACTGCTCTAAGTCAAGCCGATGTTTATATAGACAGCAAGAAAACAGAAAATATTTTCCAGTTAAATTTTTAGAGTGCCACAATATACCCTCCTGAAAAAAAATGTAGTTTTATGAAGTTTGATTAACTGAGCTCTGTAGAACAATGAGTTCTGGCAAATGAACTCCAGAAAGAAAAAATTCTTTATGAAAAGCAGTGTTTCTGAAAGGAATCTGTTTTTATTTTAGGTAATCAGATGAACATGAGGTTGGTAAGTAATGCTGTGGCTGAGCCAAAGCAAGTCTTGTATTGGTTGGGGCCTTGGTATCCACAGCATTAGTGAGGCCATTCTTGGTCTGTTCTCAGCGTGGCTGGAAAAGTGCAATGCAGTCAGTAAAGAGCTTCAGGAGCAGCTTGAGGTTTGGAAAGCCTGTATTGCACAGGATGACTGCAGCTCAGGCTTGTTTTTGTTTTTCTAAGAGAAGACTGGAAGTGATTTGATGTGTATACATGAAAGCTTTTCTGTGTTTAAGGGCTGATCGTTTAGTGCTTTCTAATCTGTTATGCCCAAATATGACAAGATGTATTTGCTGAGTGGTCAAGATAAGCAAATTTCATCTGATAATCACACACACTGTTTTAAAGGGAAGGTAGCTTAAATATTGGAAAAGCTTGTATGAGGTGGTTTTTATGTCACTAGTGGGGTTTTTTAGATCAGTATTTGTTGAATTTAAAGAAGCCTAAGCTTGCACACTTTAACAGACTCAAGAACATTAATGTGCGTATGTTGAATAATCTTGCTGCAGCTATTTAGGTAACTTTGTGGGTGTTTATGTGTGACTTCAGTAAGCTTTAAGTCAATGTTCTTTTGCTTTACAGGTTTAACTGGTTTACTTTAACATTTATGAGCATCTCTTAACTGGTGTGACCTTAAATGTATGCGGTGGGTCAGCCAGAAGTTAATGGACTTGGCGCATTCTGTCGCCATTTGATACAGGAGGCAGGCTTTGGCAGGTTTCATCATGCTTGTTAGGGTGGAACTGAGATTTTTCCTGCTTAACATTAGGACTTAGAATCCACTGAAACAGGAGCTGCTAACTCAGCACAGGGAGAAATGAAATGTGTGAGTAGTTTCTTAATGGTCCGTCATTTGTGCTGTGTGCCCAGCCCCACAGCAGGAGCAAGTGCCCTTGCAGACTTGACTTTTGCAAACCACAGCCCCTGAACTTTGGATGGGGGTTAGAATCATACAGCTGTTAGAGTTGAGAAAGACCTTTTAAGATGAAGTCCAAGTGTGAACGTAGCATTACCACCATGTTCACCATGAATCCATGTTCTCATGTGTTTTGAACACTTCCAGGGATGGTGAGTCTACACTTCCCTGGGCTCTCTGGTCCAATCCTTTACTACCCTTTCCGTGAAGAAGTTTTTCCTAGTATCTAATCCTAAACTTCACCTGGTGCAGCTTGAGTCTGTTTCTTCTTGCCTTGTCTCTTGTTCCTCAGGAGAGGAGACCAATCACCACCTCACTGCACCCTCCTTTTGGGTAGTGGTAGAGAGTGATAAGGCCAGCCCTGAGCCTCCTCTTCTCCAGGGTAAACAGCCCCAGCTTCCTCAACCACTCTTCATCAGACTTGTGCTCCAGTCCCTTCATGAGCTTGGTTGCCCTTCTCTGAACTCACTGAAAAAAAGATGTAACTACCTCTCATTTTGCCTACTGCAATTGCAGCCATGTTGTCATCATTGCATGTTGTGAGGGTTTGAAGCAATGGAGTGCTTCCTCTGTTGTCCTGACCAAAGCCAGATGTAATTGTCTCATCCTGTAGGAATTCCTGCAGCTGAAACTGGAGGGAGGCTGGGACTGCAGATTCTCTGATATTGTTTCAATGATGAAAGAACAAAATGAGACCCAGGTTCCTGTGAACCAGTCCCTGTTCTGGTATGCTTACTTTTCTTCTGAAGCCACTGGTAACTCCCTCTGTTCTCATTAGGCAGCAGCAGCCTTCAGGGAAATTGCATGGATGTTGTCCATAGTAAATGTGGATGTGGCATCTGGCAGGACGGGTCAGAAGGAGGTAGCAAGAAGGTTTGTGTAATGGTTCTGATAGGCTCCCAGATGTAGTCAGTCTACTGGTTGAAAGAATGAGTAGGTTTCAATTGATACAGCTCCTAATGGCCATAAATGAGACTAAGGTAAAAGGATGCCAAACAATCTGTAAACTATTTCTAGCACATGTGGGTTTGCTGTGAGGCCCTGTTTTCATATTTAAAATATTTTGATGCATTCTTATTTCAGTGACGGTTACCTTGCAACTCTGGATCTTTGTTGCCTGTAGTCTTTACTACTTCTGTTTTTCCCTGTAGTCATTTGCTGAGCTCTTACTGAGAAAAAAAAGTCCTTTGTTTGCACTGTCTTTATTCAAAGATACTGTTTTGCATTGTGACTTTAGAAACTTGTTATTCCACTACTTTCCATTAGCAGTCCAAGAGTTTATTATCACTTTCTGAAATCTGCATCATATTGCCCTATTTTGCCACATCTGTTGAAAAATCTACCTGCGAAACAAGTGTGGCTTCAAGAATTTTCCTGTTCATCAGTGTAATAATTTCTGCACTTTTAGTCTTTTACGGCTAAATAATTCTTACTGTACAAGTGTGTCAAGGTTGGGAAGCATCACTAGTATATCTAAAACAAAATTCAGAGTTTGTACTAATTATGTTTTGTCTTATGCTTGAGTACTTACCATGTTATTCTGATCTTGTTTTAAATCCAGATTTAGAAAGCCTAATGTAAAATATAATTTCCTAAAGTTTGTGTTGTGCTCCTTGTGATGACCTTAATAGCTGCCTCTATACTGCTCTGATTGCCGTCTTCGGTATGGTATGAAATAGTCTGTGCATAATTTCATGTCTTGGTACCTGCCTTTAGGCAGATCTGACAGGTATGGAAAATAGGCAGCAGCAATATCTTGTTCCCCATCCTGCTTTCATGTTCCTGCCATTTTACTTGTGTTGGATCTTTGACTGCATAATGCCTTGGTTCACCTGGGAAACAAGCTCCCTCAATGCCTTCTCCTGTTCCTTCCAAAAATAACCTGGCTCCTGAAAAAAGCAAACCCCAAACAGTAACAGATGAGCCAGTTCTGACCCATAGCTTCAGAATTGCTAGGTCTGGTGCAAAAAAATCATAAAAAAATGGTGGAGTCAGGTGGCCTAAGAACTCAGGGGAGAGAAAAGGACCACAGCTTGCTTATAGATTAGCTGTAACATGAGGTCTTGTATTTAGTTTGGCCATACAGATCAGGAGGACATAGCATTGCTTTCTAATAGTATGGAATATTGTTTATGTCAAATGTCCTTCTGTATCTTGTGTGTTAACTGCTACACTTGTTGCTGCAGGCCTGAGGTATCTAAAAAGGGAGTGTTAGTATGGCATCTGGGTGTAGTGCTGAAAAATGAGAGTGTGTGTATGGATTTGTGCCCAGGTTTAGGTGCATTAGTTTCATGGGCTGGGTCCCCATTTTATTGGCCAGATAGACTTCCCAGCACAAGGCTTTTCAGCTACAATGTCATTAATTGCACCATCAAATGGCTGCTAGTCTATTGATCTGATGTCCTCATGAATCTCTAAAACATTTGCCCTTATGATTGAAAACTTCTTTACCTGCCCCGTCATAATCTGGTGCTCTTACATAGTCACATAGTTACTGTGTTGGCGTCACGTCTTTAATGTGGACATGAGGTAGTTTGTATTGCTCAGTTAGCTTTCTTTTACTCAGGTATTCTTTGACATTTATACAGTTCTTTGGGTCAAATTAATTATTCTAAATCTCTGTATGGTGTGTATGGAGATAGTTGTGTAAAAGCAGAATCACATTTTTACACACATAAGGGACTATTATGGTGTGTTGAAGAGAATGTTAGTAAGGATTTTAAAATGGTTAAATGTAGAACTTTCAGAAACTGTTATTTTGAAAAAGGTAGTTAGACTCAAAAATACTTGGAATTTTCACAGTGAGTAGGTTTATGGACTGTATTAATTCTAAAGTGTTGCAGTTCTTGTATTTGGAGGCCCATGTTTTCAAACAAATTCCTAAGGTTCTTTCTGTCTAGTTTTCATTATACTATTAAATTTTAAGCTGTTGTGTAACAGTTAGGATAAAAATAATAATTTGGAGGTGCTGAGGTTTTCTCTATCTCTGCTTTCTTCAGCAGTACCTTGAAAGAGTGACTTGTAAGAAAAAAGAACATAGAGGAGGAAGGCAGAATGGGAATGAGTTATGTGAATAGAAAGTGTTTTTATTGATAATTAGAGGTCAGGCTAAGAGTTGGAAAGAGGAGAAGTGGAAAATAATAAGGCGGTTGCAGAAAAATTATGTGTTTTGTGGGAACAAAGTCTGAGTTGAAAATCCTGAGATATTCTAGGGTTGATATGTATAGCTTCATCAGTAAGAGTTTTGAGAAATGATTGGCTTATGAATGTTCTCTAATGGGAGTACTGGAATCTAATAGCATTTTGAATGCAAAAGGGGTGGGAAAAGAGGATTAAAGCTTTACAGGCTGTGGAGCAGGGTGCTAAAGGTCTTGGTAGTTTTGGTAAGTGGTAAAAAGGGGATTAAATGTTATGGGTGCACTGATATTTGTGCTAAGAAGTAAATTTGAGTTGTACCCTTCATTTTGAATTTAATTTGATGGAATGGGTAAACAGGAACAGATGTAATCATTAGAGCAATTGTATTTTTGGACAATGGAAGCAAAGAGGTTCTTGTGCATTATATTTGTTGTTTGAAGTTTGTTTTCTGATATAGAGAAGGGAGTAATTCATAAACCCCCTGAGCGCTATTGATGGGAACTACTCCAATGAAAAAGGTTTGAGATACATAGGTGTAGGGTGACCTTTTTTAGGAGGGAAATTATTAATCTCAGTATTCATCGAATGCAAGGTTCATTTGTTACTAATGCGTTAGATGTGATACAATTTATCTGAAATAAAGAACTCTGTGAACTAATGCTGATTTACTTTTGCTTCCAATTTCCCATTTTGTAACCTTGTACGGTTCATTAATAACCATTTGATGTATCACTCAGTACAATTCAGTTCCATTGGAGGCTTTAATTATGGGTTACACTTTTGTATTTCTTGCCTTCTCGGTGACTGTTGGTAAGAGGTGAGTTGATGGACTGTTAGGACTGTTGTAAAACCACATAAGTCAGTCTCTGTGTCTCTCTGTAAATGGACTTTCCAGGAGATCTGCCACAGCTTGCAGTTAGTTCTTTTCCTCCATAAGGCAATGGCTTGGTAGATGTGGTTATGACATAGTTATTTGCCTGGTGGACAGGGATGGGAACTGAAGGATGACTGCTGTCAGCCTCACTGAGTAACAAAAGATGTCACAGTTAAAAGGATAATGGTTGTAAGGAACGGGATTTTTCACCCTCCAACCAGTGTTTTGTGAAGCAAGACAAGGGGAAATGCCTATTGGCATGTGGGAAGAGAAGGAATATGGACTCGTGAGTGCTTATTGTTCTGAAGAAGTATCCACTCACTGATTTATGAAGTGAAATGTGTACTGTTCTTCCGTTGTTGTGTAAGTTTCTTGTGTTTATTGCTCGGAGCTGGTTTTGCAGCCAATACAAGAAATACATGTCTATTTGCTTTTATGGTAGTGTACTTTGGTAGAAGAGTTATAAACCCAGATTGCCCATTAGTTTGCAGCTCTGGGAAATCATATGCTTAATATGACATGCCTGGGCCTGTGACAGCTGGGCTATAAAGAATCATTTCTATGGTGGAAGGGCATAGTGCCCAGGAAATGTGCCAAAGAGGCTGTGAATATGGACACTGTCAGAGATGACTCACAGTAGGGAAAACATGGAGCTCGTGGCTTTAGCATGTTGGCGTGCAAACACTAGTCTGCTAAATGCTCTGCAGAAGGGATTTTTTGTCAGTACCGTCACAGAACATTCATTGTTGTTGTTTTTCTTCCTAGCAAGTGGCTCTGCAAGCTCTGTTGCAACTAGCTTATGGCAAAAAGGATGCATTTAAAGATTGATTGCATATACTGTGGTGATTGCAAGAGGTAATTGTTGAAGAGTGTCTGCTGCATTAAATTGAATATATTGACTAGAATATGTATCTAGAAATGAACATCTGATATCTTTTCTTGAGATCTGAAGAAGGCAGGAGTTCCAGAGCCTTGGAAAATGATTCCAAAGGCAAACAGGTTTTTTATATATATATATACATGCATTAAATACTGTATACTGAGGCAGCTCCCCTTAGTCTGAAAGATCTTGTTACCTATGTTTTTCATGGAATTCATAGTGTCCAAACTGGAATGAACAGTTCTTCTCTTCCCTTAGTTTCTGTTCTGCCTTGGCTACCCAGCAGATGCCTTTATTTTTTCCTTTGTGGTTGAACATGTTAGATGGCTGACGAACCTTGATTAAAGGACATAAATGCGCCACATGCAAAACCACAATGATTTCTTTGATTGCAGGGACCTTTTGGCCAGCTTGCAGTAAGGACTTGTGTTTAGAAGAGAACCTTTGGGCTCATCTGTATCTCCCTCCCCTCAAAGGGATGGCAGCCCGAGGACAGCTAGCGTTCATCCTGACGCCAAGAGACTTCAAAGGAGGTAAGCGCCTCAGAAATGCTCCCCAGACAAAATACTTACCAGTCTGCACCCCAGTGTGGTAATATTCTTTACTACAGCATCACCATCATTCATGGGTCCTTTGTGAACATTTTTTGAGAACTCTGTGGGGCCTCATCAGCTGCTTGCAGCCCCCTTAAGGTTCACAGAGATGTCCATTGCTGTCAGTCATTCTTGTCCACTTGCTTCAGACTGTGCACCCAGTGGAAGGGAAAAAGACATAATTTTTGAGTTGGTACTCAGATGTGTGCTCCCCTCTTTAGCTTAGTTTTTTATTTTCATATTTTGGATGAGGTTCAAAACTGAGCCCTTTTCAGTTCATGATCATTAAGGTTAAAGTCAGGGGTAAAAAAAGAAACAAAAACTGAAGAAATCAATCAAAACCAAACCCTGCTCCACAGTTTTAAAATCTTCCTTTTTTTTTGCATAGATTTCTGAACGATTCCTTTACATCCAGATGATTTCCACCTAAGTCTTTGTGTGTTTGATTATCTACTGAGCGTTATTCCAGAAAAGTTCTGTAAAATAAATTACTGCTTTTCATTTTTCTGGGGTGAAATATGTCCTCAGAATTTTTTTTTCCTTGTTAGAGATACTGTCTAGATGCAGCACAGTTTGTCTTCCAAATGCCTGTGGAATAATAGTTCAGTAGAAAGAACAATTTGAAATAACAGAAGTTTACTTTGACATCAGAAATTTAAACTCAAAATTCCCATGGTAGTTGTTATTATATTTTTTTATTTTTCTAGAGGTGGACTTTTCAGGGGTGATTTCCACCCCTTTTCCACCTAATTCTAGACTTCAGCTCTAGATCTTTCTTTTCATGTTCTCACTCCAGCAAGCATTATATGAAACTGACTAAGGAAGAGCTTTCATGGGTTTTCTGTTTTGTTGGGTTTTTTTCTTTTTTTCTTCTTCTAATGGGAATATTTGGACATTTAGTAGACCATTAGTGAATATGAGTTATATGTTTGCTGAACAAGTAGTATTTTTTTCCCAAGGGTGTGGATTTGGAGAGTGCAGTTGTGTACTTGGCATTCACACCATTTTAGCTTTACCTGTTAGTGAGTCCTCTGAAGTTTGGCCTTGTTTTTACTGTTTCAGATAGGAGTATATTATTTAGCTATTAGTTGAGCTTGTTTAAACCTAAGTAAGATATTTCTGACTATATAGAGCACTTTTAATATTTGCCATCTAGCCATTCTTGCTGGGCTCCACTGCATAAATACAATGGCTCTGTAGATTTTAACTTAAATATATTGAGGTAGTAAAGAAGTGAATTGTCTTATAAAATATCATGCCTAGTTCTACACTTACATGTCTTTGGATTCCAGAGATTTGCCTATGGATATTATGAATAACTTACAGATTATCCAGACTTAAAACGTTTACAGGTTCTGGCTGTGCTGATGGATTAAATTAGCTTGGGTTTTGCTGGACTATGTTTAAAAGCTTAGTTGTTGGTTTTTGTGGGTTGGAGGTTGTTTTTCTATTGGTTTTTCTGTTTGGTTTTTTAATTCCCCAAATGATTCCATGATTCTTTTACGGTAGTCAGTTTTGTTCATTTCACTGGAAAATTTTCTTTTGTAATCTTCGTCACTTCAGTTGTTGTTTAACTAGGAATGTGGATTTTTTCTTTAACTTACTTTTTTTTCCCAATGTCTTATTTCTGTCCCCCTTCTTCTGGTGTTCAGAGGTGAAACAAATATTCAAATTCAAAGTAGGAAACTTTCAGAAAACTGCAAATCTTTTTCTGGGAATTATTCTAACACTTCTTTTTTATCTCTACAAGTCATTACTGAATGTGCCAAAAATGAGCAGTAGTGCATTGCAACTAGTGTAACATTCTCTTCCTTTAAGACAAGCTATATTACAAATGTAGCTTTTAAAATGTAGTTTTCTTTATTAATGGATTTTCCTCCCCTGTGGGCAGATGAGAAAGAAACAAGGTCACCTTTTATTTCCTTTTGAGCTGCCTTTTAGTGTCAGTGAAAGTGGAGGTGGTTTTGTTTGGGATTTTTTGGTGTTCAGGGTTTTGTTGTTGTCTTGTTTATTCTTTGGGCTTTTTCTATGGATATTTTTAATAAATTTGGTCTAGAAATTCAGCAGTGAAGAGTAGAAACAGGGCTGAGAATTGCTAGACCACTTTCTAGTCTAAAGTATCTGTTCTGATACAGTGAGAGAGATAGCTATAGATGGGAAGTGTTATATTATTTGGAGGCCCTGGAATTTGTGAAATACTTAAATAATTCCTTTTAAAGGTAAATCATCAATTTTTCCTGGAGGGAACTGATATTCAAAGCAATATTCTTTCTCTTCGGAGCCTTTCAAATTGATGGTAGAACTCATTCATTTAGGAAGCAAAACCAGTTTTGCCTCTTTTCTTCAGTAGTATGAGATGATCTATCTACTTCAGTATGGCTAAACTTTTAGTCATACTTTCTTGATGAATTGTTCATCTTAATTTGTATTTTATAACATCTGCTTTTGCTCCTCTTATACTTCAAAACTCCAAAGCAGGATATTAATTTACAAGGTTAAAGATGGCTAATTCACTGCATCTGTCAGCATTTCAGTACTTTTGCACTTTTCTAAGAAAATGGGACAGTACTTGAAGACGCTGCTCTGAAACATGGACTGTTGTGACAGGATGGGAAGGGGGAGGTAGAGGACAGTTTATCCCAAGGATGTCTTTGGTAGCTGAGGAATCCTGGGTACCTGTAGTGTTGGTATCTCATAAAATAGTTTCTCTTGTTCTTTGAAACCAACTGTTGTCTTTCCATGCTAACTGACTTTCAGGTGCTTTGAAACAAGTGTCTTTAGAAAATACTACAGTTTGGTTTTATTTAATGAAATCTGTAATAGCATTAGCACATAGCTTTCTCCTTTATGAAATGATACACCAGTCTATACAATTTTGCATTGTAGTTGTAGGAGTGGGGTGGTCCTGTGGTGTAATGGTTTGATTGGCTTGTGTCAAGGAGAGCACTCCGGACTCTGAATCCCAAGGTCCTGAGTTCGAGTCTCAGTGGGACCGTCCCCTGGCAGTTCAAGC
>JAWWEV010000001.1:78805919-78893963 GCA_035583235.1 Hafferia zeledoni | reverse complement strand
GCTGTGCCTCACCTAAAACATCCACTGTGCAGGCTGGAAGGGCACACCCACGTGGGGAGAGCCCTGCCCAAATCTTCGTTTGCCAAGTCTGGCCTAACATACATACAAGCATTTTGATCACTTTTGTACTTTTTTTTATAATCAATCTCACCAATATCTGCGTGTGTTAATAAATAATGAGAGCTCAAATGCCAGGGTTTGCCTGTTCTTCATCCTGGATATCAAGGCAGTGACTACTGTTGTTACTTGGTATTGGAAGGAGATGGTGAATGAATAAGATGATGCCTGAAGCTCAGCTTTATGATTGAGGAAAGGAAGGCTTTCTGAAGAACATTGGATATATATGAGTGATCATATTGCTTATGGTGTGTTTCTCTTTGGTTGATCATTCCTTATTCTTTTTATGAAGGGTGTTGGAGTGATGAATGTTTTCAGATTCGTTTTAAACAGGTGGCTTTGTGCTTCTGTCTTCAGTGGTTGCTCAGCTTGTTTTGGGGCTGGCCCTTCCTTCCTGGCGGGTGTGAAAGTACCTTTGGCATTACATGATTCTGCCACCTGGTGGCTTTGTCAAGCAGCAGGGGCTTCAGATACATGGTTAAAAGCACCAGGGTGAATAAATCCTGAAAAAATCCTTTTTCTGTCAAAACCAGAAGGAATCAGTCAGCAAGGTGGCTTAAAGTCGATATGGAAGACAAGTTCCATGTTGTTTGCATCATGTTTTTGAAGTCAGGCATCTAAGAATCAGTATACAAGTATTTAAGAAGTTTGTGGTTGCTAAAGTTGTCAAACTTCCCTGAGTTTTTACATATGTAATTAACAGAAAAAAAGCTCCATGGGTAGTGGTACCAACCTGTAGCAGGAATGCAGTTTAGAGAGGTTATATTGTTGCATACATTGTGTATCTCAAGGTTCTTTTAATCTGGTTTCTTATGCTTGAGAATTACGAATTAATACTAAATTTATACCAGTGTTGAAATATAAGACACTTTTCCTGGCCCTTATTACTTTGGCATAAATGAGATGTTTATTAAGCAAAGTATCACACATCATGTTACGTGATGAATTTCAGGTTTGGAACTAGTTTGTTCTTTTCAGAGTAGTTGAGGTTCTGTCCAAGGTATTGTGATTCTGTTTCTATTTTTCAATACCCTGGGTTTTTCTACTAATCCAGTGATAGTAAAACTTCAGTACGTAGATCAACTTAAACTAGTTCTTATTTTGATTAGCAAATGTGTTATTTCAATCCAATACATAATTTCTAACTGGATGCAAGTTAAAAATGCTTGTAAAATATAGCTTCTAAGTGGAATTTGGACATGGTTTATCTCCATAAATAAACAAGCTTTTTATACCTATTTATAAATATCCTGTATTCTGCTGCTAATTGTGCACCATAAATTTAAGGTGGGTAACACTTTTTCTCACAATAAAGATGGGAAATTCGTTTCTCACAGTAGGTGGGTGATAACTGGAAACAAACATGCTTGCTGTTGTACTGCTGTTTTCAAATTGCACAGGCCACTCAGTGCACTTACTTCCTAGTCCTTCTAGTCATCTTTTGTGACTCAGTGTTGTTTTCCTCTACTATCATTCCTTCCCTCAAGAATGGTGATTTAGAAACATATACATACTTTCTTAACTTCATCGCATTAGGTCACTCTCTCCTGTATAATATCACAGTCCTAAAAATGTGTATGTTCTTCAGGTAAAAGAAAAATACAAAGCCTCTCTAAAGATAGGCCTCTCAGTGTTTATTCAGATGTTTTTAAACATCATAAGGACTTATAAACAAACATTTTGGTCTCGATCATTGGTTTCTGTATGTCTTCTATACTCCTCTGATTTCAGTTAAAATGTACCTTTGAGACTCTGTAAGAGTTTTTTTGTGGGTGGCCTTCTTTTTCAGTGTATAGTCTTTGGTTTTCACATATTTTACCTGCTGTAGCTGCACTTATTTTACAAGAACTTTCATGTTGTAACAGTTGACTTAATGGAAGAGACTTCATTAGAGATAAAGCTCCTATTGTAAGGTTTTTTGGGTGGTTCCAGAGTTAAAATCAGAAGTCAGACCTCAAGAAGAGCAACCGTAGTTTGGAAGGGATTTACAGAAACTGTCTTTTTGTAACAGAGCTTCTTTTAGGTTTCAGAGCTGTTAGTTATCTCAATTTCATGGCATCAGAGGAAAACCTCTTTTTCTTACTGTGAAAAAGGCAATGTTCCACTTGCCCTCATTAATGTGCTCATCTAAGAAAGAGAAACATTGTTCTATTGTTTATTGTTTTATAGAGAAACAATGATCATAAATTTGGATTGATGACTTGCCCTGACTTCACCGTATTTGGAAGAAAATTCAGTGCTGATGCTTAAAAGAAGAAAACTGGTTTTATTTCAGATCTTAAAATGGAGCACTGAATGTTGCTGGTGTCAGTATATAAATGTAGTATCTTCTTCAAAATATAAGTGATTTTGTGTAATATATAATTACTAATCTAGGCTATCAAATAAAAATTAGTGCTTTTGGTGTTCTTTTTGAGAGAAAAACTGGGGACTATATGCAGATAAAAGTGAGAAGTTCAAGTAGAAAAAAAGTTTGGGTAGCTTTGAATAGGAAAGTGACAGTAGGTGTTAGGAAATGTGAAGCATGCCAGAGATAGTCAGAAAAGAAGGAAGGAAGGAGGCCTGTTGCCGTGGTGATGCCAAAGTCAATTGATACTAGTGCTCTACTTGCCTTGTGCTGTTGTTGCAAGGCATTATGTTGGGTTTACATGGCAAGGGTTTGGTAGCAGGGAGGCCACAAGGGTGACTTCTGTGAGAAACTGCCAGCAGCTTTCCCCATGTACTGACCAAGGCCAAGCCCATCAGTGGCTGTGGCACCTCTGGGAAACAGATTTAAGAAGGGGAGAAAAAGCTGTGCAACTGCAGCTGCAGAGAGGAGTGAGAATAAGTGGGAGCAAGAGAGAGCCCTGCAGACCCCAAGGTCAGTGAAAAAGGAGGAGGAGGAAGTGCCTCAGATTTTGGAGCAGAGATCCTGCTGCAGCCCAAGGAGAAGAACATGGTGAGTGAGGTTGTCCCCCTGCAGCCCATAGTGATCCATGACAGAGCAGAGATCCACCTGCAGCCCGTGGATAACTTCCTGCTAGAGCAGGTGCATGTGCCCAAAGGAGGCTGGGACCCTGGGGGAAGCTCACACTGGAGCAGGCTCCTGGCAGGACCTGTGGCCCTATGGAGAGATGAGGCCACACTGGAGCAGGTTTGCTGGCAAGACTTGCGACCCTGTGTGGGACCCACACTGGAGCAGCCAGTGAAGGACTGCATGCTGTGGAAGGGACCCATGCTGGAGCAGTTTGTGAAGAGCTGCAGCCCATGAGAAGAATTCAGGCTGAAAAAGTTCATGGAGGACTTTCTCCTGTGGGAGGGACTCCACTCTGGGGCAGGGGAGGAGTGTGAGGAGTCCACCCCCTGAGGGGGAAGGAATGGCAGAGATGATTGTGATGAACTGACTGCAATGCTCATTGCCTGTCCCACTGTGCCTCTGCAGGTTGAGAGGCAGAGCAAATTGGGAGTGAAATGAAAGCTCAAGAGGAAGGGGGAAAAGTTAAGACTTGGGTTCTAAAATCTGTTACTATCCTACTCTGATTTGAGTGGTAATAAATTAAACTAATTTCCCCAGTATGAGTTTGCGCTACCCAGTGAGGGTAACTGGTGAGTGATCTCTCCCTGTCCTTCCCTCACCCCATGAGCCTTTCACTCTATTGGCTCTTCCATGTCCAGCTGAGAAAGTAACAGCAGTTTTGAGGGATACCAAGCATCCAACCCACCACAGGCATGAAGTCAGTGTATGTAGTTTATTGTCTCTAAAATGGAATATATATTAAGAAATTCATTAAAACTGTCTCACCAAAAGGATTGATTTGTGTCTTCTCATTAAGCAATGTATGCAGATGTTAAAAAAGAGAGCTAAAAAAAACAATCCAGCAAGAACTAGTGAAAGGTGATAGTCAGGTTCGCTACAGTAGGAATTATGTCTGTTCAGATACTTCATATGAGCAATAAAAACTTTTAAAAAACCCCAAAATATCAATGAAGTTGAGTAATATTTCTGTGGCAAGGAGGCCCTTAGGGGACTAAAAATCACTTTGAATCTAGGGCTACAGATTAAAAGATGCCCTAATTGTAGTAGATTGCTATTACTTAGCTTCACACTGGGATGCAGATACAGTTGGTGTGTGTGTTCCTTAACTGCATTTCCATGCTTCCAGTGCAGAATTACTGAGTGTGCTGGATCCATGGCTTTTCTGTTGTAAATTCAGACATGTGGCCCCAAGCAGTTGATGATGAAAGCTTCAGGAGCAAAGACTAAATGAACTAGAAACAGAATTGAAAGGATGAATGATGATTTAAAAAGACTGTGAATAAGATAACTTGTAGTTGTGTAATTGTGTTACATGGTTATATAATGATGTAATTAAAATTATATCCTTAAATATTTTCATTAGTTATTTTCTGTCTCTAATTTCTAATTTTCAGCTGGGGAGTTTAGTAGCTAGTGTTATGGAGAGTTTCTCTTTGGGGAAATTATATCTTATTTCAAGTTGTTAGCTCTTTAAAACCATGAGGTAATTGAGGTAATAGAAAAGGGAAGATGCATCTCTTGTTGACCTCTGGGTGAGGTGTTGTGAATGTTTGTTGTATTTTCCTCTCTTTCTTCTATTTATTTGGGATTTTTTTCCCTATTTTTGAGAGTCTCAGGGAGTTTGTTTTTTCTTTCCCACCCAGGCATTTGCAGTGAACTAAAAAGCAGTGATAGAGTTGACATGTTTGTGTTTAAGTTGCTATTAAAATTACATGTACGTTTTGCAGTCACAGAAAGTTTGAAAGTTCAGGAAATTTCATGCATCTTTAAAAGACGTTTTATCAGACTGAAGCAAAATATGTATTATAAAATGTTGTTCAGGTTGAGTAAGATTTCTGAAGATGAAATGACTTATTATAAGACCCTTCTCATAAGCATTTGTGTTCTAGAACTGTTAGGACTTGGAGCCTTAAAGGGACAGACAAAATCTGAAAAACTCTTAGCAGCAAATTAAGTATTTCCATACTGTAAGGGACTGTCTCAAGATGAGTTACAGTTATTGGAATGTTTGTGGTGTCTGCAGAAAGTAACCATTATCAAGGTGTAGATACTGAGATAGATTATATTTTTAAATGACTCTTCCTAAACAATATCTTCTGGCTTTTGAAAAATGTTTTTAACAAGACTGTGTTTGTCAACATGAGTTGATTCCTGAAGAAAAATATCTAAATTTAGCTGAATCTGTATGTTAAAAATAGTAGATGATGAAGGAACCTAATCCAGGGTCTTACATAAAAATAGTGCAATATGTGTAACTGGAGGTAGAAAAAAATGTGCATTTACCAACAGAAGGTGCATTCTGAGACAAGAGAGGGGATAGATGCAGTGGAACTACAGATATAATAATGACAAAAAAGATTAAGTTACTTCTAAAGTCTAAAATTTTAATCCCCCAGGGGATTTAGAAGTTACGTTCTGTAATAGGTTTATCACTTTTCTAAAGATTTTAGTCATCTTTATAGATGAGTATTCAGAGTCTTAGCTGCGTTGGCTGTGAGCTGTTATTTTTACATGAAGTTTTATTCTGTAGGATAAAGTAAATGAATATTGTTGCTATTTATGTGCTCCTTGCTGTGAGAGACACCTACGTTTTTATGTCAGAAGTCTTGTGAAAGTTTGGTACATACCATGGAGTTAAAACTAACAGAGCTTAATGTAACTTGATAATCATAAAAACTAAACTAAAACCTAGTATGTTCCATGCAGCAATTTCATTTGAATATGTATCTGGTAGATTTATGTGTATCAAGGCTGGTACTGCAAGGAAAAGATGAACTGCTTCTCATAGTGTATTTGGGAATAAGATGCTGCAAACAGTGGAAAGAAATGTTTAGGTCCAATCTCTGTCCCAGCATAGTGTATATCTTGTGTTAAACAGTCCTGTACTATGTATCAAGCTTTCCTTTAGGAACATAGTAGCTTGAAGTTGTTGTTAGCTTTTATTTTACCAGCTGAAGCAGTAAATTGCTATAGTCATCTTAAATAATCTTTGTTACTCCTTTACTTCATGTTTCTTGAACACAGTTGTTCAAAGGTGTATACTGTACATCAGCTGCATAAGCATTAGTGGAGAAACCTTACAGGTATTCTTCTTCAGATCAGAGACACATGACTGTTCCAGACAATGAAACAATGCAGAAATACGAAGAATGAATTCTAAATTAAATTTGACCTAGACAGGGTCAGGCTTGTTAAAGAATGGAATTTCTGTACAAATAAAAACAATTAATGAAATGAAGACATTTTCTAAGGGAAGCAATATGTTTTATGTGACATAATTAATATTTAGAATGTCTGTAATCACATTTTTAAAGTGAAAATGTATTCTCCTACATCTTCATTGTGTGCTCTGTCAGTATCTTTCTTGTCTCAGAAGACACTTTTACAAAATGCACAAAGGAATGTGGTAAGAAAAAAGAAGTGAGTGGCTTTTGGGAGTTAATATACTTGGAACACTTGGCTAGTTCTAGTCAGCATAAAGGGAAGAGGTTTCCTTCTGCTACTTGACTCTTTGGCAGGGATTGAAGAGAAGTTTCTTCTTCCCTGGACACATTATATTCTAGCAGTACTGGTATCAGTACAAAAAAAGAGGTACCATGACGTGAGTTTGGGTGTAACATGAAGTATGCATCAGTTATTTGGAAGCAATGGACTTCTAAGTTCTGTGTTCTTACACATTGATAAATGGAAAGTAGCTTTCCTCTTGTTTGTTTAGAGGAACAGAATGAAACTGAAAACACATGTGCATGGAGATACATACACTCTGGAGTAAGGAATCCAATGATATTTTTGAGGAACAGTTCGCCACAACCAACCACAGTTAGTGGTGTTTCAAAACTGCAGATGCTTTCTTCAGTGAAAAGAATGGAACAACGCCCTGTGACTTACTTATTTTCTTTTTTAAACTTTAATACATTTTTATTGGTTTTTTGTTTTGCAGGATACAAAATTATGGATAATAATGGAATATTTGGGTGGAGGCTCTGCCCTTGATCTAGTAAGTAAACAATGCATGAGGTTTTGTTATTTTACCTCACATAATTATTTCCCTGTCTTATAATTATGGAAACTATTATAGGTAGTTTGGCTGTGGCAATGTTTGCTTTCAATAAAGAAGAAAAGTATTTGTCAATACCAAAAAATGTTATTTTCCATGAGGCATAACTGATTATTTGTATAAACAGAAGGGAACTAAGCAACATAATATTGGAAGCAGGATATAAACATCTTAGAGTGCTAATCTTCAGTCAGCCAGAGAGCACTAGTGACTGAAAATAGTTATTTCTGTCCCTTAATTCTGCCACCATAACTCTTTGTAGTCTGTACATTTTAATGTATCATTCCCACCACCCACTTCCCCAAACAAATATACAAAAGGTTCCCTGTTTGAAATTCTACTGAAGTCTAAATAGAAATACAGTTTAGGCTGGTATTAAAAAATAATTCAAATAAGAAGGAGAAGCTGTGGACTCCAGTGAGGGTAGAGAGGCCTTCCAGAGAGCCTTGGATAGACCAAAGGGCTGGGCAGTCACCAACCACATGAAATTTAACAAGAGCAAAGTGCTTCATTTGCACCTGGGACAGAGTCCCAGTTTTGAATTACAGTTCCGAATGTTCAGTGCAGATTGTGTTTTCTGTGACTGGATGCTGTCATTCACTTTAGCTATTAAAAAAACCCCTCCCAAATCACACACCATCTTATATTTATTATGGATTTAAAAAATACAGTTATAGAAGTATCAGTGGATGTTGTAAGTATGTGAAAATTGTTGTATCAATAGAGGCAGCATGTCTCTATAGCATAGTCTGCAGTTGTCAAATGGGGCAATGAATAAATGCTTGAGGAAAGAGCCAAAGGAAAAAGGCCAGTGTAAAGGTACTCTGCTGGTGGCATCCAGGAAACTGGGGATTAAATGTGGGCTTCCTGCAGTTGTGCTTTTTCAAACCCATTTATACCTTTAGTTTTCACGTCTGTTAGAAGGAGTTCTGTGGTTGTGTGGAAATTCATAATGATCCCCATAAAGATATGATGAAGAAAGTTTATTTATTGTTATGATAGCAGTTTTCCTTTGTGATAGAAGAGCAATTAGAAATGAGAGTTGCTTTTATAAATGAATTATTACTTTCTTTGTCTATGTATAAAAGGGCAAAATTCAAACAGATGCTAACATATTTTCTTCTCTTTTATTTTTTCCATTACACACATTTCACTTGTGTGATGACCATGTGTTTATTTAAGTTTGTTACCTAGAAATAGTACAAAGTCTTTGGGCAACATCTTAAAATTTTATTGAAGAAATTGCACCGCAGAACTGAAATCATCATATAAGTGTATATTAAGCACCTTCTTTGTGCTTCATTAATTTTTGATTTATGTTCTGCTGCATGTTTTCCTAGTCCTAACATGCACATCGTGGTTCTCAACTGGAATCTGGTAGGACAACTGGCACACTTTGCCACATCTTCATACTTGAGGCAAGAATTAACGGGAACCTTGGATTCCATGTTCTGAGTGTAGACATACCATTCTGGCTTGGAGTTTTCTATACTTGAACATGCACTGGCTGTTCAGCTTTGAGTATAATTTAAGTTTGTGGCTGAGGTACAAGTGCCAATATTCTCAGACTTAATCTGTTTTCAGTAACTTCCTCCTCACTAAGGTGAGCTGACATCTGACATAAGAGGTTTTTTCCCCCATTAGATGTATTACATTACCAAGTCTTGAACTGGTGCTTGTAGCCTGGCTGGAGCAAAGCTTTGAGAATGTGTTAGTGGGTTTCAGTAACTGGTAATAATGTATTATCAAAGCTAAGAAAAAGCAAAAATTATTATGATTAAAGCTACAAATGTAAAACAAACATGAAATGAAATACTATCTCCTGTTCCTATGTATTAGATGAGGATTTCTGAGGAGTGTACTACTTCTAATTTTTATCTGAAATGCTTTCTTTCTCACAGAGTGAAGCTTTAGATGTATAACCTTTTGACTATGCTTCAGAGACTGCTATTGTGGAGTAAACTAGAACACTGGAATATTTCCAGTCTTAATTATTGGGCATGAAATTTCAGTGTCTCTCTTGGAATGCCCTTATTTATGTTAATCATCAAATTACAATATAGATGCTTTTCAAAGGCAATGTGTATACCTAGTACCTGACCACAAAACAATAACTGTCCTTATGGCACCTTTAACAAACTTTAAAAAATATTTTAGATAAATGATTTCTTTTTCTGTTGTTCACCAGGCCACTTAGTTTAGAACTATGTACTTTTAAAAGAATTTTCTGTTTTGTCTCATGTTTGGAAGTTAGCGAACAGAAAGTTCTGAGGGATGACAGAAAGAGTAATTTTTTTTATAGTCACAATGTTATTTCTGTTCTCTCTGTTTCTCCCTTTTGAAAATATATTTACACATTCCTTGCCTCTCCTAGTTAGAACCTGGCTCACTTGATGAAACCCAGATTGCTACAATATTGAGGGAGATCCTCAAAGGACTTGATTACTTACATTCAGAAAAGAAAATCCACAGAGATATTAAAGGTAAATTGTTTTTTTTTAATTATATTGGAAGAATATTAAAAGAGCTCATGCAATATAAAGGAACACAATGGTGTCAAATATCTTCATTTCTGCTATTTCCTCTTCTTTATTCCAGCTGCTAATGTATTGCTGTCTGAACAAGGAGAAGTAAAACTAGCAGATTTTGGAGTAGCAGGACAACTAACAGATACACAGATAAAGAGGAATACCTTTGTGGGAACACCATTTTGGATGGCACCTGAAGTAATAAAGCAATCGGCATATGATTCAAAGGTAAGGCATCCCAAGGCATTAGGCAAAGTCCCTTCCTTTTCTAAATTGAATTGCATAGTTGGTCTTCAGAATGTAGCAAATAACTTTTTGGCTGTGTCCAGATGAGTGCGTGTTTAGATGATACCTAGCAGCTAAAAGCTGTTGATGAGGATAATTTCCTAATTTGTATCCAAACTTTGCATTTTCTAGTTTATTAATGCAATCCAGATGGCAAGAAATTATACAGTGTTGATGAGTACATCCTACCACCTTTTATCCCACTCTATTGATGAGTATTTTTGGCTGTTTTAAACCATCAAACCATCACATTCTATCAAACCATCACAAGTAAAGGGAGCAAATATATACAAAGGGTAATATTCTTCTACTTGTTCTTAGAAGAACATGGTCAGCAACACTGTTGAAGGATACAGATTTGGAGGGTGTGAAAGTGTTGTTTGAAAGTCTTGTTATTCATCTGTGGAAGAATGTGCTGCGTAGGTCTATGCTACTCTTAGTGTGTTCTTTTAGATATGCCATGAAAGGAGGGTTTTTTGTCAGACTGATCTACACACAGGACTTTGATTTAGCAGAGTGGTATGTCAGCATCCTGAAATCACAACACAAGCACAATGTATCAATTGTAACATATAGTTGGATCACAATAGAAATGTGATTCCCGTTACTGTTCTCCATATTCTCACCAGGGTGACACTGCATGTCTCTAGTTGCCAGGAAGGACTATGTGCATTAAAGCCAGCTCAAGCCTATTGCTTTTTTCAAAGTTCATTGTGTTGGTTAGTTGTTTTTTATACTTCTGTTAGGCTGAGCTACCTGTAGAGTTTTTTGCTGCCCCTGCCATCTCCCTCCCCCACGCTGGTCTGGCTAGCTCAAGAAGACACTGATGGTCTCAGGGAAGGCTCTTTGCCCAGCCTTAGGACCCACTGGTGCAGCTCTGTATCTGGAACACAGGTCACCTTCAGGCCCCACTTGAGATAAAATCAGCTTGCTTTATGATAATTAGCACTCATTCCTTATGTTATTCCCTGAGTTCATCTTTCTTGCCCATCTCCTCTGATCTCCCCGTAGTGATTGGGTGAGTGGCCATCTCTCCATGCAATGAGACAGGTTGGTCCATTTCCTTCCACCCTTGTGTGTGTAGGGAACTCGCCAAGACTCTCTCTGGCTTTGCTCCAGCATTGCTTACATTCCTAGTTGATTGATACCTTTCTGTAGAAAGACAATTACAAAATAATGAACAAAGCTCTGGAGAGCATAGAGAAGGTTAAATAACCCCAAATTCCCAATATAAACGTTGAGTAAACTTTTTTTTTGCATGATAGAGGCTTGATGGTTGGTTGGTTGGGGTTGGGTTTGGGTTTGTTTGTTATGTTTTTTTTTACCTGAGGTTTTGCTCCTGGGAATGATGATCGCTTGCACAAAGTATGATTCACTCCTCAGGTTTTGAACTCTGGCTGGTTTAGTCTGCAATGTCACATGGACATAAAAAGGTCTTGGATACTTGATGAGTTCCCTAGAAAGCCACAGCTCACATTTTGAATGAACTAGAGATTTTTATATGCATTCGTACACCTTCTGGCACTTGGAGAACAGACTAAATTGCACAGACAGTAGTTTGCTGTGCAACAAAAACTTAAGAAGGCCTGTTTATTTTTGGATAATTATATGCATGTGTGAAAACACCGACATCCAAAGCTAATCTCATTCTTCTTCCATAAGCTGACCATGCTTGAAAGGTGTTAGGCAGGACTATCCTCTTCATAGCATCTCAGAAAGGTGCAAGTTCTGTTATGTAGTTGCTGTGTTTCCCAGTTTTATTCTTGGCCCTGTTCAATCCTCTTGGTTCCCATGTTCTAAAGGGTTCCAAATACAAGCTTGGAAGTGTTCTGGTTTTTGGCAGTAGCTCTTCCTGTTTTGATTCCTTTCTTCAACTGAAAGCATGTTTTCTTACCTGCTTCAGTTTTCCCATATCTAGTTCTCTGTCCCTTCTGCTAAGTAACTTGTAATAGACAAGTAAATATTTGATTTTAAAATGTTTTTTTCTTGTGCATAGCCTGTATTCTTTGACTTGAAAGAGCTTCAAATTGAGCCTGAATGGTAGTCATTAGATTAGAAAAGGAAAGGCTCATAGCAGGACTGCAATAAATAGTATTTAAGCAGTGACTTGCTGACTGTTACCTGAACTTGGAAGAAGAGGTATTTTTCAAGATTTGAAATGGTAAAAATCATAACGTGGTAAAACTTAGTGATGATATAGTGTCAACACTTCCTAAGGTCTTGCTTATCCCTCTCCCTTTGGAGGACTGATTTGTGCTTGTTCTGGAGTTTCGTTGTCACAGTCAAGTGCATCCCAGAAATGCCTAATTGGATACACATGTGATTAGTACATACATTTCTGTTTTGACATCCTTTCTTATCTGTGGAAGGGGAGGATATGGTTCCAGAGGAATTTGGGGGAGTTATTCTTGATGTTTTCAACAGGAATGGGCTTCCAAAACCCATCTTGGACTTCAGAGAGTTCAGTGTGCAGCTGTGGTTTGTGAACTCTTGTTCATTTTTGTGGAGGAAGGTCACTAGCAGTAGAGAGTTGTAAAGATATGAGGAAAAAAGGAAGTATTTATATGCATGTGTGTGTGTGTGTATGCAAGTGGATACCTATGCACTCATACACATGTAAATGTGATGTTTATACTTACATATACACATGCTCCACCTGCGATTGAAAGTCTGGCCAAAGAAAATCTATCAGTTCATGAGGCTTTAACACTTTCCTCTTGAGAAACTGAAATTCTGAATAAATTGGAAATAATGCTCAGTTGTTAACATGAAGATTCATCTTCCCAGGTGACACTTTTCTTTCATGACCAAGAAAAGCGTTCCTGCTAGAGGGAGGTTACTTGCAATTAGACTAGAGGAGAGCTTAGCTGACAATGCGCTTATTAAGATAAATGAAACTCGGGGCTCATATGCTTATGTAATCCTTTGTGCTCCGTAACTGTTCTGTAACATGGGCTAACAAAATGTCATTTCATAAATTCAATGGTATGCTAATTGACTCTAATTTTTTTTTCATACTTACTTGCAAAATTAAGTAACTGAGCTCTTAACAGTAGAATACTGTCTGAACAAGGAAGGAGGAGCTTGTTTTGAGTCAGACCCTGTAGCTGTGAGAGTGGAATGGAGTACACTGCAGCTATCAGCCTGTGGTTCTGTATGAGTTAGTCAGAGATACCTGTGCATGTCAGTGAGGCAGACATAGTTGGATTTGGGGGATCCTTGGTAAGGACAGCAGTGATAAATGAAATCTCTACTCTGTTTACAGCATAGCAAAGTTCCAAATGCTCTGTTTGGGAGTAAAACCAGATAGCTCATGTCAGATTTTTCCTGTTTTCCTGAGAATAAGTCTTTGTTCTGCTTTGATTAAATAGAAAAAAAGCAAAATATAAAAATTTCTAGTTGGTATCTTGTCCTTGGAACAGATGTTTCAGGGAAAATTTTTTTCTTTCACCTTTCTAATGGATTTATTCATCCATTCTCTTGACTTTTGGGTCTGTGGTTTCAGCTGAACATAGAGAATTATAATGAATTACTTCACTTCAGGCAGATTTGCAATAGGATTTGTATCGAGGGAGACAGAATTCACTGGAAGGAGTAACACATTTTGATGATGAAAACTTTCAGAGGCCAGTTGGACCAAAACTTGGGTTGAACAAGTTGAATAATACTGTTCAAGACTGCATTTCCTCAGTCTGTGAATGAGAGTGAAATATGAGACAGTGTTAAGCTCCAGAAAAGTTATATATTAAATTTCTGGTGGTTGTACTAGCTAATGCATGGTAAGGAAAAACTTTGTGCATCTTATGTTTACCTTTATGTAAATATTTGAGACTTGCCCCATATTCACATTACGTGTTTGGATATGGTAGATAAAATACTAGTTTATAAAAACTCTACCCTTGCTTTGCGAAAACAGCTGTGTTTCAAGATCAGTTCTAACTGCTGGTGTAAGAGTATTGATTTTAAAAAGTTTTAAAACTCTTCTTATTAGAACTATTTTATGCTGTAGAGTGAAGACAAACAAGAAACTGCTTATTTTATGTGGTTAGCCACATAGACCCTTATAACAAAACCAGTTTACATATGAAATTATTTACAGCAAAGATTAAAAATCTACCTTTACAAGTGTGTTGGTTTTGGCTGAGGTAGAATCAGTTTTCTTCACAGTACCTGCTATGGGGCTGTTTGCATTTGTGCAGGTAAACACTGTTGATAACACAGGGACGTTTTAGCTATTGCTGAGCAGTGCTTGCACAGTGTCAAGGCCACTTCTCATTTTCACCCTACCAGTGAGCAGGCTGGAGATGCACAAGGCATTGGGAGGGGACACAACTGGGACAGCTGATCACAGCTGACCAAAGGAATAGCCCCTGTCATATGGCATTGTGCTCAGTAACAAAACTAGGGACAACGTGGGCTGGGGTCTGCTGCTCAGGGCCTGGCTGAGCATGTCATTTGGTGATGAGCAGTTGTTTCCATTTACTTCACTTGTTTTTTGTCTTGGCTTTTCTCTCTGTGATTTTCTTTTTAATTACAATTTATTATTATTTTATTTTAGTTGTTAAGCAAGTTTTCTCACTGTTACCCTTCGAATTCTCTTCCTTCCCTCCCCCCACCCCACCAGGGGAGGATGTGAGCAAGCAGGTGTGTGGTGCTGGTTTAAACTAGGATAGCAAGCCAACAGTGCTTCTTCTCTTTCTCCAACCTAATCTTAAAATCATTGTTTCTTACAGGCAGATATCTGGTCATTAGGCATAACAGCCATAGAACTTGCAAAAGGAGAGCCACCTCATTCAGAACTACATCCAATGAAGGTTTTGTTCCTCATCCCTAAGAACAATCCACCAACACTGGAAGGAAACTTCAGCAAATCCCTCAAAGAGTTTGTTGAGGCCTGCTTAAACAAGGACCCCAGCTTTGTGAGTTTCATTTGTCAGTGTATAGTAGAGAACTTGATTGGTTTATATGAACTACATGAGTAAGTGCCATTCAGCTTTTATTAATATAGTGTGCCATATGTGACATGTATTTCTTTTAGATACTGCATGTATTTAAAATCTCATTTGTATGAAGACTGAAGTTTGGGTATCTTTGCATTTTTATAATGAGTCACTTAACACTCTCAAATGCAGTAAAAAAAAAAAGCCTTTTTTTTTTTCCTTTAAGAGACCTACTGCAAAAGAACTCTTAAAACACAAGTTCATTTTGCGAAACTCAAAGAAAACTTCTTACCTGACTGACCTCATTGACAGGCACAAGAGATGGAAGTCTGAACAAAGTCATGATGACTCCAGTTCTGATGACTCGGATACGTAAGTTTGATGAGTCTGTAAAATATCTTCTGTAAATGCAGGAGGCAGGTAGTTATTTTTAGCACATACATTCCTGTGTTCTGTTATTTACAGTTTTTCACCTTCGTGGCCCTGGTAAACTAATGAAATTCTAATTTCAGTACTGGATGGGATTTCAAGCAATGAGAACAATTCTTCTGGCCCATATTCTGTATTACCTTCTCTTTTATATGGGGTCTACAGTCCTTCCTAGGCATAAGGCTGCTGTTGTGCAAGCAGAAGGTCTCACACTGCAAAGCCAAGTAGCACTGTGCAAATGAAAATCAAGTTCAGGGATTGCCATGATTTATTCACAAATGGATTAAATTCCTCATGATAAAGAAAATGTGACTATTCTGAAATTCCAGGCCACATGCTAATGTCAAGAGTCAGGCTGTTCTTTTCTTGGATGCCTTTACAGCTGTATATTTGTTTACATGATGAGTGGCTTTATGCCTTCCAGTGACCGCAGTTCAAGCCCCAAATCAGGGCTAATTTGAAGGTTACTTACCAGTCTCCTAAAACTCTTCTCCGATCAGTTACTAACAGAACTTTGAGAGAACCGTTCATTGTTCCTTTGGAATATCAGACCAATTTTGATAGCTTGGCATAAGATAGTAGTGGAACTAGAATTGTTATTGAGTGCTTGTGAGGCAATTTATCATTCTGTCTAAGCCTGCTTTCCCCTCCTCTGCTTTCACAGCAAATCCTTATATTAGGTGTGTGTGACATTCTGGCCAGGGAGCTGCAGGCTCACAGGCTCAGCCAGCAGTTTTACTTTAAAATACGTAGAGCGGGTTCTTTAAAATATATATAGAGAGGATGCTTTAATACCTTGAGATAGTGTCAAGAGAATAGGCCATACACTTGTTCCCAAGAGGTATTTTCATTGACAGTGTAGGGGAGAAAATAAGGGAACTTGGCAAAACTTCAAAAGGGCCCTACACAAGCTAGACAAAATGTGCCACCACAACACTGACCCAGCACATACTAATCCACAACACTTAAGTCAAAATCCAATCCCTCTGCAACACTTAAATCAAAGTGCAGCTCCAAGCCACCCAAAGCATCAAGAAAGGAGCAAAGAAAGAGAAGCAGAGGGAACAAGGAGAGAGAAGGAGAAAGAGGGAGAGGCAGATTATATAGCTGCTATTGGAACCTTGTGGCAGACCAGCTCTCACACGTCCAGGTGTCAGGGCCACAACACGTGGCACCCTAAAACCTCTGCACTGGTCTCTGTGGCCAAACCCCCCAGGCAGGACCTCTGACCCCCCAGCCAGTCTGGAGTCCCAGGCCAGGGTGAGGGGCCGTGTTCTCTCCCTCCCTGCCAATCCAAGCTGGGTGAGGTGCTCCAGGAGCTGTGGGGGGTTACAGTTTTCCCAGGCTGTTTGTGACTGGCGGCTGCTCTGGGGCTGCCACGAGGGATACGAGGCCACCCCACCTCCCTGAGGTTCGGCCCATCCCTGCCCCCTCCACACACACACAGAGAAAATTAATCAAACAACTCAGTGAGATACAAATCCAGACTCTAACAATGTAATAAAAGGGTGAGTTGATTTGCTATGCTGGAACACTAGTTTTTCAAATAAGTGTTTCTTCTGTGGGATCAGCTTGCTAGAGGTAATGTATGTAAGGAATGTAGACCCACCTCTTCCAGTGACAACCAGGCATTCTATATGACTTCAGGCAGAAGTCTTGGAGAATTTTCTTACTGATCACATGCTTTTTGACTTGGTAGGTTGCACCAAATACTTTTTATACCATGGACACTACATGCTCTTTCAGTTGGTGGTTTTTCTGCCAATCATGCTTAATTCACAAGTCAGAAAGAAATGTACTTAGGAAGGATATTTATGGTACTGAGAGGAGAAATGTATTGCAGTGATTGATTAGTGTTAGCATAAATATTTTTTTTTCTTTTAACTTAGCAGGATTTACAGCAAAAATAACTATGCCATCCACAAACAGTGAGGCAAAACGTTGATTTATGGTGATGTAGTTTAGCAAAGCCGCAGTCTCTATCTGTACTTTTTAAGCCAATTTTTTAAAGTGGAGAATTTACCTTTTTTTACTGGCTGGGAATGAGTGATCTTCCACAAAGGTATTCCAAGCTGGTGTCATAGCTATTTTTCTAGCAAAAAGAGTGAATTAGTTTTCTAATTTCTGCCCCCCCACCTTCCCTAATGATTTGAGGTACTCTGCAAAAGCCAGTTTTCAGATAGCAATAAAACACTTCATGTTACTTGTTAATGGAACTTGGGAAATTTACAGCCTCACTTCCTTACATTTAGTGAAGTATCTTGGTTTAATTTTTTTAATTTACCCAAAAGATAAACTACATTACTTGTCATACTTTTCTTTAGTCATACTTATTTTTATACTTGGTGGCCTGCGTGATGAATCCTGATATTGGTTTTGACTGTTGTCTTTATGTTTAGAGTGTATATTGAATGAAGATCAACAATAAGGTGTAGGTAATAAAAATCTATGTATTTATTTTTTTTCCCCTTCCTTGAAGTGAAGCAGATGGTCAGGCCTCAGGTGGGAGTGATTCAGAAGAGTGGATCTTTACAATAAGAGAAAAAGACCCCAAGAATCTAGAGAATGGAGCAGCCCAGCCCTTGGAGTTGCAAAGAAACAAGGTGCTCAAAATATTTACTTTGTAATACAAGGAGAAAATTCTTGTGTTAATAATTTAGTGAGGTGATTTTTATTTTATTCCTTTACAAACATTTAAGTTGTGAAACTTTCAGAACTTTTGCTACAAATGTATGTGCTACAGCTGCCTTTCACAAAATCTTTTACATCTTGGAAGTTTGGGTATTCTGTAAATGTGTCCTTTTTCTGTAATTGACAAAACATGTACCTAAATATTTCTGTAGTTTGTGAACTGTTACCACTGGAGGAAGACCAGGCAATATCATACTTTTAAAATCTTCTGTGTACTAAATGAAAACCAGCACAGTGCAAACCTAGGCATGAGTTTTGGGGTAGGCATTTTGGTCTTTTAGGGGAAAAGGCTACAATGTAACAAGGAATATAACGTGCCTGTGTCCAAAAAAACCCCCAAACAATCCAGAATAAAGGATGCTTAGGAGCTGCTGCATTGTATTTTCTGCAACCTATGTGGCCAGGGCAGATGGTTGCTATGCTTGCCCTGAAAATTCTATGTATGCTTTTATCAGAACTGGGAAAATATGAGAAAAATACTGTATCATTTAGGAGGAACCTAGTAAATATCAGTGTGTCTATGATTTAGTATGTAGAAGTAGGATTGCAGGGGTTTTTTTCCCCTTTTAATTTTGAGGTGCTGCAGCCTCAAATTTGAATTCACCCTCTACTTTCTACAGTACTTGGGAATAGTATGTTGTAGAACATGTTTTATGCATATAAATATATGGCAACAGATTTTTCGTAAGGGGGTAGCATGTTGGAACTGTATTTTGTCTTTTATTAAAATACAATGAGAATGCTTTTTTCCAGAAAAACAAATTGGTCAGAATTTTGTTTTCTTTAAAGGAAAAGGATATCCCAAAAAGGCCTCTATCCCAATGTCTGTCTACAGTTATATCCCCTTTATTTGCAGAGGTAAGTTATTGCTTTAAAACGTAACAATTGCAAGATTTATGTCTCTGAAAAAATTAAAAAGTACAATGAATGACACCCAAGGTTGCAACAACCCATTCTGAACTTGATGTGTAAAGTTTTAGCTGTGCCCTTTGCTTTCACATGTGTCTGCTTTTGAGATCTGTGTTTTACTTCTAAAAATACTTCATATGCATAGTAGTGACATCAACCATGCTAGTCTAAAGCAATTAACATGAAAAAGAAGGTGGTGTGTAAGTGTTTCGATTGCAGCATTCTATTTTTGACACAACTTTATGTATTTAGGTGTTAATGAATTCCAAGTTCTTCACTGTTGCATGATACAGATGTAGACCAGATCAGTAAGAACTTCACTTTTGAATTTCAGTGTTGAAAATGGTATTTTGTTCCCATTCTGAATTTTATACTTTTTATTTTTTTTCCAAATACTTAAAAACAACTTAAAAAAAGAATACATGAAGGGGAAGACAAATATGTGAAGACGTGATTATTTTTAAAAGTTGATAAAACTCCCACACTGTATATGTATAAGCTATAGGCGTGCCAGTATGAGTACTAAAGTAAGTATAAAAAGCACATCTTGAAGCCAAACAGCTACAGGTAAATAGTGCTTCTTTCTTGGGATACTTTCTTGTAATTTTTGACTGTGAGCATGTTGAATAGAATATGGGAAGAGTGAAGACTTGTGAAGATGAATGACATCCTGATAAGTAGTGCAAAGACTAACTTCAGGATGGAAGGAAGTCTTCAATATGTGAGAGTGGTGTCTGATGAAAGTCAAATCCTGACACTGTGACCCCTGACAGTTGCTTCCTAACAAGCTTCTGAATTATATTGTGTATAGAAATACTTATGAACACTTTATTTCTTCCTGATTTTCATGTAGTTGAAAGAGAAGAGTGAAGTGTGTGGTGGTAACACAGATTCCATAGAAGAACTGAGAAAGGCTATTTATTTAGCTGAAGAGACTTGTCCGGGCATTGCAGATAACATGGTGTCACACCTCGTGCAGAGGCTTCAGAGGTAAAGAAACTATTTCACTATGGGTTACAGAAAACTGCAAATCTGATTCTACAAATATTTGACTCATGTTAAACTGGAAGAATTAATTTCTGCTTCTGATAGAGAAGGAAACCACTCATACTTACGGTTTGTGCAGTTGTATTTGCTTACTAGAAAAAAACCTAATTGTGTCAGTAGTTCTAATTTCTACCTTCAGGTGATAGCACATACATTCATGCTGGTAGTGTGCATATTGTGTGTCAAATGAGACTGGACAGCCTTTTCCCTTTGCAGTTCACATAAGGGACACACATGCTTTCTTAGTATCTGGGTGGATGTTGCAGAGAGTGCTCTGTATTGCTCTTAGTTTCTTTTACCCACTTGAATAAATTGACTGTTCATTTGGTGTGTGTTTCTTTCAGCCACAGAGTCAGTGGTTCATTTATTCATTAAAGACAGTCTGTATGACCTTTTGGTGGCATCTCCAAAACCAACATTTGATCTTACTTCAAAAGGCCAAATTTCATATGAGATTTTCTAACTGCCTTGGTTAGGAATATATTCTTACCAAAACACTCAATTTTCTATTCTTTCTAATACTACACAAGAGAAGATGAGGAGTATAAATTTCAGAATTGCTCCCTGAAGCGGCTTTAAATGCAACCTTGAATCCAGGAGCCCATAACTGTTGTGAATCTTACACCAGCCAGGTGCAATTGCTTGGTACTAGAAAAAACTCAGTGCAATAATTAATCATGAACTACTACAATGACAAATATCACCCTGTGCAGGTGTCTGCTTTACACTGTCTATAACCACACCTTGGTGCTATCTCTGAAGGTAAAGCATAGAGTTGCCAGGTGACATTTTCTCATTCAGTAAAAATGAATGCCAAGAAATCTGCAAAGCATTCATGTTTGTTGCTTAAGCCTAGTCAGCATCTCTAGTGCTGAAAGGTTACTCCTAATGCCAGATGGCCTGTCCTGTTTTGTCTCAGTTGATCCTGGCAGACTTGAAAGAGTTCAGCTTCCATCTCAATTTGTTTCCATCAGGGGTTCCAAAACTGAATGCAGTCTTTCATCAACTCAATATTTCAGTGTTGTATTTCTACCAGTCTGGTAAAGGACCCTCCTGGAACCAGGAACCTCAAAGAGTTGGGGCTGCAAGTGAAGCTGAAAATGACCATGTGGAGACAATGCCCAGACGTGGGCATTTTTGGGGATAGTGGCGATGATCTTACTTGTTCCTGTCATGACAGCAACAGTCATTATTTTTCTTCTAAGAGAAAGATGTCAGGACCCTTTATATACCTATTTAGCATTTTGTGTTCCTTCTGTTCTATTTCCTTTGCCTGTTAACATTTTTCTTGGTCACGATGTCTTAGAACAGTGGAGGCAGGCACTTCATTCTTTTTGAAGGAGATAAAGAATTATTCATACAGAATGTTTGTTGATGGATCCCATCTGGGTGAACTTTCTCTTCTTTGCAGGGATGATATTCAGCTAGTATTGGCATCATGACTAGCGCTCCTTCCAGCAAGGGAGTGAAAGAAATGAATGGCAGGTTCCCCTGCTAAAAATGAGTTTGAACCATTCCATAGCTTACTAGCTTTCCCTTGTGGATAAAGCTGTTTTTGGAGCTAGGCATATTCTGAAAAGGTAGTTCCTTGGTATTTGAATGCTACAGGAAATACAATCTGTTACTTTATTAAGTTGTTCACTGTATCTACTTACAATAGCCTCTCAATTTGGTAGCTAATTTCTGAAAATAGGTTTTCAACAACAAATTTCTTAATGACCTTTTCATTCCTCTTATGATTGGTTAAAACTGGATTTTGCAATTTTGTCTGAATGAATTAACTGGGACCCTTAAAAGAGCTGCTCAGTAATTTTAAGTGAATCCAGTTCCTTCCCCCTCGACTTTTGTTCTCAGTTGTTCGATAGTTTACTGAAAACTTAATGTGATTAAAATGTGTGCTTCTTTCTTTGATGATTTAAGAATCTGCTTAGATCAAGAAATACAGATTTCCTGTCCCAGTAATATTTTGAAAACATTATGATGTAAAGTTGTGAAGTAGGAAAGTTGGCATCACTAAATGTTGCCCTGCTGTATGGAGTTCTTACATCATTATATACTGCTCAGTAACACAGTTGAACACAGGTTGCTGCTGTTTGCTATGAAAGCAGTGATAGTGATAGTCTGACAGGGTGTATTTCACTGTTGTGTGATGGCAGTGGTGTGCGTCAGTGTGCAAGGAAAAAGGTTGGAACTTCAACTGGAATAACTGTTCATTGCTGCTTGTAGAATGCCTTTCTGAAAGTCACAACAATAATTATTTATTTTCCTTTTCAGATATTCACTAGCTGGAGGAAGTTCTTCATCCTACTGATGTACTCTTCCTGACTTTTCTAAGACAACAGAGATCCCATGGTGTCTGCATTGAAGGCACACACCCTTATTTTGTTCTGCCTTTCAGTCTTGGAAAGTCCTTTGGTTGAAGGACATTCCTAAATGTGCAAGAGTGAAAATGAAGTCTTTTGAATGGAGGCAGTTATTTTTCAGCTCCTTAAAGCTATAATTTTTTAAAATAATAATGCACATATTCCAGGGAGGTGTCCTTTTGTAAAATCTGAAATGTATATTTAGGTTTGTGATAGTGAAATTAAAGATAATGAGAAACCTCAGGTATCTTGCTTTAAGAATTCCACTGGGAGATGGAGCATGGTTGTTGGAATTGTGTACAGATATGTATATAATGTCTTTTTTAACAGGAAGCCTTTCAACGTGCATAAGGAATCACTGTGTACAAAATGGTAAAGTGCTTTTGTAGATAATGTTAGTGGGGTAAATATTTGACAGGCTATAACTGAGTATTGCCTTGCCTTTATTACATGTGATAAGTGAATCTTGGTTTGATTTTTGTATGTGAAGTATTTGCCATTGAAAGAGTTAATCCTGTACTATGGAACCTTCTATTTGTACCTCAGTACAGACATAATTTTATTCTGTTTCTCCAGTATGTCTTCCTTTTTATCTATATTCTGAGCTTGGCTTTCTAATAACAGTTGTTTTAAATTTCTTACACCTTGCCTCTCAAAGCTTTAAATTTAAATTATTGGTTTTCCTAAAGAATGAGCTTTTTCATATTTTCAGTTTTAAATTGTGCCAATGCAAATTCTGAACCCTATCTGTTGTTCAGTTTTAGTAACAGACATTTGTGAAGCTTGTGAAATTCAGATACAATCTTTTTTTTAACCTGAACACGTTTGAATGCTTACAAAAATAAGTCTTTATTCACTTCATTTATTCTGAAATATCTCACTAAGGTGTTGACTCTGAGGCAGTGGCAAGTATTTCTTCATTGTGCCTATTTTCATCATTAAAATCAAAGTTTTTCAGCATAAAAGAAAAATTATCCATAGATTCAATATTCAGCCTCGCTGCCTTGATCTGTGCATCTCTTTACCAAAAGTGACAGACACTGGACACAAAGGCTGCAAAACTGAGCCCAAGTGTTACGTGCTGGGTCCTATTGCTTGCTTCCCCAGAGAAGTTACTTCTTGAAAATTATGAACTGCAAAATTTCCACTGTTCCTGTGAAAGCTTTTTGATAACTGTCATCAGGCTTTATAGATATTTTAGACAGTAACATTAGTTCATCAGTTATGTGCACAGTTGATTAGTACCTGCTATTTCCCCCCCCCCAGTATTACTCTGAGGTTTACCTTGATTTGTTTCACCAAGACTATATTCAGGTGCTTCTTATTCCAGTAGCTAAGAGAGCATTTTTGCCTTCTTTTTAATGAAGAAATTGAGGATTTTATGCTTTGCATGACAGTGAGGTAACTTACTTCTTTACTACTTCTTTTTTTTTTTTTTCCTTAATATAAGTAGGAGCTTTGGAACAGAAAGGATTAACAGTAAAAAGGATAGGCCTATCTATCTGGTTTGGTACACAAAGGCCCAGATTCGCTAACCAGTCTGAAGGCTGGTGAGGTCTCCTTGCAGGACTTCATATCTCTGTGGTAGCTCTTAGTCTATGCATATTAACAGCCTTAATTTATTAATTTAAGAATTAAGAGTAAGAGGACCCTGTCTTGCAAACAGAGCTAGGAAGCTTCTGCCCAGGTTGAAGCTTGCTGAAAGAAATGAGTGAATGTGCATTCATCTTGTGGCCATGCTCATAGGCACAGCATCTTTTTGTCAGCCTAATGATGTAATGGTTTTCCTTTATGGCTAAAGGAATTTAAGGTAAATTGAACAGTGCATAAATTGGAGCAATATTTTATAACTCCTCTTGGATTAATATCTGAATACGGCACAGTGGGAAATTCACCTGTTGATGTCTCAATACTAGAATATTCAGCCCTAATAGATCTGTGTGCTGTCACAGCACATGGAAATCAGCAGGTGTGTTTGCATTGGAAATATAGTTTGATTAATGTGAGCTATTCCCTATTCATCTGTTAATATAGTGACTGGAAATTAAAACAAGCTTAATTGGAGATGCATACAACTTGAGACATAGTTTACAGTGCTGCCTTGAAAGTTAAGGGTTAAGAATTTGTCAATCAACAAGTTAAATTGTTAAGGTATGCTTTTTGAACACTCATTTGAAAAGTTACAGTTACGTGTTTTAAGTTGCATTTTAGTTGTGTTCCAGGATTGTATGTTGCAGAAATACTTCTCTGAGTAGATGGTGGCAGAATTTGCTTGGTGAATATGTTGGTGCTTAAGATGAGTAGGACCTACAGTGAGGGCAGCTGGCCAAAAGGCTTGGGCATTTAGAAGAAGACAGGACCTAATTTATGGTAGAGATGTTGTATTTTTATATGTAATATATAGATTATTTAAATATAGACTATCTTAAAGTGAGATTCACTGACGAAGAAAGTGTGCTGTATCTTGAATGTAGAAGTACAATCATTTGCTTTTGAAAAGTGTTGATGCTTTAAAAATCAGGTCTATATCGGTAACAGAAAAAGAGCTTCATTTGAAAGAAGCACTGCCTCGGTTTCTCAGAGAAAAAGAAGTGTACTGATATTTTTGAGAGGTTGTTTCATCCTAAAAACATGTCTGTGTTACGATGTTGCACTGATGATTTTTCTGTGCAGGTAGTACTTCATGCAGTCTTGACTATACTAAATGACAAGCTATCTCTATTTATGCAAACATTTAAATTAGTAGAACTGCTTATTTGTCAGGGATTTCATGATTAGGCAGTAAATAAACTCACTGTTTAAAAACAATAAAATCAGTTATTTTAACTGAAGGCTTGCTTTTTTTGTAAGTATCAGATGTGTAATCTATTTTTTTAACTTAATTTTCCTTGCAGTTGCACTTTGTAGTTGGCCAGTTTACTGAAGGGCGGCGGCATGATCATTAATGCACGGAATGCTTTTGGTGTAGTAACAAAGCAGCTCTTTCTCTAATTGCCACAGTTCGTGTGCAGCTCCAGACGTTCAGTGTGTGCATGTGTGGGTACAGACAGATGAACCAGTTATTATGGAACAGCTTGAGAGGGGTGTTCTGCTCCGCTGTGCAGGAGGGGCGGGCGGAGACGGAAGGTAAGGCTGGGTGTGTGGGCACTTCACTGCAAAGCTGTTGGCATGGTGTGAATTCACATCCTACTGTAGCCACCATCACCTCTTCTTCTGCCTTTTAATGTGCTTTTAACGTACTTGTGCAATTTCTCGTTCAGCTCTCACTACTTTATGTGATGTTCTGTATTACTTTTTAAACAATGTGGTACCAGTTTGAAGCAGTTTCACATTAACCTTACTTTGAAGGAAACACATTTTTGCCTTCCAGAAATGTCACCATTGGAAGATTATCTGGAATTCTGATAAGCACAGGTGTAATGCAAGGATCATCGCAATCTCAAGTCGTTTTGTAAGCTGTTGAGGTGGAGCTTATGGTATAGCACAAATCTGCTTGTTCTTTTTAACTGTGTTTTGCAGATGTGCTAGTGACCAAGTGTGGCACTGACTACTGACTGTGTGCACTGGGTGTATGCCACAGACAAGGCGTATGTAATGGTTTCCTGCTGCCATTAAAGCATGATTAGAGAGGATGATTAAAGTATATATCTTGTTTTCTGTAATGCTGCTGCCTGTTTGTAACAGTGTATTTAAATTTTACTTCTGTCACTCTACACCAACATAATAAATGTCCTTGTAAACTACATGAGCGAGAAATAAAGAAGGAAAAGTTTGACAAAATGTTGGCACCTGAGTGGTCAGTAAGATGAGATTTGGAGTCTCTTCCCAGGAGGGGATGCTCCTAGCACAGTTAACTTCTAGCACAGTTAACACCCGTGTGTCAGTAATGATAAGCAAAAAGTTTGTAAGCTAGTGTTTGGTTTTTAGTGGTAATCATCTCAGAATTTGTACCCATTTACATATGGCAGTGATTTAAAACCTACTTTGTAGTCCCTGTCCTGCCAGCCAAGTGAAAATGATGAAGTGCTTACATCGAATTGCAATCCCCAAGGGTTGCACCTTTAACTAGAGACAAACTGTGTGACAGCTGCACACCTGTAATTATATTTCATTAATATTTTCTGCTGCTAAAAACTGTACTTTGGCACATCGCCAATTATTTCTTTTCCTCCTATCAACTTTCCTGTGCCCCTAGGGCAGAGGGGATGTCCATGTGCTCTAGCAACTAGAGTTGCCTGCACATACGTAATTGTGTTTGCTTCTGAGGGAGAAGATTATGTAATTAGTTCTGTATAAAACGATAGAATGGTCAATATTGAGCTTTTCACATCTTGATCTCTGTTTTGTTCTTGGCTGATGGAAGGGTAGGCTATTACACATGATTTTTGTCCCTAAACCAAAATTTTCTTCCTCTTTTCTTTAGTCAGAGACTTACCAAGATTTCTGCAATCACAGCTTATTTTCCCCTACCTGCCAACTTGTATTTCAGTCTGTCATTTTTGGCTAGTCTCAGCTGAATTTACAAAGGCATTGAGGTGTCAACATTGTTTAGTTAAAATTTTCTGAAAATAGATAGTCTTGAAGTATATTAATAAATACATCTTAATGAAGGTTAAATTAGACAGCAGATAAATGGTGGAGATGTTTAATCTTGTAGAAAGGCTCTCCATGGAAGTCAAGGCTTTTCTGTTTTCAAGTGTGTGGTGCAACCTCCTGTGGCAATAAAGTTCCTGTTTTGTTTTTATTTCTTTGGTATTTGAAATTGGCCCCTATTCCTGTTGAATAACAACACCAAGAGTAAATCTCCTGGAATGACCAGTCTGAGGTTTACCTGCTGCTGAGAGTGGTGTGTTTAGTCATGGCTACTGACCCAGCTTGGCTACATGGGCAGCAATATGATGTGAATCAGGGTTACAAATAAGTGGTTGTATATTACAGCTTTCTAGGACACTGGGTTTTATTCACAAACGTGGATTTTGCCTGATTGCAAGATAAACTGTCACAGTTGACTTTATTCTTCTACTATCGGTTCATTTTTGGGTTAACTTTGGGAATAAAGAACTAGAAAAATGCTGTCAAATGACAGAAGTTCACATGGTTCCATTTAAAAAAATCACACTGGTAGTGAAGGGAAAAAAAATTCTTATTTTAAATATTTCTCTTCTATAGGGAAGAGATAATACAAAAAGATGAAAATGATGAATCATGTGGATTCTCTGAAGTTGAATCCACAGCTCTAGCTTGGTCTCCTCTGTTATGATAAATAGCACCATATCTTGAGTTTTGCCTTATTTTCCAAATTTGTATTACAATGAAAGTGAGAAAAGGTGTTACCTTAGTTCTTTTGAGAGCTCAGAATAAACTTCTGCAGCAGATAGCAGTAATGAAGATTGTATTCAACAAGCCCCAGGGATCTAAACTAAAATTCAGTTGCAGCTGAATTGAGGGCACAGTGCTCCATATAATTTCCATTAAAAAAAAAAATCTTTTCACTGTTGTAGATAACAATTCTGAAGGGCAGATGCAGGGCCCTGGCAGGCTTATAAGGTGTTGCAGATACTACTTTACAGCTCAGTAATAATTTGGGGGGGGGATCAGGTCTGTGATGTTTTACTTCATAGCAACATCATCACGTGCTCTTCCTTCTTCAGCTTTGTTTTTCCAGATCCTTAATGCTGCAGCTGGAGTGGTTGTTGATCTATGCCATGCTATTTCCACCTTTCCTCACTGCAGAGATAGTTGTACTCATTTCTGGTCAGTCCTGAAGCACTGTAGTTCCTGTAGGTTACTGGTTCACTGCGGTGGTTGACCTCACTTGCTTTGGCACTACAGAGCAGCGGCAGAGGCTTGGAATGGACAAGGCAGTGGGGCCTGTAACTGGGAAAAAGGGCTTCACATTTTCCTACCTACTTTTTAAGTTTGTTCTTCAGTGCATCGTAGCCAAAGGTGATGCTATAGAGTGGTAAGTGTGATTGTTGCATCAGTACTGAGTGTTAGGGGCAACAGCTAAGGGACAGACCAAGTGCACAAGTTACCTGCCCAGGGGTTTACCTGCAGCTGAAGCAAGTACAGTGAATCAGCTGTTCCCTTTGTCAGGGTGCACTTGGACTTGGCCATGGGGACTGCTGCTTGTCCTAAGGGGTTAGGAGTCCATCCTCTTTGTGGATAGGTATGTGTGTGGCTTTGGAGTCAGGGATAATACAAAGAAGGCTTTACTGTCTCAAAACAGGAATATGTACAATAGTATTGTGAGGTATTTTATTCCCTTTTGTTGTGAGCAAAGCTGCAACAAGCTGTTTTATACATTGCACACAGGTAAGCCATTAACAAAGCAAACAGCTAGATGAAGAAAAAGTAGGGGTAGAATTGCCCCAGCTTTGTTTCCCAGATCAACATTCAGGCCCCCTCTGCCTAGCACTGTGTTTCCTCAGAGGCTCAGAATAGCAATGAGTGTGTTACCAGCACACCAGACTTCCCATAATGGAAGTTTTACATCACCCTCATGACAAAGTGTTTCTTAAACCATGAGGAAAAGCATCTAAGCCTAGTAGACATAGTGCTGCCAACATTTTGAGTGGGGCACCAGCTTATCCAAAATGCTCTGCTACCTGATGTTAAAGCCAGATACATGAAATGGGTAGTTCTGCTGCAGGCTGTATCAACTGGTCTCTGTCTACTGAGCCCCAGGGGAGAGAGAGACTGAAATTCCAACAAGAAACTGAAAGTCAAGTTGGGATGTGTAGCAAGCAGGATGAAAACTTGAGGCTTCAGTAGTACCTTCAACTTAGAGCAATTCAGTTACCAAAACGCTCTAAAAATATATCACAAATAGCTGCGGTTCTCGTAGCATACAGGTTTTCTTTCAAGTTCGTAAAACAAACAGCAGAATGTCACCACAGCCTTTAATTTCTTCTTGTACATACCATTCACAGTACATTAACAGCCCAAATAATATTGCACTGGATTATTTTAAAAATTTTTCATCTTGCAAGTAGTATTCACTTTTCAAAGCCAACAGATGAACAATTTGGTCAACTTGCACCAAGAAAATGGTTAGATAAGAATCCTATACTTTATTTATACCACATGGATTTGTAACCCCAAAGGGAAATAAGAATGAGCTGTAAACTGTTTCCTTGTTATAGATAGAAAATTAGTAAATCATTGCTGAATAAATGTAGAAAGACTGGGAAAAAAACCATGAAATCTGAAAGTTACCTCATTCCTGTTAGACTGCTTGCTGTATATATAATTATATTCTATACTGTGAAAGTCCATCTACATTTATAAATTCAGCAGTCTAGAGATTAACAGGGTAAAAAAAAATAATATATTTTCATGAAAAGAGAAGAAATAAGTGTTTGCCTCAGAGGAAAAGTTTTCAGATTTCCGTCATCTGGGGTTTTTTTTAGGTGCAATCTTTGAGGCAACAAAATGTCTTTTGGCATTTGGCACTCTAATAAGGACAATATTTTAATACTGGCACAAGCTAAAAACAGCACAGAATGACAAAATACAAGACATGAAATGAACCGCAGCCACTGGGATGATGGTAAGCTAGTCTGAGTATACAGAGAACTTAAACAGTTTTGCTGAGGAATTGTGAAAGTTTCTGCAAAACCATACTTATTCTCTTCTTTTACCAAACTGTAAGTTTTCCTAAACATGGAGGGAGAAAAGAGTTTCAAATGTCCTCTAGAAAATCAGCAGCTGCTGGACAATCAACACGGTGGCTTGTGTAGCCGTCAATAGGCGTGAGGCTCTTTATGACTCAGAGCTCGGGTGCGTGAGGCAGAGCTGGTGGCACTTCGGATCACTTCCATCCATCTGTGAGGAGGCACGAGGAGAGACACAAAAGAATAGTCAATTCCCAAGGGAAGAGTTCTTGAAAGATCTGTCTGCACTATTAGTTGTACAGTTTTATTTTCAGTGCCTACAGGAGCACCTTGCTTGCTACTTAACTCCTAAGTCCATCTGAAGTCAGGAGGGTCCAAATGACTGCCACTAATGAAAGGTGGTTTAGAGAAAATAAACAGCAGGTGTGGGACCCAAAACTCATGAGCTCAGTAGTGGCTTTACTTGCTCTGCAGTGACCAAATATCTTTTCTTGAATTCAAGAGTGAAAAAATGTACTTTAGCTGCAATTTCTACTTTTTTTTCCCCAGAACTGAGAAAGGGATTTCGTGTTTTATCACCTCTTTCCCACAATTTGTGTTAATTATAGCTTTAGACTGACATGGCTAAAACTTACAAATAACTTTCTTTGATGAGGATATTGGGATTTTTGTCATGTTAATGCCTCACATAAAAGAGTTAAATTAGTTCCTAGTATGAACAACCACAAACCACAAATTAGGAGGAGTATTGCCTTTTCCCTGGCTCTCTATATATCTAAAGTTCAGTGGGAAGTGTAAAAATTACATGCTGAAGTGGCATAAATATGTAGTAGGAACAGCTGCTTCTATGGAAAACTGAAATTTTATTTCAAGTGTGGATTTTCCATGCTGTTGTACTAGAGAGAGCAAAGCTGTTTTGAAGAGCTCCTGAGAAGGTCTGTGATCTGTTCACAACCTTCCTGAAGGCCAGGTTGGATGGGAATCTAACCAGCCTCATCTAGTGAAAGGTGTCCCTGCTTGTGGGAGGGAGTTGGAACTAGATCATCTTTAAGGTCCTTTCGAACTGAAACCATTCTTTGATTCTATGAAATCTGAGACCTAATGTTCCCCATACAGCCAGCCTGATCAGTTTTGACTGGATAATTCAAAGTTTTGCAACAATTACTATTATAGCTTCCACATCATCAAAACCAATTGCTTGATTTTTGTAGTATCAGGTTTAAAATTTCTTATATAATTTTAAAAGGTTCTTTCTCCAGTTGGGCTGAACTACTTGCCTGTGTTACTGAAACAATTTATTAAACTTTGCATCTACTAGCCTTGTTCAGAAAAACACTCCTGGAATTTAATAAAAATTTTCTCTCACAGAAAATGAACTTACCTTTCAAATGTGTATTCGCTTTCAGCCCTAAAGTAGTACACGTGGGATTTGAAATGTAGCTTGAACACATAATCTTTGTGAATGTTTTCAGATTCAGAAGGAATGGTAAGTGAATATCCCAATAAAGGAAGGCTGGCTAAAGGATGATTGTCCTGAAAAGATAGGATGGAAAGTGCTGTGAGATCAAATGCCCTTAAGTAAAGAGAGCACATAAGTAAATGGAAGGCAGATACACACTTATTTAATTAAAGATCACTGCATTTCCACATGTGTGTGGAAAAATGCCAGGCTTCTACACTTGCAATAAACTTAATTGTCTGGTAGTTTCAATTGGCCACTGTTACTAGCAGCAGGACACCACACATGTTCATCTTTGGCTTGCAAACATCTACTCCTTTAGAAGTGTGCTGACCACCCAGCAGCATTCATTGCTTAAGTCCTTTCACTGCATGTCATAGCATGGCATGTTTGAACAAATTATTCTTTACCCCTTTTATGTGTAGAATATCACATAATTTTTAATTGTAATAATCTCAGAATTTGTGCACACAGTAAGTCTTTTTTATACTCGCACCACAACTTCTGAGGAGTAGTGAGCTGTGCTGTACTTTGAAGAAGGATCTGTACTGTGACTATTGAAAGGAAAGACAAGGGAGCAGATTGAGAGCAGGCCCTGCTCTGTGTTCCAGTGGCAGTGAAGGGTGTATGTGTAGCCACGACCGGTGCACCTGCTTCTCTTGCCTCCAGCATCCGTGACTGATGTCCACTTTTTTCTCTGCTCACTCTGAAAAAACCCCACCAAACATCTCCAGGCATGCAGACTTGCCCAGGTGCTTACCTGGTGCGATTTATAGAAGAACATGCAGAAGTTGGTGAACACCACCCAAAGCTTCTGCCACCCGTTGCTGTTTTTGAATTTTCTTAGGAGGTTTCCAGACAGCTGGTTCTGAAACAGATCAAAAATAGCCAAATGAAAAAGTGAAAGGTACCTGCAGTTTAATTATTGTAAGAAAAAGTATTTGACTTTATTTGGCTCTACGTGACCTTGTGGTATATGAAAATGTTTCAGTTGAATGGACATACTTTTCTGCATTTTATTACTGCTAAATAGTACTTTATGTATTTTTTTTTTCAGCTGGGTACTTCCAAAACCTCTAAGCTACTACAGTACTTATTTTCTCAATTGAAGTGGCTTCCAGTAATCTACTAATCATAAGTCTTATCATCCTACTCTGTCTTTGTTCTTTAACAATGATACTTAAATAGAATGGAAACAGAAAGTCTGACATGAATTTGTGATGTAAAGGAAAATTATGACATACTTTAGAGTTGCAGATAAAGATTGAGCTCTCAGTACCCAGGCAGTTCACACAGTAACTTCTCAAAAATTTCAAAAACAAGGACTAGGAACCTTATTTTTAGCTGGATTTTGGATAGTTTAACAAAAAGGAGGAGGAAGCCATAACTAAGTACATGTATTTAAACACTGGTTGAGGAAAATGCTCTTCACATACTGAATATGTAAAGTGCAGTGTTACTGTTCTCTGCAAATAAAGGGGAATTCTCAGTGAATTATTGAGTTCCCATTCCTTGTTGACTATAAGGGCTCTCACCTGGATCAAGATAGCTGTTTACATCATTCTGTTTATCTCATGCAGAAGCTAATAACTTAATGTGTAAAGCTTAATAGTCGAAATCTGTGGGTCCTGGTGTACCTACTACAAATGAAGTATTCTTAAAAAGTTCTGTGTTCACCAGCCTGGGATATATGTTAAAGCCTTTCCTTTAAATCATCCCATTCTCTGATATCTGGACTGCTGCCTTCTTGTCCTAAGTTACACGTGTTCTCCTTAATTTTCTGTTACCTCATTACTCTGGAGGATATCATAAAAGGACAGGCTTTGCATTCGGTACCAGCAGACATATGAAATGGAAACAGGCCGCTGATCACTGATCAGTCCAGCAGGTAGGGAGGAACAGTCACTGACAGAGAGAGGTTCTTCTACCATGAGAGAGACAGAAAGGAGGGAGAGACACAAAGAAAATAAACGGTAATGCTGAAGTGAGGCACCAACAGAATGATGTCAGCATGAGCGTAACCTGCCACGCATGGAACGGCGGTGGAGCTGAAGATGTTTTCACAGAACAACACATATCTCCAGGGTATGTTTGGTCTTCGCTGCTTTGTTTATGTTCATTTGAGGCATAGGGAAGGAACAAAAATGAGGAACAATGAGCACTGATCTCAGATAGATTTGTCTAACTATATGTTTTAATAGTTAGAATGAGTTTAAGTTTTATATCTATTTAAAATAAGACCTCTGCTTTAGGGAAAAATACTAGACCTTGTCCTGTGCTGAACTATTCCTCCTTTGCAGGATATAAGGGTATAAAGGATATAAGGGTATAAAATCCACCTGTGTAGGATCTAAATGAGGCTCTATAGTAACATTTTCTAGTACGGAATAATTTTTCTTGCTATATTTCAGCAACAAACTGACCTTCTGTCTAAAAACAGAGGTGGGTTACACAAACTAGGAATATGTGTGTCCTTGCATCTGTCTTCTGCATCAGTACATCTTCTCTAGACCATTGATGGCCTGATGTCTGAGGGTTGCTGCTTGAGTGCAAGTGCACTCAGCTTTAAGAATCCGTTTTCCATTTTCATTCAGCATAAATTTTTCCACTTGATGAGGGCTGTAATAAAGTACTCAGAGCTCCCAGGAGACCCTCTTGGGTGAAGGAAGAACACCTTAGCAGGCTTACCACTTCATCCTAAAACCTACACTGAACTAGGAGTGTTTTATTCCAGTCTTTGAAAAGTCAGTGTCTGCACCTCAGCTGTTGAGAACAGAATTAACAAATGTGTTTCAAATTGGCGTAGCTGTGATCGGGGGAGAAAAAAGGGTTTCTATTTTGGGGTGGAAAACGCAAATAAAGGAAAAGCAGATGAGACTGAGCAATGAGACAAGGTTCCAGAAAAGATGGCTAGGTGAAGAAAGTAAGTTAGTAATACACATAATTAAAACTCTGGCTGCAGCAGCCAAAGACAATATCCTTTCCGCTCCAGCAATGACTTAATGCGACTGTATCTGAAAGCATTAAGACAGTTTGAACTGCTTTAAATTTTAAAGGGCATCAGGATTTTTTTGGACAGTTATTTCTGTGAAAGCTACTGCTTGAACTGATTTTACAGAGGTGCACTAGGGAGCAGATACATGCTTCTTGAGTGATGGTTTATGCCGTCCTTTGAGAATATGGGAGGCCTGAAACTTCCCCAGAAGGAGACAATGTAACAGTGCACTTAAGAAGGAGGAGCAGAAAGGAAATTGTCATTCAAAAGCGAGCCTGGAGCTGCAGTTCAGATCGTTCTGAGGCAGATACCTCCACAGCAATACTAAAGTCGATCATTGAAACACTGGTATTTCTGTGCCAGCAGACGTGCACCGTAGTGTTGCCACGGTGTGGTGACTGACGTTCGAGTGAGGTGCGGGATGCACTGAGGTCGTCCTCAGATTCCTGGTCTACAGTAGTTTCATCAGGAGACTCTATGAAATGCAGGGAAAAAGCATCTTTCTTCCTCTATGCAACAACATATATAATTGGAAAAATTAAACAAATCAAGTCTGTCCACAATATTGTGAACTAATTTTAAAACACAATTTTAGAAGTAATTTTGTGCAGATTTCAAGTAGATTATTATATTTTATGTATTTATTTAATGTGTTTCTGCAAGTGTTAGAATTAAAGACTAACTACTGTGCTTTGTTGGTGTTTTCAATACCTTCCAAGGACAGGCACTGCCCAAATCTGGTTATATAGTTCCTGGAATCATTATGCTTAAGTAACTTCTCTATTCAATGAAATTTTCTGCTTACATCAACAAGAATGTTAAAATGACACATCTATAAATATATCTATACATACAGATATATATAAATCAACTTCCAATGCATTGGTTTGATGTGGCCAGCATTTTTCACCACTTTGCTTAGAAGCAATTAGCAATCATACTGACAAATATGAGTAAAACCTTCTCTCTAGCATTTACTTACTATTGTCAGGTGGGCTGCTTGCCAGTAGCTCTGGGGCAGGGCCACTGCTTTTCTCTGCCAGGTCTATTGCCATCTGGATGTCCTCAGTCCATTTATCCATTTCAGCGCGGGTACTAACAATGAAAATTCAGGTTTTATTCACTTTCATACAGGCTGAAACTGAGCTAACTTTTAAATAAAAAAACAAAATTGAGACACAAGATGCTACCTTTTTTCTCTCCTTTTTTTTTGCCACTCAAGTGGCTTTCACAAAAGAATTTGAAATTGTTTTAGGAGCAAATACAAACAAAATGATTTCTTTCTGTCCCACTGTGACAGTTGCAGAGAAATAGAGTTCACATGCGTATGTTGTCTCCACTGAATTACCTTGCGGCAACAACGATGGACTGGTGTTGACCTCGTAGTGTCAGACAATGTGGAACTCCCCATTCCTCCTCACTTTCTTCTATCTGAGAGATAAAAGCCCAAATGCAGTCAGATTTCAGAAAGTACATATTTCTTAAGGTGAAAAAGTGAACTGAACAAGCTTTTACCAGTGGCGAAAATAAACCTAAAAGAAGTGTTCCCAAACAATAGCTTTGAGATAGGTATTGAGAAAAAAACGGTGGCTTGCAAACTGGAAGAATAGTAAGTTAGTTCTGCAATTACCTCTTAACCCCAAAGTATGGCTTTGTCTGCTTTGTGTTGAAGTAAATAGCAGTATTTTTATCTGAAGAGTGATTTGTCATACAAAAGGGTATGGTAGAGGCTGGGAGTGCTCTGGATATTGCAGCATAACAGTTCTGTTGTGAACAAGTCCAGGCCAAATGGCCATCAATAATTGAGTAGGTTCCCTGAAGTGCTTCATAAAACTTGAAGCCTCAGTCTTTACAGAAAATCAGTTACTGTGGTAGTGATTACCTAGCTTGGTTCTCAAGAAAAGAATACAGAAGAGATACTAACCCATGAGAAGTTCCAAACAAAATAATGGAGAGAATGAAAGTGTTTTGAAATTACCAAAAGTATTTTTGAAACCATATATGAAAAGGTAACTAGGTGATACTGGCTTGAATTGGCTGTTTGCCAGAAGAATTGCAGCAGCAAGAGCTCTGAATGATATGTCATTGCCAGTTCCCCACTACTTTGGCTTTAAGACACAGAGCTGGAAACATTTTGAAATGTTGTTTTTATAGAAATTAAGATTGTTGGTACTGTTTACTTGCCTTGCACAGTATGTCTGTAATGAACTGCTGATGAGTTACTTGTAAAACTCATGGTCTCTGAATCAGAGAACACTCCCGGTGCTGCTGCTTTCAGTCCAGCAGAAATTCATCAAGCACTTAAGATGGGACCACAAATGGCCATTTAAGCACAAATCCCTTAAGTTCTCATAATACTTACTGTCATGCCATACAGTGGAAGATGCCCGTGGACTTTAAATTGATTGGATGCTGTCAGGCCTCTACTTGTGTACAACAAGATATCATTAAACTAAAAAGCAAGAATAAGCATTATTAGAATGATGTTGCTCAGCAATGATGTATGTGGGGGAAAAAAATAACAGAATGGTAAATGCAGTAGTCAGCTATTTATTAGACAATCCTAAGGTATGAATCCAAAATATTGGCTTCCACAGTACTCCTCTACCTAATATTAGCACCTGTTATTTTCCCTGCCTTCTTTCTGAGCTAGTTTTAGGTATATTCCCACAATTTCCCACTGTCTTCTATTATTCCCTTTGTGATCTGTGTGTCAGAACTCACAAGCCACACAGCAGTGAAACCAAGTAGTGAAACTTTCACACTCTGCCACACTGTGAAGCTATGGAAGATGTGTGTTTCCCCAATATTTTCTTCTGCTTTGAGTGAAAAGGTAAGTATGTGCAAGAGATGTGTCCAACTCAACCCTTATAAATGGACTGTCTATTACTCCTCATATTCAAAAGGAAGCTGGGAGACTTTTAAGGTAGGTGGATTTAGGTTCGAAATACCAAGGTGAAGAGACTGAACATGTCAATTTGTAGAGCTTCATTCATGAAATAGCAGTTGTCCAAAGCACATCAAATTACTGCCTGCCTTTTGTTGCCATAAAATGAATGGCATGTTTTCATTGTGCCACCTGGGTCAAAGGGTGTTTTTCTCAGACCAGATGGTTGCATCAAGAAAATCATACTCTGTAGTGTGAAACACCTTTCACCACAGACCTCTACAATCCAGTAGTAGTAGTAGTAGTTCATGAAGCTTTGTGGATCAGCCACTAGAGGGGGATTTAATTTTGCCAGTGATTACAATGTATTTAGAATCCCACAGTACTGACCCGGGATTTTACCTCCAAATAGACTCTGGTAGTTGGGACAGATCAAAAACTTCTTTGACAGTGCGAGCACCTTGCGAGTCTAGTCTCAGATTTTTAATGTTTTATACAGATACAATATCAAGGCATCATCTGGTGACAAAAACTGTTAGTTTGAAAGAAAATACGCACCATATTCATTAAGCTTGCTCTTCAGTGCCTTTAAGAGCAGAGGATAATCCTACCCAGGTAGATTTATCAGGTTGTATCTTTGGCTTATTTGAGAGATTAATATCAAACCTTGTAAAACCTAGCACGCTCAAAAGCTTTTCTACACACACATTTGCCTCCACCTTTTGCATACAAGGAAGTATTCTTGTGCTACACACAGCACTAACTATTCAATGTTTTGCCCTGTAACACTGGATTAGAAAATCTATGCACTCCAATGAGTATCCCAGTGCCCCAGCACTAAGAGCTCAGCATCAGCAAGATGGGGAACTCCTTGGGAGCAAGTCAGCTGGCCAGGAAGAGAGAAGGAACCATCAGGTCAGCTCCTGTGGATCAAGTGGGATCATCATAACCTGAAAATGCTGTGAGTGATGTTGGGATGAGACAAATAACCTTTCCTATAGCAAGAGCCACAAAATGTATCTCCAGATAAAGACTTATCCATCAATATGCTGGGCATTCGTGGGCTGAAACTGGATGGTTTATGGAAAAACTTGGTTCTGTTATGTGTCCTGAAAGCATTACGTGGATTATTGTTCATATCACCAGGAGTCACTCTTTATCTTCTTTTCTGGATATGATCACTATCCATGGTGCCACTTTTCATTTTGTAATGACTCTGCTTTTATTTAAGACAAGGTGCTATGAAGTATTATTTTACCATTATATTCACCTTGTCATATAAAAATTAGTTTCATCTTTGTAAGAAGCAGTAACAAGGAGAACGTTGGATTTGGGCAGAAATATAAGTTCTTAGCAACCAACTACACAGGTGATTTATTATGTCAATTTAAATAAAGCTGTTTAAAAATACTTACTGTAATTCACAATTCAAGTCTAACAGCATGTCTAATAGTTGCCTAGACTTGTATTTCATTGTATAAAGAAAAACTGTCTTCTTACTTACCAGAAAGAACATCCGTTGCTGTAAACCTTTTCCAGACAACTTACTAAGACTGCCCAGTCTAATAAACTCCTGTAGGAAACAAATAAAAAAAAATTATCTCCTACAAAAATGATGATTTTTTTATTATGCAAACATAAATATGACTACTTGGTAACAGGAATGACTTGAGTACCAGTCATCAAGACTTTTAATTTTATGAAACATGTTAAAAATCTAATTTATAGAATAATACCTTTCCATTTGTAACTGCCTTTAGGATAAACTCCTTTCATTCATTTTAGGAAAATTCATCTAAGCAAAATTTTCTTTATCTAACATTAAAACAGCTTAACTTCAGACAGCTCTTTCATCAGTTTTGAGTGAGTGTTTTTCATGGTACAAATGATGTATAAACTAACGATAAGTTGGCCTGTATATTATTGGTTAGCCACTGGTAAGCTTCTATGGTGTGTGTGACATACAGAGCTCTTCACTGCAATGTAGAATCAGCCACAGAACTAAACATTAGCAGCAGCAGGAGCAGAACAAGAAGGACATTTTTCTGGCAATGTGAGTTATCCCAGTACCACCCATGTAATATAATACAGCACATTAATTTAGATCAAACTACTTAAGAATGTTTATGTATGGAATTAGAGGAAAAGTAGCACATCTGAAACTTTCAAAATGCTGAATTTCTTGGGGTTACTGTGAGCTATGCAGCAATTCACCCTTCCACTTATCTGAAACCCATGAAAATACAGCTTTTCAGTCACTCTCTCCCATTTCTGCCAAGAGGTTCATATTTATTTATGACAGTCATTCTAATGTTATTCTTCCCATAATTGTGCATTTAAAACTTACATCAGAATCACCTGAATCTTGGGAATAAACTGGCTATCTAAAATTAGAGAGGCCACTAGAAGTTATTGTTGGCCACCAAAGAGTATTAATCATAATTAGTACTTATATGGTACTATCAGATAGTCACCAGCAGGCTTAGCACCACCACGGCAAGCTCTGTGTTAACAGACAAATCAAGTGCTCCCAGTGGCCTCCCAGTGCTTCCCAGTGCCTCCCAGTGCTGCGAGTCACTGCAACCTGCAAGCACAACCAGCCACGGGGTGGTTGCATGTCCAGTATAGGTGGCAGCAGAGATCCCACTCTGGGACAACATGAAAAGGATGGGATTATGGTGGCATTTACCTCCCAGTCTGGCCTACACCAGGGCAAGGGCTTCAGTCAGAGCCATAAGAACAGCCAAAGGGCTGGAAGCAGCAATATCTTGGGCATATGCCAGAGTGTAGTGGCCAGTGCTTCTTGCCTTGGCAGGCAAACCACCTCTGCCCCCCATCTGCCTTTTCCTTGAACTTCCTAGGACAGGAAGACTGCTTGGTCTTTAAATAGAACAGGGTAGCAGAAACACCCGATGACAGCATTTAATTTCATGTGATAGAGAGATGCATGGGCTAAGAAATGTCCTGAGGGACTTGCCAAGGATGTGAACAGTCTGTGGATCACTAGAAAGAAACATGAGCTGTGGCAGCTGCTTGGAGACAGGGAAAGGCAAAGTGAGGGAATGGGGAACAGCCACAAATCCAGAAATACCTGTGCTCAGCACTGCCTTCCCAATGGCACATCAACTTCATACCCCAGAATTTTGCTTGCCACAAGTACTATTTTTGTGTATGACACAAAGAAGTCAAAGGAGTGGGGAGGAAACTACTTCAACAATAGACAACTCTCAAGTTTGTATGCACATATACGTGTGCTAGGAAAATAAAAAGGCTACAAATATTACACTGTAGCTCATTTATTCTGAAACAAGCCTTTGTTCTTAAAAGAACATGACAAGTAAAGAAGAGATGTTGGTATTTTTGTAACACAATTAAAAGTGTTTACTGAAGGCAACTGTGTCTCAAAAATTATTGCCGAATGTTACACGTAGACTAAAGAGACTGCTTGTCCCCAGGGCCATGAGTTTCAAAGCAAGGCACTGTGAAAGGGCCGAAGGTCCTCCAGCAGAGATGTCTTATTTTCCTTTAATCTATCATGATTTAGCACCAAGGGGTGGGAAAAAAATATAAGGGCAGCATGAAACGAGGAAATGTGCAACTGTTCAAGCTCTGAAAGCTGTGATATATATCACATTTTTAATGCGTCCGTTGTAATAGTTGTTTGGAATTGCCTGCAACTGCCCAAATCTGTACAAAAGACAAGCCTAATAAAATCAATAAAAAGGATTGCCTCTTTCTGCTTTAAAGGTTCCTGTTTTCTATGGTGTGCTGGTTTTGGCTGGGGTATAGTTAATTTTTTCACCATGGCTACTATGGGGCTGTGTTTTGGATTTGTGCTGAAAACAGGGTTAATAATATAGAGGTGATTTTGTTATTGCTGAGCAGGGCTTACACAAAGCCAAGGCCTTTTCTGCTTTTTGTACTGCCATGCTGGCAAGGAAGTTGGGGATGCACAGAAAGAGAGAAGACACAGCCAGGTCAGGTGACTCCAACTGACCAAAGGGATATTCCATACCATAGGACATCATGCTCAGCATAAAAAGTGGGGCAAAGGAGAAAGAGGGAATGTTCAGAGTGACAGCATTTGCCTTCTCAAGTAAGTGTTATGGGTAATGGGACCCTGCTCTCCTGGAGATGCCTGAACACCTGCCTGCCCATGGGAAGCAGTGAACTAATTCCTTGTTTTGCTTTGCTTGCATCTGCAACTTTTGTTTTGCCTACTAAACTGTCTTTGTCTCAACTCACAAGTTTTCTGGCTTTTACCCTTACAGTTCTCTCCCAGATCCCATTGGTGGAGGAGTGAGCGAGTGGCTGCTGTGCTTGGCTGCTGGCTGGGGTTAAACCACAATATATGGTATGGTTACATTTATTTAACAGTTTTTGTTGAGAGAAAAAGGTTTGTATGAGGAAAGGCAATGTCACAGCTGCCCCTAATTAACAGGTTTGTAAAACACACCTAATGCTTTAAAATTGCATCAAGTCCTGATCACAACTCTGTTACTTACTCTTCCTGGGATCACCAGATTGTCCATGCCTATCAAGTCTTTCTTCAGTTCATGCAGCTTCTGGAAGTTCTCCATCTTTATCATATTGCCGTGGAGCTGAGCCACCATTTCAGAAATCTCAGCCAGAGCAGCTAGATGGATAAATTCATAAAGTGCTTATTAAAAATTTACAAGAATATTCAAAAAGAAATATAGCTTCTCTCTGCATCACCCAGTTCACGAACCTTCCTGTGCTACCCTTCTTCACAGTGTAAAGCTACTCAGGCAGATTAAAACCCACACAAACTCTGAACATCATCTTACGGAGTGGAAAGGGTGCAGTGCTGTACAGAAGAGACAGTCTGTTTCCTAAACCAAAAGTTTATTCTATTTTAGCCACAGGAAATTTTTAAGAACACTGGAGCCAATTCAGAGCACCAATGAATGGGTTCTCCTAAATGATTTAACTTCCTACATCTACAGTCAATCTAGGGATGTTCTTTATTCTTGGAAAAAAAAAAAATCCTTTTTTCCCCCTGCCTGCAGCACATTGGGTCTGGTCCATATTTGAAAACAGCAGGAAATGTCAGTGTCATTTATTGTACCATTTCAGATGGCAAACATGGTGATCTTGGGGTTGCCCTCAATCCTATCAATGAGAACAACTAAAAGGGCTGCATGTTGCTGAGTCATATCATGGCTGTACTTCATTCTCTGCAAAGATGGCACCAATTCCCTGGGCCATCATGTATGGGAGCAACAACCTTGACACCTTGAATGGATGAGCAGTCTCTGAATGGGCCAAAGACACTGACTGACTTCAGTGCTCGAAGAGCAGTTACAGCCATTGGTGTTAAAAAGGTAGTCAAGGCAACAATAACAGTGGTTCCTCCTTCCCTCTTATATTGTTGCTCAGTAGACAATTCACCCACCTGCTAGTGGGAGACAGGTGCTCTCTGCTGGGATTTAATCCACATCTCCATTTTGTTTTTTGCTTCCTTTACACTCTGACTGACCTTTAACAAAAATCTGAAAACACCTTAGTAAGAGACTAATCCAGAGTGATGGTGTCTCTGAGTCACACCGTCCTCATGCTCTCTTATTTTCATCTGTGAATCCTATGTTCACATCCATTTCAAAAGTGGAGCAGGAATCAAACCTTGATGACTGCTGTACCCTCTGGGGAGGTAGGAATGGACACATCACCCTCATCCTCTAGCCTTGGCTGAAGGACATAAGGCACTACTCGCTGCATTTGCTGAGATCATTCAGGCAGTAGCTACATTTGGGCAAACATCTGTGCCACACAGCACTTTGGTGCCACAGACCTCTGTGGCATTTCCTATTGCCGTAGGTCAGGTTACCTCCACATTTTGTGCATTGCCTGCTGTAGGTCTTATCTCACACAACCTGAGGGAACTCAGCCAGCTGACTCAGCTACACCTTACGGCTGGGAGCAGTCCTGCTGAGCATTGCTCCCTGCCCAAGCTCTTCCATGGATCTGCACCGATGCTAACTGTACAGGTAACACAATTATCCTTAAACATACCTAGCTTAAAACAGGAGTGCAGGATGGGGGTAAGGAAAAAGGAACACAAATCATCAGAAAGAAATGGCAGGCAATAAGTTCAGACCACAGGAGGGAAATTTTTTCATGTTTGAAAAAAAACCCCAAACAACCCATGCTAGCTGCTTTGAGTCCCTGACACAAATCATGGAAATGGTAGTAGAACAAACTGTATGTCTTGAAAAAAAGACAAATAACACTTAAAGACATAACAACAGCAGCCGTACAGGGGCAGATCTGGGCCAATATTTTGTGTTTTTAGCAGATCTGTAGGGAAAGCCAAGAACAAGACAAGCACTTATGGTATGTTCCCTGTGCTCTCTCCCCACCTCCCACCTGTTTTGACTTTAAGAGACTTTCTGAACCGTCTGTCATTTCTGTCTGTTTAACAACCCCCAGAGCAGAATTCTCTTCCAAATACCTGCCCAGACTGTGGCATAATGTGTATACAAGAGCAACCTTAATCCTACAGTTTTTGGTGTTCTGAGTGCTGGATTTTGCAACTCAATCCTCTTTTGATGTAGGCTTTAAAAAAAAGATTTTGTTTAGTCCAGCCATACACCTCTAACAGATTTGGATGCCATTCCCCAGCCCCAGAAACTGGAGTCTTTTCTCTTACTTACCTCTTGAATCCCTGAAGTCTACGTGGCTGGGAGGATAGTGCTTGCAAAGCCTCTCCATTATCTGCTTATAGTGCATAAGCCTATGTAAAGGTCTGAGAAGAAAGGTGTTGAGAGGCAAGTAGCAAACTTTCTGTAGTTCAAAATCTCTGCAAAAGGTCTCCAGCTTGCGAGAGTTCTTGATCCCATTCTCCAGCTCCATTAAAATCTCATTGTGCTTCCGCAGGTGAATTGTCAGTTGCTTATATGCACAAAAGAAAAGAGGAATGTGGTAGAACTCTTAGCAATCACTGTGAGACATGACTCAGTCCTAACTTATTCCAGCAAAACAACAAACTAGCACAGCAGTGGGAATTTTGCAAACAAACCCACTATAAAACATAACGGCTCCAATATTCTCTCGCAAAGGAGAAATGGCATTACTCATTTGAAGTAGACACCCCCACCCTCTCTGCATTCCCTGTAAAACACAAGTACATGAGTCAACAAAATTGAGTCTTATCAGTGAGAAATCCAAAGGCAAGGAGATGACATGAACATAGCTCGTGCAAATGGTGCAACAGGGACACAGTCAGACAGTGTGAATGCAGAGCTAGGAAAGAAAATGGGATTTGCTAAAAGGATGAAGCAATTTAGTTTTCCCAGTTCCCTTAGGTGCTTTTGGGGAACTGAGATGCAGGCAAATGGACTTCCAGCTTCTGCTCCTCTCTTACTCATGAGAAGTTGCATCTCCTGGGAGTCTGATCACAAAAATGGAGGTGCTGTCCAACAGAAAAGGGAGTGTTCTTCATCCTTGGACTATATCCTCTCCTACTTAATGCAGTCTCTAAGATCATCTCACTGGCAGTGGGGAAGCAATCAGTGCACCAGCAAGTGACTGAAGTTTCCATGAAACACACAGCAGCTACATTTAGGTCTCAGTATCACAGATATTCACAAGTCCCATTTAAAACAATTCATCAGGTTGGGTTTTTTTAGCAATACAGTGAATTAATTTGTGTTTTCCAAAAGGGGAACTGGTTTTTCAGGATAAACAGAGCTTTACTGAGCAGCCAAATAAAGTTTTCCAGTAATTGGTAGAATATTAAGAACAAACAAAAAGAAATTGAATTAATCAAATGAATGGACTTGAGAAGACATTTTTGTTTAATCTGAAGTTTGTGCTTTCTGACATAGTTCTAGTCAACTCTCCTGTGATTTGTGACCAGTTTACCAGAAACATTCTTTCCCTACAGCTGCTTCCTCCATACACTGCATATTCATTTTACAAATCTGTAATTCAAGCAAAGACATAGCAGACTTTCTGGCTGCCCAATAATTACTTGCTCTTAACTTCTCTCCTATGTTAATTAAGCAAGGAATGTGAATTTTCAAGTCTTTTAACAGGTCTCATGATAAATAAGTAGAGTTTTAACTAACTTTATTGTCTCCTGTGCAGTTCTTTTCAGTTAAACTGGCTTTTGCCTCTTTTCTCAAGGTATCAGTTGATCAGTGGTGCTGATTCTCAAAGCAAATGAAGTAAAATCTTCTAATGGGAAAGGGAAAATTGGAAGGGTGAAAGCACACTGACAGGTCTAAGTTACAATAAGGACTGTACACTGCCTTTAAACTACTGCCCCAGAAGGACATGCGGACAGTGAAGGACAGACAATTTAATGTTGTAAGGTACCAAGAGCAGAACCAGAGTCTGTCAGAAGCCTTCTGGTATTCTAAAACATATTAGTGAAGAAGTTCATACTTCTTGAGAGCAGGGATGGAGGTAGAAAATTCCCATTTATGTTTCTTCCAATGCATCTGAATTACATCTTGAGGGGAAAAAAGCGGTTCCTGACTAAGTACACTGCAGAGAAAATAAGGCTGCCTTATCAGTGATAAGGCTGTCTATGCTGGGGACTGTAAATGGAGATTTCTATGTTCCCTTCTTCTGATTTGCTGTATAATCACTTGCACATCACTTAACTTCCCTGCACCTCTGTCCTTCTGAAAGATAAACCTAGTACTGACTAGCACCTCAGGAGAGCTGTAATGATTAAACTGCCCTTTTCTCCAGCCAAGAACTCAAGGCTGCTGCATTTACTAACTGCAGAATGCCCAAACTGCAATCACCGAAAAAAGATTTATCGGATGATTTTGCAAGCACTTTGACATCCTCATACAGAAGGTGAAGTGCCTTGTTTTGCCCCAAACCATCCTGGATGTATAGCTCCATAATAGTAAGGTGAGCTTACATCCATATAAAAGTACTCAAGGTTGTCACAGGCTCCCTTGGCTGCATTCCATGCTGTTTTCTCAGTAACACAGAGCATCAACAATACTGCTCTGGCCAGACTAAGAACAATTGCAAAATCTGCTGAACATTACACCTAGATTTACTGTTCATACATGTATTTTTATTTCCAGCTTTAAAGGGATTGAAGGCAATTATTCTCATTAATTCAAAAACCTTTCATCTAACTTTGCACTGTAGTGGAGGAATATAACTTCACCAGTCACATCAATATCCAGGTTATGGTCACTACTCCTGCAATACCTTAATACATATATTTGCATGAGAAAGAAGGTGTGTTCAGCTTTTGAGCAGTCTCTTCATCCATATGAATTCCAATGCTTTGACTTATTATTTGAAGGAAAAAAGAGCTGGAAATTAAACGTTCCTGAACCTTTGTGTTTGCTGCTTCTGTATTTGGAGAGTGGAGAAGAAGGGCTGGACAGCTTTAAAGTCAGCTTGCAATGCTGAAATCTTAGATTTCGCCAAATGCTTGCTACTTCACCAAAGGAAACTTTCACAGCATAATCCTTGATTACAACTGGCAAAAAACAGCACAAGAGGCAACATCATATGAAAATGAAAAGCATGCTAATGTTAATCCATGTCAAAGCTTAGTGGTTATAGGATCACTCCTACCTTCATACTCTGAATGTTCTTTAGCATAACATCTCCAATTCTTTGGTAATCTCCTTTAATGTGAGCATTAGAGCGGCCTTCCCTGTCAGCAACAGAAATACCACACACTTCAGTCATGCAATAAAACCACATAATCACTTACAAGCACAGAAAGGAACTCAATAGCTTATTTCTTTTAAAATCCTGACCCCCATGCTCCATCACTCAGAGGCATGTGAGGAATCTTCCTGATAGATATGTCAGGCACAGTACACCTTTCACCCAGCCTGGCTTTCACTCCTAACAACAGAGAGGGCAGGCACTTAACAGAAAGATTAGACTTTTAAAGAAAATTTTTAGCATTTTTAAATACACCAGAGAAGGCCAGAAATTATTTACAAAAAAGGAAGGCATAAAATCCCATGACAATATGTGGGCTTGGAGCAGAAGGTTAATTCTGTTCAGAAACAATGACTGAACCCCAGAACATGACCCAAGGGGTGTTCCTCCTCTGAAAAGCTTAGTGCTTATGTAGGGCATAGTGGGACCAAAAAAATATAATCTACCCAGCATCTGGGCTTGACTCATAAGTGTTACACACTGGTAGGAATTTTCGTTCGGTGTGTCACTTAGGATATTACAAATGCAAACTGCTCCCTCCCACCCAGCCAGCTGCACTTGGATGAGTGCTCCATCTGGGAGAAACCCAGCTCCTGATGAAAAAGATATTCCTGCTTCTAAACCCATGTGCGAGACAGGCAAGGACACCACACTCTGACTGAATCCAAACATGTTTTAGAAAACACAGGAGGAAAAATCATGGCTGTAAGAACCTGTTACAGATCTGTTACAACCAAGTTATGCTTTCAAAAGAAAATCACTAGGGGTGTGGGGGGGATGCACTGTCCCTCTCCCTTTTCCAACTTCTAATACTGCATCTAAGTTTCTCACAATATGGCTTTTTATATGCTGTCCTCAATTTTTGCAATTAGTTCAGCTCCCACATTGGAGTATTGGGAGACAGATCCAGTCCTAGCGTGAGCAACTGCAATTCAGCCACAGAAACGCATTACCTTGGAAGAGGGCAGAAACATAATGAACCTCTAAATGAATCCAAGGATAACATGGCCTCTGTTTTCTGCTACATGGATATACATTTTTTCACCCATTTGCAGTACTTCACACTGTTAAGACAATTCTGTGCGCAGTGAAAGAGTAAGTGGACAACCAGGTTATAAAACTCTGTATTCCTTAGTATGGGCAATTTAACCAGAGAGGTCCCACGCTCACCAAATCATAGAGGATGCAGCTGTTACTAGAAATATACTTTCACTGGCAAGATACACAGAATTTTTGCTTTTAAATAAAATGCATATTATCACATTAATAGATGCATATTCAGGATACATATTTTGTTTAGTTAAGTTAAACATTTTTATGTTGATATTGGATAATCTCTCTGCGTGCTTTTCTAACTGCGAAATGTGGAGGGCACAGTTTATAAATACTACACAGTAACATCTCCTATTTTATCCTTCAATAGACAAAGAGACTCAGTTGATAAACAAGAGATTGTTCCATGTTCATTGAACAATAGCCAGTTTTATAGGCTGTCTTTAATTATTTCCTGTTGTGTTAAGTCTCCTGGGCACTTGCATGCCCATTTAAGCAAGGAAAAGCAGTTCTCAATAAGATTTTTTTTATTTTTTTTATGAACCCAAAGGTTACACTGGGGTAGGAAGTTGGGTTATGTCAGTGGTAACTTTAATTACTATCACCAGTTTTGCAAAAGCACTATGTCAGACAAACACTGCCATAGTCAAATCATGCCTAAGAAATAGTCTAAGCTGCAAGGAACAGCAGAGGTACAGATGGACATCACATGACTACAGTTTCCACATTACCTGAGGATAAAAGCATAATTTCTGTCTCCAGGAGATCTCTGTCAAAGCGTCTCCCTCTATGCTGTTCCTTGACTTTCCCTTCCCCCATGCCCTATCCATCCAGCAGCTCTCCCCACTGAGATTTCCTCTGACAGGTTGTAAATAAAACTTTCCAGCCCCTGAAGCTCTGCTCCAAGTGGTGCATATCAAAGTGCCCCCAGCTGAAAACCACAACCATTTGAAGTCCAAGGCAGTAGCACCACACTGGCAGGAAGCACGGGAAAGCCATCCTCCAGCCCTGGAGCCAGTATGCAGCATCCCATCCCAAACAGTTCATGCTGTGCCACTACACACGATCCCAGAAATGTCAAAGCCAGATGAAGTTGTGCTGCTGCCAATAACAACATGCTATCCAGTAATTATAAGAATTCTTGCTTTATGGCACTGCCTGAATCCTTTTTTATGTGTCTACATTTGATTTCATCTAATGGACTTCAACAATTTTGTACCTTTCTGAGCATGAAAGATATATAGTTATCTATTTACTGCCAAGATAAATACTAAGTACAGCATTACAGAATGTTACTGTTATTTCTAAATAGACATTGCTTTTTTGACCTTAAGGCCTCAACAGGTTGGCTAGAATATGCATTGCAAATTTCTCATCTACTGGCTAGCCACTTGAAGGCTGAGCCCAAGTCTACTGAAGTCACAGAGAGTGCTTCCAAAAGCTAATATTTAGTGCAATTGTTCACTGAACAGTCAGGTCCTCATTTCCCAGAAGCTGACCCCCTGGCCCCTCTTCAGTACAGCCAGCACTGACTGCTTGCACAGCATCTCACCGCATTGGTCACACACAGAACAAGAAGAACAGTTGTCCTTCACTGGCTTTGAGGGCTTTTAAATCTGGCTCTGTGTATTGGTAGAGTGACACAGAGAGAAGGGAGTACCCCAAAAGCAATAGCCTGTGTGCACCTGCTGGCTGAACATTGAAGAGGTGAATCATATCAGAGCCCTCTGCTCAGGCCAACAGAGATGACCTGTGCTGCACACAGATGCATACTGCTTGAGGAAATAAAACCAGGGTTCTCTGAGGAGAAAATACAGAAATGTGATGGCTGGGTATTGCTCCTTGTTCCAGCCATTCTTCTTGCTTTGCTTATTCACTGCCATGCAAATGCTGTGCCTTGCAACAGAGATGATTTTCCCACTGGGGATGGTGCATAGGCATGTAGGCTGTGATGTGGAACAGAGGGGCAGGGAAAGCTGAAGCCAGGCATTGGAGGAACATGATGGCTTCATATCTGCCTCCTAAACCCGAACCTTCATTCCACCTCTGCTCCATGCCAGGACTCCAGAGTAAACTCTATGCTACACTGCCCTCTTCCCTGGCTCCTCAACATGCAAATCCCAAGAAATAAAGAAGAAACCCCAAGGAAAGAGCATCCAAATATACAGAATATAAAAATAAAACCGAAATACACAATGCATCAGATGATGTCTTACTGCTACAACAGCCCAAAGCACATGAGCACAAAAGAGAGTTCTCCCTGCGGTGTATGTCTTGAATAACATCAGTCAGCTTGCTGAGAGGAAAGAAGCTGCTCATTTGTTGTGCTTCAATGGCTAAATTGTTCTTCTTACTCTTTGTTTTCATGGGTCACTGTCTGAACATGGTATCTATCTACCAGGGAGAAGGGCCAAAGCTCAGGGACTAGGATCTCACAACTTTTCATCAGGACTTGATTTATGATCCCCAGCTCCACAGAAGATGCAGGAGCTGCTTTCCCCACACACAATGTGCCCTCAATCCACTGACATTGTGGGGGGAGGTTTAAAGCCACTGAAAATCATGCTGAATAGTGGGGATATTATTGTATAATCAGGTAATTTCTTATTTTTCTCCAAATAGTCCCTTCCTTTTTACAGCAGTTCAAGTGTACAATTGCAAAAAAAGAGGAGGAGGCTGATCTTATACCTGATAAAAACCTCTGATACTACCTTATTTTTATTACTACAAATGGTTACCACTTTGATTTACAGGGATTACACAAGCAGCTATGACAGATTATTGAATTGCATGAAGTTCTTAGTGTATATAATTGAAAAATTATATACCAAAGAAATCTCAAGTCAACCCATATCCTCAACCATCCATGAGTGGTAGCACAAGAAACAGAAATTTGATGGGGATAGTGGAAAGGCAAAGAAGAAGAGAAAGGTATCTCAACAAAGATTTTTTTTTTGAGGTGAACATTAAAATCTCTGATTGTAGCCCTTCAATTACAGCCAAAATAATAATAAATTGATTGCAACCAATTATATTTACAAATTATAATTTACAACGATCTTCTGTTACATGCTTAAGAGCAGCATCTCCCTCCTGGATACTATAGCTGGTCTTTCAGCACTTAGACACTTTTGACTTTTTATCACTTTATGGTTACCTAAGTTCTATATTAAAAAATACCTTAAACATGCCCCATTACAAGTGCCTTTTAAATAAGAGTAATGTTTTGTAATTTGAAAAGAGGAGTCAATAAAAGCAAAACATCCCTTTCCTAGCTCATACCCTGCTATTATGTAGTGCTTTTTACTGCCCTGCCCATTCCAGCCAAAACTGCAGCTGTCCTTTCAGCAGTAAGTGGTGCATGAAACACTGCTCAGAGCATAAGAAATGTACTGCTGAAGCCATCAGAGCTTCCCAGAGTTGCACCAGCCCTTTGGGGAGTCTGCACACATATAAAGTCTTTGGGCTGGCTATCCCTGTTGTGGGAGAAACCTAATCTACAGGAAACATGCATCAGTAATGCTTTTAAACAGTAAGGCATCAGAGCAAGTAACACCATCATATGAAAATACACTGTAAATGCAACAGCATTTCATATCTTGCTGCAGAATAGTTTCAGTTTATCCTGGGCACATCCCACCAGGAGAGCCATTGAGACGAACATAACATGTCTCTAGGTGTGACTAATAGATCCTGGACAAGCTATTTCTGTCCCACAATTTCCAATTAATTTGGGTGTAGTACAGCTCTAATCCCCAGAAGTACCCAAAAGTGACCTCAGCAATGCAAATTATCCTTGAGCTCAATGCTCTGGCACCAAGCCCCTCTCAATGTCTTTGTCTCAGGAATTCACAATGCATAACTCCGAGGTTTGTATTACAACACATACCTTATTTCTGTACATAGGGCAAAGATATTTCAAATCTTTATCCCTCTTCATCCCTCCACACCAGACACGCAGAACAGTCAGCACTCTGCATTTGAGAAGGCAGATAAGGACTGCTGCCTTGTTTATGTAAACTGTTTTATCATGCTGCTGCTCTTGAGAGCAAGCACTATTTCTCAAACAGAAAATGGTTAATAAATGAACATTTAGTTCATCTTCCTACACCTCCCTAAGTGCTTTTTTATTACAGGTTTTCAAACTTGCTTCCGTGAATCCTGATTGAGCCCTCTCCTTTCATATGCTAAGATCTAAGAACTCTTTTTTTTTTTTTTTTGCAAATTGCCAGCCACACAGTGACATCTGGTAATACTGAGTAGCAGCTTTCCTCAGATGTGCTTGTGATGTTGCAGTCAAACTACCAGCTTTCCTGGGAGAGGAGAAGTTTGCCTGCATTTCTGGGAAGTGCATAACGCTTTTTCTTCCTAGCACATGGATAAGGGCCAAAACACAGATTTTCACTGCCTGATGAGGCTTTCCTAGGTCAGAAATAGCTATCCTGGCTTGCCTCAGCATTGCTCTCTACAGTGCTCAGTAGTCAACCAAGGAGAACTTCTGGTTCTCTATTTGCCACTTTCTGTCAGCATTTAAAGAAACCAATGTGGAAACTTGTAATTCAAATATTTAAAGGGGTGTGGAAGATGAGCTCAATTTTTTTGGATGGAAAGTTGTACTTGTGGCCCAAATGAAAAGCTTATTAAACAGCTTAGATAAAAGGAGTGGAACCTAAATGACTTCTCAGATTCAACTGGCCAGATGTTAATGGAGCACTGCCTGCAATGCCTACACCTCTTCCTCTCTGCCATAAAGTTTCTCAGGCTCTGCGAAAAAGCTTTAAGTCACCCAGATATGCCTCCCATATTTTCTCCCTGCAAAAAGAGTTGGGAACTCTTGGCCTTCCACCCAAAGCCTTGCTGAGGAGCAACCTGTATGAGTACTGGTAGCCAGGACTAGGACCTGGATGTCCAGGTGCTGGATCCAGCAATTCTGGCACTTCCTAAACAGGATTGCCTGGTACGTACTATTGTTTCCTCTCCTACCTGAGGCAGCTTTCTGCTCTATTCCTCTTCTCTTCCCTTCCTGTGTGAGAAGGCAAAGCACCATGCCTGTCTGCATCCACCAAAGGTCATCCTTCCCCTCCTCAAACCACACGGCCTCCAGTGGGGTATTTCATTTGTTCCCAGGAACATGGTCAGTCTCCAGGGCTCAGAACAGCTGTAGTGACTGATGGGATTCATGGGCTGCTTCAGTGGCCCTGCAACAGCACAGGCAGGGCAGAAAACACGGCCCAGAGATGGTATCACTGATCTTAGGATGCTGTGCAATAAACCCATCAGGAATCTGCTCAGTTTCATAGCAAGAAAGAAACTCTGGTTGAGAAAAATGCAGTAACTTCTTGTATTCTGCAGTTGGCTATTGGTGTCAGCATCAATTCATGTCTTGTTAAAAGCATTATCACTATGCACTGGACACTGAGATGTGCTGCTCTCAGGAAATTCAGCACTAAAGAGAAAAATGAGTGAGCTGTGTAAAGAAACAGATCAGACCTGCCAGAATCTATAATCGGGTCAAAAAGATACTGGCCCTTAAGATGTTCTGTAGCAGACAGCCTTCTTCTGACTGCAGTTCAGACAGTTCAGAAGCCTTCAAGCAAGCCAGAAATGCTTTTAAGAATGTGCACAACCTGAGCTTCTTTGAGGCAAATTCTAAAAGTCTCGAGATATTTGAACAAATTAAAAGCACAGAGCCATCTAACAATTGCTCTGCCCAATCCCCCCAGCCTTGCCCTCCTCACGGCTCTCTTGCAGAGCATCAGGTTCAATGTGATTCCAGGCCTAAGAGACCAGGGAATGGTTTCCTGTAAGAGCATCCAACATGAAGCATGAAGGTTTGAAACACAATTTAGATGAACACACTGATGTTTATGCAGAGCAAGCAGGCTGATCTGCACTTTAATTTGATAAAACCCAGCATCATACTCACGAGGGGAACACACATTACTGGTTTCAGGAGGCTCGTTCTCTGAGACAAGTTCCCACAACACACATGAGAAGCAAGGGTCTACCAGCAGCTTTATGAAGTCCACAACCCTTTCATTCGAAGGCCCTTTTTGCATAGGATATGTCACCCTCTGAGGAACACAGAGAACATTATGTCTCAGAACAAGTGTCCCACCTTCCTCCTTCCAACCACCTGCTTGGATATTTAAGAGCTGACATAGAAGAGTCGGATTTTAATGAGTTGGCTTGAATCCTGCCCAGACCTCCCTGCAGCTATGCCACTGGCTCAGCCAGGCTGTGAGGAGCTGGGCAGCTGAGGCAGAGGCTGGGCAGTGCCCTGCACTGTGGTGTGAACACAGCCAGAGCCTACCTGGGGCCAAAGACAGAGAGAGCAGTGGACACGGAGCTGAGTGACCTTGACTACGCTGCTGAAGAAATTTCACTACCACATTTCCATCAGCTTCTTCTACATGCTGAGGGACTGTTTAATTTTGTCACTCACTGTTTAATTAAACAGTAATCTCTATAGGATAGAATTTATTGCTTGTGGCTTATCTCAGCATCTGTGGCATTATATAAAAACATCAACACCTCCAAAATAATAGCTGTCAGCAAGTCTGCCTCCCTTCCTAAGGCACATATTCAAATCTTCCATAACTTTAAAAACAATCACTGTCTACAACTGGGGTATGACATTATGTACACTCATGCCGTTGGTTGCAAACTGAATGCAGACCAGGGGAAAGAACGTGACTGTTTTTCTGTTAAGTGAATCAAAGCAGCCAACAGAGAATTCCCAGTGGCTTTACACTAACTGTGGAAGGACATGCAGTAGCTGAGCTGGCAAAGTCAAATGAGATGCCCAGCTGGGACAAAGTTACCTCAGCAGAATATTTTTAAACAAATTTGTATTGCAAAGTAACTTCACAGCAGATCAGCACTTTAAAGCACAAGGTAACTGCAGTTGAAATGTAATACTAGAGCTTAAACTGAGGTTTACCATTCTGTGAAACCATAGACTTCGGACCCAAGGAAAACAAAAGGCTTACTCAGCTCTGAAAGGAGCTAACTGAACAGGAGAAACAAAGTAAAACCATGGAAAGCCTAAAAGCCTAAATATTGTTTGTTTCTTTTAACATAACTGATCCTTCCTTCCACTTACTATAATGTCACCTTTCCACAGCAGACTGTTACTGCAGCATCATTCAATTTTTTAAGAACAGGAGGTTGGCATCCAGCTGTAATGCCACCGGCAACCAGAAGGATATAGGGGGTATCTCTATTTTCAGCATGTGCTCCAGAAGTCAGCACCCAGCAACCTCACTAGATTAGACTGGTCCAGTGGAAAGCAGAACTTGCCCCTTACTAAGTGTATATATTTGGTTTTCCTCACCACACAGCCTTAACCCCAATTTGTTGGGGGTTAACTCCAGCTACTGTTAATCTTATACCATGGTTGGAGAAACAATCAATATTTTATAACTTTTGAAAGACCCTTCTTGGATTACCTGCAATAAATGCTCCTTAGTGGAATACAATTAACACAAGTAGAAGTCTAATGAAAAGAGAGAGGTGCAGAGAGGGTGGCTGTGCAGCACCTGTCCTAGGAGAAACTATATGTCAGGCATCAACCAGAGTCCTGGGTAAGGATGTCAGCTCTCAGAGGCAGTATCACTATCACATTCTCCTCTTCTCAGAAAATACCTGCTAATATTGGAGCTATGCAGGGTGGGTTTGGATAGCACTGCAAAGTGCTGTGCCTTCATTCAGTGGTCTCACTCATAACATCACAAGAGCTAAACTCACATACTCTGAGACAGTGCTTTGCTTTTGTTTGACCAATTAGTTAAAGTGTCATTAAACTGATTAGCACCAATTAGGTCTGTCTGCTCTGTCTTTCAAATAATTTTCAGTTGTCACTTTTCTAACTGCGAAGGAAAACCTCAGCTCTCAGCACCAAAAATAAATTACAAAAAAATGATTACACAGAATAAGACAATCCAGTTCAGACAGGTCTAATCAGAGCAGAGGGGTTCTGCATGCTGCTGTCTCTGCTCAGATTGAGTTCATTGCAGATTAACTCAAATGAACTGAGTTAAGAGTGCTGCCAGGGACACAGCTATTTCGCAAAATTGTCATGTTTTGCTGTCATTATTATGTTAAGGATAGGCAATTCTTAAGTCCAGTGTCCTCCTCTAACACTGACAATTTGTAATGTGCACCACAGACTCTGAGAGAGTCACAGCTGTGATGGTGCAGAATGGGAAGCTGCTCTGTGCAATCCCCCCAGCCTACACCTATTTTGACAGAAATGGGACCTGGTCCTTCACCACTCCCTCTTTATTTCTGACAAGCCTTCCTTGCAACATGTTCTTTAGAAGAGCTGCCATGTAGAAATGCTGACATTTGGCAGGAGAAAGCTTCATTCAGAATTATGATCTTATTTGCATATGTCTGTACCTGAGATATCTGAACAACGGAGTTTGTTGAGTAAACATGAACAAAGCACGATTCAGTAAACCCAGTCTGTTAATAACCAGCATCTGCAACTTTCACAAATTAAACACTACAGTAGGTCACAGAAAGTTAGCAAAAAGGGAATACAAAAAAGCTCAGCTGCTTGAAATAACACAGATAAATAACAATCAACAATCTTACCACAGAGCAAGTCTCTGCTCAATTTCCTTGAGAAAACCAGTGTGAAATTTGTGCAAAGGTTCAAAGCTGGAGAAAATGAGATTTTTCAGTGTTTCAGGCATGCAGTCCTCTTTACTCACTGCACTCTGAAACCACTACAAAGACAAAAGAAGCAAAATTATTGGTGAATGGAATGCAGCAGGTATGACCATTTGCTGTCTTTATGCACCTAACCCAAATGCACCTAGCACCAAACCCAACAAGGACCTTATTTAGATGGCACCAGGAATACAACCCAGGCTACCCCTGACACTACTATGAGTGAACTGGCAAACTGGAGCTCTTAGGAGCGGTCAGGCCCTGCTTAGTTGGCAAAAGAAACTCCTTTCCCCTTTGCCATCACTGATCAATACAAATTGAATTGCAAATGCAGTAGGTGCATGAGAAAGAGCATTGCAATACTTGTAACACTTACAAACAATCCAGTAAAAACAATAAACATGCTCTGCATTTTCTCTGCTGAGTTCTATCTGAAATCCCTTTGACAGGAGCTGGTACAGTATGCACCCAAGCCCAGGTTGCTGTGTGCAAAGTGAACAGTTGGAAGAGACTTGTATCAGAGAACAGGAGGACCAGTGCCAACACTGTAAAGACTGAAATAGGCTCCTCCTCAGTTTTGCTCCATATTCCCTTAATTTCACCCTAACAGACCTATGGGTGACATAAAGCCATAGGACTAGGCAGCTTGCCAAGGTAGCAATGCCTATTAACTTCAACCTGGTAACACTATTGCCTCCTCACTGCCCTGAGGGGCTCCAGCCATCTATGGTTGACTTACAGCAATGCCTGGAAGCATGTTTGGACCATAGAAGGCTGTTAACAGCAGTCTTGCTTGACACTGCATCAGATGGAGCTGAGCCAGACCCGGGATAAAGACAGATCTCTCCCAAGCCTCCCTCTCCCCTGCTTTATCTCCAGACTGAGTAGAGCTAAAGATGAAGTACATCTACCAAGCCTCAAAATTCATGCACCACATTTGTTCCTTTTCCAGTGATGCTGGATACTTGTTCACACTCAGTGACCTCCTGGGCCAGTCTTTGTGGAGCACAGCTGATACAACTGCATGCTAATCATCAGGCCTATCCCTCTTAGTGATCCAGCAAATTCAAATTTGACTACCACAAGAATGAAGGCCAGAGTGGGAAATGCCGTTTAGCTCTGAAGAGCTTAAACTTTCTGTTTCTGCAGCCACTAGTGAAATACTAGATGAAAACAGCCTATCTGCTGTTGAGACTGCCTCGATGACCAGCATCCCATAGAAAGAACCTGACCTCTTCCCTCGTCAGCCTTCTTTCCCACAAAACCAGAGTAAATAGCAGTGGGGCCACAGCTACTTTGTTGCCTGTAAAATCCATGCTATATTGGCTATGTTTAAGCTGATGTCAGATGAGCTGTATCTGTCACGCAGACTCCTGTAATATAGAGGAAAGGAGAAAGTGTGTCCCTGGTTCCCAGGTGGTCCCAACACTCTCCACTGCAGCATGTCCTCATCATCACAACTCTCAGCAAATGCACCTCACTGGGCAAATAAAGAACTGAGAGTTCTTGAGCTGACAGAAATACCATGAGGGGTTTTGGATCCAGTGCCTGTTCAGAGATGACTGTTATTTCAGGCCCAATCCTGCACCATTGTTCTTGGAAGTGAAATGAGACTATTGGTGTGTGCGCAAAGATGGCACGTATTTTCCTTGGTGATTTTAACAATTGCACTCTGATCAGATGCTACAGATGAATGACTCATTTAACTTACTGAAAAATCAGAATGATTCAAAGAGGTACTCCACAATATTGCATGTTAAATGGAGGGCATTTAATCCAGTAAAAGACATTTATATACGCCCCTAAGGAGCTACTTCAGTTTTAAGAGAAGTCATTGAAAACCCACAGGCATTTTTAGTAATTACAACCACAAAGCATGAGAGCAAGAAAATATAACTGAACTGTGTCCCAAGTTTCTAAACCTGATATAGTTTCATAGTGCATGTTACTAACCACAGTGTAAACCTCTACTTTCTGGGTTTTGTGTTATTTCCTCCCTGGAGGAGCACTCCTGTGCACTGCAAAGAATACCTCCAGTACAGAATATAAAAGTAGCATGGAACAGCTAAGATGTTAAATGGAGCAGATGAAATACTACCACTGACTAGAGCTTCACATGTTTCATGAGTAACGCTCAAGTAAACATACCGATGTGATGACTTCAAGGTCCTTCAGGTATGTTCGTTCTGTAGTGGCTACTTCTTTAGCAATGAAGTAAGCTTTCTCAGTTGGGAACCTCTGTAAATTGCAAACACATTAGGTTTTCCTCTGCTTTTACGGAGAAAAAAACTGTAGATAATAAATCACAAAAAGTGTTACAGACCAGTGACCCTTGCTTGTGGTTACTGTGACTCATGCTTGAACGTTCCTAAGCCCTGAAAACAATCCTTCCTTGCAAACACAAGAAAACAAGCACTTTCTATGAGTTTTTGAGAGACTTCTTTTTCTGCCAAGGTGATTTTTACAGCTTTGGGGTGCTGATATTCCTTTCAGTTTATTCCTGGACTGGGGCATACTCTGAAGTTCACAAAGAAATCCTTGCAGGCTAGATGACCATTTGAACCAAATGTAAAATTTGACTAAGTGACAAAAAGATGCAGCTGATTACTGTAAGTTTCATAATCAGGATGAAAATCCACAGTCAAAATACTCAGAAAAATTCAGATAGGATTTTCACAGTGTGGCTGGACAGCCTAACAGTGCGAGAGCAGAAGGGTTTTAGACTAAGCTACAGATTTAAAATTTCTTAATTCCAAAGAGCCAAAGGAACCCAGTTTAGCTTCCTCTGTATTGCTCAGGAAGCAAAAATGAAGAAAAAAACATCCATAGATCTCTTTTTTTCTCTGTTTCCTCCTTGAAGACAAATGATGCAGTGGATACATTATGAAAGCAAAGACTGTGTGGGCATTTCCTTGTCAGTACCCAACCCCATAGGAACCATAATCAGCTGGTATATACAGCAGTCACTGGCTGCTCTAACCTGCACTGACACAGAGAATCCTAAGTCTATTAGCTGAGTCTTGTCTTTTCTTCTTCTCAAATTTTTCTCACATATCTTGCTAACTATGCACAGTAGGAAAAGAGATCTTCCTTACGCAAATTCCTATTTTCCAGCAAAACCATCTGAGTTCCAACTTTCCTCCTCTTGAGATGCTCCAAGCTCGGGAATAAAAACAGGTCACAGAACGACAAAAGCAACCCCACCTCGCACTGCAGCACAAGAGGGACAAGCCAGCAGGCAACCAGAACACCCTGGCTCAGACAAATATTTTATCTTCAGAAAGCAATTTGGAATGTGATGCTCCCTTATGGTTTTGCTGCCATGATTGGTCTGAGCAAACGCTCCCAGGTGAATGCTGCAGGCTGTGGCTCAAAGGGAGCATTTCCTACTCTCACAGTCAGATGCTTTCAGGGGTGCTCCCAGCACAGACAGATTGGAGAGCTTGGGTTGGACACTCCTGCAACAGCCTCAACACTGCTCCTTTTCTTTCTATCACCTGGAAATTTTCTCACCAGTAAGACAATGAAGTTGACTGTTTTGTTACAACAAACTACCAAACTCCCTTCCTCAAAAACAAGTTAGATTTATATGAGACCCTGTCCAAACAAATTCTTAAGGTTGTAACCAACAGGAATGGCTCAGATTTACTACAACGCATCACAGAAAAGAGACCAAGGCCATCTTCATATGTCTTACTTTTCTTTTGACCTCTTCCTCATCATCAGTCCTGATGCACGATGGGTCATTCAGCAAAGGGCTGACCAAGGGAGATGACTGCTTGGCATCAGGACTCAGGTTTGGAGATAGAGTTACATTTGCCACTGATGGTCCTCCTTGAGAATTGATGGAAAGCTCTGAAAGGTGAGGGCTGCCAGTCAGAGAACCTGCTAAGAAAAATGATAAAAGAGAAGTCAGTTAGGACAGGCTCTTTCAAGAGAAGTATCAAAAGGAGTTGCAATCTTAAATTGCAGTGTGTGAAATTATGCTACAAGACACAGCCATCAGAGTCCTCAAACTAGCCCAAGTGGCCCTGAAGTCAGAGGAACTGCATCCACTTGCATTAACCAAGGGACTGCATAAGGGTCTCATAGCTGATGGAATGGGCTGAAATTACTGCCTCTGTAGGGAAGGAATCAAGGCACACATGGCTGAGCTGCAATTCTCTACTGTGAGGGTGGTGAGGCAGTAGAACAGGTTGCCAAGAGAAGCTGTGGATGCCCCATCCCTGAAAATGTTCAAGGCCAGGTTGAATGGAGCTCTGAGAAACCTGGTATAGTGAAAGGTGTTCCTGCCCATGGCAGAGAGGTTGGAACTAGATGATCTTTAAGGTCCCTTCCAACCCAGGCCATTTTATGATTCTAAACATCAATGTAATATAAAAATTTTCACCACTGTAATCCACTCTATGGAACAGAATAAATACAACAATATGGGAATCACCCTAGGAGTGCCATTCTTTCTAGCGAAGTAGAACTTCAGAGACTCAAATCAGTACTTTACAGGGAACTACAGGACATAAATGAAACAAATTTATCTAGTTGAAGTCTAGAGAAAAACAACTTTCTACAGCTGCTAAGACCAGTCAGATCTAACAAGAAAGAAGAAAACTACTAGTTTCTCAATTTCTACACACAACACAAGTATGTATATTATACCTTGTAGGTCTTTCCATGCTCCTCTGATTGTTTGGGATGGAAATGCTAGCATTACATTTACATAAGAAAAGCAATACTTTTAATGCACAAAGTATGACAATTTCAGATTTTCACAGGTATTAAGTCCCATTTAATTTTGTATTAAGATATTAAAGAATTAGACAATGAATTATACTTCCATGGATTCATATACACTATATTAAATATTACTGAAATCAGCATTTTGTCTTCTGGGAGGCAGCCAGATTACTGACTGCACAAAAAAGAAATTTGCCAAAAATGCCCAGTGTTCTCCCAGTTATCCCCTCCTCCAAACCTCTGAAAATCTAAACATGTTTTAGAAGAAGGATCTGTCATGTGGAAAAACATTTACAATCTGTACTGTTTTGGCATCATACATTAAAATCGAACCAAAAAAATGTGACAAGCTCTTGATTACCACATCTAACAGGCTGTCTAAGACTAAATGCAAAACACATACATCGCTGTATATAATTAAGGTCAAATACAATTTATTATCATGTGTTTGTGTCCTCCTTAAATTATGATAAGTAAATGTTCCTGTTGCTAAAAAACACAGCCAAGATGCTCTGGTAAATGTAATATAATAAAAAAAAAATATAATAAGGCCAATAGTAAAGCCTAGTTTTTTCTGGAATAACTCAAGATTTATTTCTAGAACACAAATGTTTTCCAATTCCAAATCAGTTCATGTTTATAAATCATTCTTTTGAAAAGAGAAGGGAAAAAACAGTACAGTTATGAGTTTACGTAGTCACGACAGTTATGTAGCCTATTATAAATCAAAGTCAAAACAGTATTTATGTGAAATAAAAGTCTGTATTATTACAGCTAGCAAGAAAGGATTTACCAACAGTTTCACACTAAATCAATGTTCAGTAAAGTTTGAGAAAATGCCACAGCTTGTTACACAAATGTCAATTTTATTGACACTAGCACACAACTATATACAGTATTTTCAAAAGAAATGGAATTCATCATTGAGAAATAGTGAAACAGATTAATAGCAAGGTTGTATAAGGTTAAAAGTATTTAACTACATTACAAAAGACATAAGAAAAGTGATATCACCTCAAACGTGGAAACAAAGAAATTCTGGCACTATGCCTGTCATACGACAGCGAATAAAAGATTTGCACCTCTGTGAGAAGTTCACAGGCATTGTAGTCTAGGAGTTAAATAGCACCTATCTGTGATAGATAGATATAGATATATTGATACATCTACCTACCTATCTGTAATCCTAGAACTAACTTCTGATGTACTGGAACTTTTATCAGTACAACTCAAGTATTTCAAACTACAAAATATTGAATACACAAAATACAAAATATTGAATTAGAAAGACCTCCTATCCTAGAGTTGGAAGACGTAACTTGGGAAAAGGATTATGGAAAGTATCACAAAAAATGTGCCTGGTGGCTCACAGCATTGCATATACACCCCATTGATTAAAGACTTGCACATCAATGCCCCACTGACATTCTCAAAGTCATTTTGCAGCAGGCTGAAATGCTGCATCCTCTCTTTTGGTATCAATGTGGGCAGGAGCAGTGACCAAATTGAACCACCACCACCTACAAGCAAGAGCTCAGTTAGGCCCCATCTGCCAGCATGCTGAGCAAGTGAAAATTAAAGCTGGGTGTAAGAAAGTGGCTACATTATGAAAGGGCCTCAAAATGCTCTTATGTTAGTACATTCCGGGGCCTAATTACAACCAACACAGACATAAAGATCAACACATTGGATGTTGCTCTGGTAAAGGTGGGAAACAAAGTTGTTTTTCTGAAAGTCAGTAAGCCATGAAGAAATGAAAATGGAAGGTCTTCCTCATTGCCAATCAAACAGGACATATGTCATGCTGATGGGTCATGGCAATGCTTGTAGTAACTTTCTCTTCTTCATGGAGGTAAGGAATAAATAACCTGTATTAACCAAACGTTTCATCTGACCTCCTGCCACAGAGGAGTATATTCCTACAGGCTCTACTCATCAACTATATGCTGCAGAATATAAACAGATACAGAAGGGAGAAGACAAATCTTATTTACAAGGTACTAAAATTCCTCACATTTTACCCTAAAGGATTCATTGATTGACAGGCAATTATTAGTATGTCAGTTGCCAGCTATCAAATGTACTGCACATTGGAGGCCTAAAGGGTTTGCAGCTGGTAATGTGGAATTGTCTTTGCTAGTACTTCAAGTTATTTTTATTTAGATTCAGACTTGGGCCATCTTTCAAATATAATGGAGTCAGCTGTATACACACAAACCAAGAGAAAAGTATAAAAGGATGTTTATCTAAGGATTGCTTGAGTACATACAAAAAATTTATCCTTTGTGGAGTAGGTAGGAATTAATAAGCATGTGCTTCAATTGTTTTCTAAGCTTGTGTTTAAGAAGAGAAAAAAACACTGGTTAGTGACACTGGCAAATGATGAGAATGCACTTTACCACAGTATGCCAGACTGGCCCATCAATGCCAAAATATCTGGAGCAGTTCTTAGTTCCACTGAGCTAGTTTACTCTCCAGACACTAGAGAAAAGTGCTGCATTAGGGAAGGTGACAGAAGAAGTAAAACTTGGTTGAAATTTATCTTGGAAAAAAAAAAAGCCTATGAAATGACAATGGCATTTTACACAGCCACAGGATATGAAACTATGGGTTATCTTCCTAGCTTTACACATCTCACATTGCTCCCCAACAACATACATGTTCCATGTGCTACACAAAATGAAGCCAGTGGCTAAAATCAAACACTTAATAGCTGTATCTTTGTCAAAATACACATCAGTTGCTTGTTGCAATTGGGTGGTGATCCATCCCACCAGCTGTATCTGCTTTACTCCAGGCTCCCATCACACATAGATGTTAACCCATAGGGGCTGGTCCTGAGCTTGGTGTCTAGGGAGTGTTGGGCTGCCTGAGTGATACTGCTTTAAAACATGGCTCATATCAAGGCAAAAACAGTTAAAATCAGTATTTTCCAGTTAATGAAAAAAGTCTCTCTTATAGATCAATTCACATCATAGGTAACCTGAACTGCCTGCTGCCTTCTTCTGTGTTGACATAGACAGCGTAAGATCATTGGAAATCCTTGGTCAGAGACTTTAACTTAACATGGGGGAGCTCTTTGTGAGGGAGACAAATGGGACTCAATGTATCCTGAAGATACTCCTCCTCTATCCCTTTTCTCTTGAAGCTGTTGAACAACAAACTCTAGCCATTTGGTGTTCTGCATATGCTTCAAGACAGTGTCCATCCATACACACCCTTTTTTAATAGTGAGAAAGAATACAGCAGTGTTAAGATGCTCCATGGGAATGTTCCTTCTTTGTGGAGTACCAAGACGCAAAAATGAATCAACTATGGAAACTGAGAGAAAACATCAGCCATTACCAAAGGTGACTGAAGTTCTGCTGGAAAACCTTATGGAAAGCTTGAGGTCTCACCAAGTCAACTGTTAAGAGTTATATTTTTCTCAAGGTTATCTTTGTTATTACAAATTAAAACATGTTAAGAGCCAGAAAAGCACCTATCTCAATACCCAGAATGTTGTAGGGCTAATTCTCTCTTACGCCTGCTCCACAGCCTGCTTTGCAGTCAGCAGAGGCCTGTGGCATCCATATTCCAGTTACTCTGCTTTAACACAAGATCAGTGTTTTCTAAACTCCAGTCTGGCAGATGGAACCCAACTTGTTGCCCCTTTGTTGTTGGCATTACTGAGCATATGAAATCTCTTTAATAAGAAAACATCTGACAAAGATACTGCTGCTGTGGCCACACAGTCTACCATAGTTTTCCATTTTCACACTGATTGCATAGCTCTAACTTGTGTCTGAACATTTTGGTCAGAGAAAGATGCATAGTACAAAATGACATGGGGGACAGATAGCACCAGATGAAGTAGCAGTTTTCATATGCACTTCACCAGTCACTGAAGTACCTTAAATTTGAGAAGAGTTTAATAAGCGTGTCCATCCCTTCTCTCTCCAGCTGTGAACCAGGCACAGTTGTTCTGCTGAAGAGTTACGGGATGGAGATTCTGCTCTGTTCTCCCTCAATGCAAGAATAAAATCTCACTGACTTCCACAAAAGTTTGAGAGGAACCAGTTCATCAAGCTGCACTCCTCTTCCCTGTTCCATGAACCAAGCTGGATACAGTTTGTTAGTTTGAAAAGTAGTTATACAACAGCCATAAATTCATGCACAGATATCCCTGGGTGCAGTACCAAAGAATTTGAGGAAAAATAGGAATTAAAAAAACAGCTTGGGAAGAGATCCAATCTAACTCTGCCTGGCTTGAAGAGGAACTTCAGAGGGAGAAAGGTTCACTTCGACTTCACAGCTTCAAAATGCGTACCCATGGCAGTGAGTGGAATTTGGGAAAATGGTGCACCTTCTCAATGAACCAATTTCCTCATTTTTAGGACAAAGCATCAGTCAGCAATTGGACAGAACAATTAAATCAGTGACAGTTTTACAGCAAAAATACCAGTTAGAATGAGTAAAAGCCTTCAGTACACGTGAAATTAAAAATAATAATAAAAAAACTAATTCCATGCATACACAGTTAAATGGCTTGACATGCTTAAAGTCTCATCAAGCTTGGTGTTGGTTTAGTAGCTAGCAACCTCTCCATTTGGTAAAGGTCCATGCTTTATTGGTATACTGCAGTATTAGACAGCAGTGAGTGTGAAATCAGACAGTAACTGCTGTAGGCCTACATCAGGGTGTACCCACATCTTAAGAACAAAGAGTGAACATTGCAGTCTGGGAAGAATGCAAGGTCACTGGGCATCAGTCCTTTGTCTAGCCTTGATCTCTCCAGACAGAAATAGAGCAACCTACAGAAGGATTCCCTGTTGAACCCAGGGTTAGGGTTGCCTTGCTTTTGTTCATCTTTAAACCGACATGACACAGTGCTACAATATAATTGGAAACCTTCATCCCCCTATGTAAGCTTATGACACAGATACTGTCCATTTCAACAAGACATGTCCCCAAGACTGCAGTGATCCTGCTTATGAGCTATGGCAGACAGACTTGATTGCTGGGTGCAGCCTTCATTAGGAAATGAAGGGCAATCTGACGTGCTCAATGGAGCCCAAGGGCCCCGGAAAAGAGGCCTTCTTATCCCCTTTCCCTCCACTCTCCTGCTCCTCCACATGGTGTGGTTTCTCAGCTTGAGACTCACAACCTGGTGGGAGTTTTCATTGATTCTGAGTTAAGGAATGCTCCATGAGACAGGATCACTGTAATAGGAGGTATTAGGTACTCCCAATACAAAATAGGCATTTCTGCAGTAAAAGGACATCGAGACAGTGCTCCAAACAATGCAAGGAACAGAAGATACACCATGCTTTGAGGATAGACAGAACATTGAAAAGGCTTTTTCTCCCAGAGAGGTACATGCTGACAAAACAGTGCATACAATGAAACAAAAAATGTTTCTCTTTAAACTGTATTAAACAAATGACAAAAATGAGAATGAAGTCCCCAGCATTGCCAATTTTAAAAATCAATTTTAACTATTGAGATAATTTTTCAAAAAAATCTATGCATGTGCACACACAGAAATCAGGAAAGGGCTGGATAAGTGAAACACTGCCAAGCTTATGAACTTTTGTTAGTGAGTCCAGGTGAGCTTTTCAGCAGGAAAGGGGAAAAATAAGGATTCAGCTAATCAAGTATTTTTCTGTGCCTCATGGAAAAGCAACAGACATGAGCTCTAACATTCTCTGAAGTAAACAGAAAGAACTATCCTCTGATCTTGTTGAAAACCATCAAAGCTAAAACCCTGTTCTCTTCTCAAAACAAGATTTGCAGCATTTTAATCTAATTTTAACAAGCTTGAAAACTCTTGAATCAGAAAACATTCATTTTCCTTCAACCTTCCATGTTCAGTCAGTGACAGCTGTATCATTACTGCCTTTAGAGTTGATTTTTATCAGTAGGAACTGTCGATTTTTACTGTACTCAGGGGTCAAAACTTTACCAAAAAAATCTTCAATAAAAATTACATCTTAAAACTCTAACCATTCTAGAGCAAAATATTTATCATCATGTCATGCAAATTTATGATCCTAAGGTCTTTACTCCCTTTACTGCAATAAAATCACCACTATTTACACTTGTACTTGTGAAAAGGATGCCTGTGAATACACAGATCAGCCATACACACAGGCTTTCCAGATCTCACAACATTTAAAAGAAAGTGCTCACTGCTTTTAATAACAAACAACATAAACCAAGCTTATTCTACATGCTTTTTATAGAATACAGAATTAGAACAAAAGACAAAATACTCTGAATAGTTCTGCTACATGTCACCCAAAGTAGGTTTTTTATTCACATGATGCCTTTGATTTTTAAGTAGAAATTCTGTATGTTAAAATATCAATGGCACCACACAATCTAACCATAGGGAAAAACACAGAAAATGCCTTTGCTCAGGATCCACATATTGAACAATTATTTCCCTTATAAATAAGTAAATAAGATATGTGGCCTTGTCTAGGCATATTTCAGCAACTGTAGAAACTATGGAAACACAAGAGGAAAGATTTTGCTAAAGTCAGTTTCCTAGGATTTAAATTGTCTTCTTTCCTAGAACTTGACAGTACAAGCAAAAACTTTTCCTAATGTGCTTTCACACTGAAACCTGAGTCTGCTTCTACTCACATTTGAGGGAAGTAACACGTCAGTCTAAGCTTTGGGTCCTCATGATGTTTTAACAATGCACCTGCCACTTATCATCAGAAAACCCAAACCCATCATCAACAAGTAGGAAACACCAACAAGCAGCTGGGTTTCTGACAAAAGAACTGTTCCCCTACCAGCTAACAAAAGAAAGGCCTATATATTAAAAAATTGTTCCAGAAGATTCAATTGCCATCATATATTAGGGTTTCTCTTATTTCATATGGGGAAGAGGATCAATCTCCTAAACAAAGAGGAAAGATATGCATTAAATTGTACAGAAGCAGCCTTAAGAAACTACCTAGATCAGAGGGAGAGAAGCATTATTGGAAGACTAAAGGGGACTTGGCCTTCCTTCACTTTATTATGTGCATGAACAGAGAACCTCTTTCCTTCACAATCACTGCCCTTTCCAGCTGGTAACAGCAATGCTGCTGCATGACAGGGATTCTCCAATGGTCCACATTCTTGTGTACAAGGCTAAGTGACACCTGACTCCCTCGCACAAGTGTGGAAGTCAGGAAAACCTTGGATTGTTGATTTGTTTTTCATCATTAGAAGTTAAATTGCGGCAATTAAAATTTCATTCTAAAGTCACTTCTGACAGCAGTGTAATGGCTCATTAAAACATATGAGATTAGTTAAACAAACAGGGTATTTGACAGAATTTATAGGTCAGACATAATTTTTTTTCTTTTAAAGAACTATTCCAGAAATAGCCACAGTTCATGCTAATTGCATAAATCATACCGATGAGATCTGGATCAACCACTGGTTTTCAATATTCACAATCAGGTCTGCTTCACCAGTACAACTGATTGACATAATTCTTGCTCAATGAGTACCCAATAAACCACTGGGGCTTTAAACTCTCAGAAAAAAATGGAAAGCACACCATGCCAAAGGGCATTGTAATTAAATAAGGCCAGATATTTTTTGTGTGCTTAAGATGTTTCCTATTCTTCTCTCCTGCTTGTCTTCCTGACCCTGGAGTCTCCCAGAACAAACTTCCAGTAATTATGGAGACTCTTCATGTTTGTGTGTTTATTGTGGGACAGAAGAAGACAGAATTGAAAACATCTGTTTCTTAGTAAAGAAAAAGAGGATCTATAAACAGCTTTCAGATCTGTCTCACCCATTTTCCATTTGACTTTCTCTGGTCACCCCCAAGTACTTGCATGTACAGATAGAGAGGTCAGAGAGGAACTTCTGGCATGAATGCTACTGCTTCAGAATGAATAGAGCTGCTTCAGTTAATACAGCCTGCACCACAAACGTCAGTGCAAGCAAAAACCAATCCTACAAATATTCAGGGGTGAAAATACAGGTCCTGAAGCAGTTTGGTCTAACAATACTAGTCCCATTTAGTGGCCTAATTCACAAACCATTGTTTTTTCAGCCTTTGCTGGGTTCTAATGATTGCATTCAGCACGGTCAGTGCTTCTCTGTGGAGAAAATTCTGTCGAGTTTTGCATGCCCTTCAATCATGAAGCAAACTAATAGATTGATATGATTTTTCAAACTATTAACATGCAACTCTTTCATTACGTTCATCTGTCTATAACTGATCTCAGCTCTGTATAGCTCACACAATGTAAACACAAATACAGCAAACCTAAACACTTTCAGTCACATCTTGACATTTTTGCAGGGACTGAAATTTCCCTTCCAGTTTTATTTTGATACAATTTCTTTTTAGCATGCACTACAGTGGTCAGTGGGATGGTGCCTGTCAGGAAGGCCTATGACCTATGGGTGATTTGAGACAACAGCAGCACTAGGCATAAATCATCTTCAGACACCCCCTTGCTGCCACACACAAGAACATGGTATGGACTTAAACCAAAACCAGTACCGTCTAGGCCATTCAAATATCAATTATTCAAAACTCCATACCTGCAATATCCTATGTAGGTCTCGGCTCCTACATCAACTTGCCATTTTCCATGTTTTCTTCATCTATTTATTCCAAAATTTTATATGCCAGGTCACTGAGGAAAACTAGACTCTAGGAAAGGCTGGCATAAAAGAAAACCCTACCAGAGAAGACCCCAAGAGAACATAGCAAGTTTGAGCTGATGCTGAGTAGGAGAAAACTTAAAATTGTCTGACATGACCTTTCTACTATCATTGTAGTGGATGATTGAATGTGGACAAGTAGTTGGAATAGCAAAGAATGAATCACAGTTCCCTTTATCCAGAGATTACCTAGATCTGCCCATTATTATGGACAAACCCATAACTGCTTTTGCAACTAGTCTTCATATTCATTCAACTACATGGAAAGAGTTGATTTAGCAACTCTGTGGTAAGACACCTGGGCAGCTCAGCAAGAGGCTTCCTCCTCATCCTCTGGGAAGACAGGAGATAGCGAGTCAGGACTACTCCATAGAGTAAACATAACTGCCCGATCTTGCTGGGATTCAGATGCCTCATTAGGAGCAACTGCCTAAGGATATCTGGGCACTTGATGGGCATGGGATTGAAAGTTAATCACTGAGAATAAAAATTTTAGAATGGTGAACCAAAAGTACCATCAACCACATTCCAGAATCTACTGAAACTGGTGGGAGAATCAAGTCTTCTACTTTGCCTGTAACTACCTCTGTTAGACAGGTAAGCTTAGATCACTGCTGTTGACCAGTGTAGGCAGAAAATCAATGCTTGCAATGACTAACTAGAACTGACAGGCTCCTCTTACCATGTGCCCTTTGTGAGCCAGAATGAGAACTCCTCCATCTTATCTCATTTGCAGACTTGCCCTAAAGGTTTCTGTTCTTTCCTGCAAGGTCCTTCTGATTTGTCCACAGAAAAGAATTCCCAGATGAATTCTAAGGGACCTGATCCTATGTGAAAATGTCAATTTCTAACTGCTTTCTCACTTAACCATTCTTAGCAAAAGCTCAGATATGAACCAAATGTCTGGTGGAAGAATTTGGCCCACAGACTGTTTTTAATTAAATGCTTCTCTAGTGATATTAAATGGAGCTTCAGTGGCAGTAGAATACTGCAGAAGTGATTAATCCCAAATGAAATAATTTCCTATGTAATTTACAAACTTTATTTCTTCTAACAGAAAGAATTCTATATGTGTGAAAGTAACAACTATTTAAACATTTAAAGATGAAAAAATGCCAGATGACAGAAAACAGTCAGAGAAAAGTCCTGATTTTGCATTTTTGAGGATAATATTCAAATAAGAAAAGAAAAGCTGTTGAGAGACTTTATTACCAACTAGCCTAAGTCCAGCTACCAGCAGGTCTGTTCTTATAAAGTTATAAATTCGATATCTTTGTCGGCAAATGAGAGAAGAAACTGGGCCCTGGAAGCAGTATCCGAAAGGATGTAAAATAGTGAACACCACTCATAAAATTTATTCATTTTTCTTAAGTAGCAGAAGTGACTGCAAATCCTTTTGTTGAAAATCCATTACTTGGACTCTAATTTTACTGGCTAACAAAACAATTAATTCATCTGTCCAGATCCCTATTACTTTATAATATAACTATTGGTACTTTTATAGCACAGGCATTGAGAAAATAAATCAAAAGGAGACTCATGCACCCACTTCTCCAAGCTCACCCTATCTGCTGATGTGGGCTTCAACTACTTATATTTCATCTTATATATTGACAAGTTCAAGGCAATTATTTAACAGCTATTCTAAACTCAAAACACAAATAACTCTCTTTTAGAATCATATACAAGCAAGTTTTTCCCTAATTATAAATCTTGCCATTTCTAGATTCGTGCTTTAAACTACAGGAATAAACAAGAGCATTCCTTGTCAACAAAATATCAATGTCTAAAGAGTTGTTTTAAGTTATTCCTGTTCAAAAATGAGGTATCTAATCTCTAAGAAAAACCAACACACTAAAGGAGATGAGAGAGTTAAAACTTATATTTACACAAAGATACATTTTACTTGCAAAAAAATAAAATATATAACAACACATGCCTAACTACTGTAGGTATATTTTCAAATATCCTTCACTCAGATTAAACTCTGTTAAAATGCGCATAGACCAAGGCATTAGAAAAATTAAAAAGACTTCTTATTTTATTATTTTTGTAAAAACAATCTTGAAAACTTTATATTGTCTCGATTTACAGAGTCCTGTAACTTGTTCATCAGTACTTATGTAAATGGATTCATCATTTTTGCACAAATGTACTGCATGATGCAGGACACTGGAAGTGACCTGCAGTTCAGTCAAAGCTATTGCTTGTCACCAAAAAATTAATAGATTTAGTTCCATTCTTCCACAAGAAAAATACATAAAAATTAAAATTAAGGCCAGTCATAGAGAGCACATTGTGTCTCCCAGATCTAGTAACTGTAGGACACTTTCCATACAGAAGACCTCTCATCTGGATTTTCTTAATTAACTTGGAGAAAATAAATCAGATTTTATTAGGATATAGCCTTAATTCTCAATACTTTTAGCTTCCAAAAAGGCAGTACACACAGAATTAATCTCTTTGTCCTTCTGCACATGTGAAAATCTTGATATTCTATGTATAGCACAGAAGACAATCAGCCTGGACCATAGTTAGTCCCATCATTCTCTGTGTCAGGATGAAAAATTTATGAGGTGGCACCACTAAAAAACAGCCTACAACATACTAATTGGATTCTGCACAGATAAAAATTTTTCATGATCAAAGCAAGAAATAAAATTAAACAGCCACCGTCTTCAAACTACCCACCAAAAATAACCCACAATAGAACTTTGATGTCTCTATAATAATTCCACTGAAAGAATAAAGGGAAAAAATCTCCTGCAATTAATCTTTAAATCACACTGATAAAGGATAGAAAGGATTGACTTGCAAGTAATACTCATACCACTCTTCATTAGAGCTGTTTCAAGACAAATTTTTTTCACTTGAATTATGTCCTTCATCTTGTTCTCTTTCTTGCCCAAGTAAGAGTTTGGAGTTTCAAAATATCCATCACCAAATTAGCCTGTTGAGCCCACTGAAGAAAAAGCCAATACTATATTTTTTTCTGTATACATGCCTAATTTGTATCCTCAGTTCATCAGTTAAGATTGTAAAATGAGTTATGAAGATGAGTAGACCAAACACATTCTTGCTATGAAAAGATTTTCCAGCATTTTTAAAGATTTCAACAAGTCTTGGTCTTGAATATCAAGCTGCCTGCATTTGGCTGCAAGTTGTTTTTTTTTTCTCCTAACTCTGTTGAGGCACTCATAGTTGCTCTCCTCGTATGGGAGAGAAAAAAGATCGTAAGACGTACAAAAGAGCAAACTGTACCTACTTAATGTCATTTTTGTTTGTTTTGACAAAATAACTAGTAAATGTCAAACCTACAACATATACCTAAAATATGACTTCATACAAAGAATAGGTGAGTGTATAAAGTCTTACAAAGGTACCTAAATCAGTAATAATTTTTCTCTCCTCCTGCCTTTCAGGGGAGATGCTTTCTGTTAAGTGTCACTGAGACTTATTATTGTGTTCTAACATCCTTTCCCTCTGGCTGGTCTGTACAAAGATAACGTTTGAAATAGCCCATGAGCTGAAATTATTATCAGACACTCATCACAAGGCCCAGAAGATGCAACCACTCTAATGAGCAATCACAGTATCCCCTGGTCCCTAGCAGCTGAAGACTTGCACACCATCTTCATCACTGAGGCCAACAGACACATCCTCCTCTGCCTCCTCATCAAGCTGAAGGCTTCCAAAGGAGTACTTATTTCTAGGCATAGGAGAGGAACTCAGCACAATGGGATTTCCAAACACCAGGGGGTGAGTGAAGGGGTTAACAATTTCTGAATCCGAATCACTAGATTCTGTCCCACTGCTGGTGGAGCCCTCCATCATCTGGATTGCAGCCATGTGATCCATCACGCCACTGGCACGTAGCGACTGCATGACTGGGCTCTGCTTAGACTGTGCCCCAGCTGGCATACCATTGGCCATCATTTTGCCTTCTGGAGAAGACATCTTAGCTAATCCACCTCCTTTACAATACCTCTCTGATCTATAGTCTGACCCAGGGGTTGAGGATATCTGGCTTAGGATAAATGGATCTGTAACTGATTTATTGCAGAGATTTTGGGTTTTCTGTGCACAAGGCCGTTGAGAACCTGGGGAATATCTGCAATACCCATGGCAGTTACCAGCAAGGTTATCCTCCTCCTCAGTCCTTACCCTGCAGTCATGGCCATTTTCTGAGACATAACCCTGAGAGCCAGTTCTACTCAGGCTCGCGTTAGGGCTTGACCCTTTGCTACTGGGAGGCAATGGAGTGGCCAGTGGGCTACGGCTCCCTGGCCCTCTAAACATTTCATCAACCAGGGAGCTATGCCTTGGCACCCTGGGGCTGCCCCCAGTGTAGAAGGAGAGATTAGCTGTGTTATCATCAAGGTACTCTTCAGAGAGATACTGGGAAGACTTTAGAGAAGCTGAGGAATCCCTATATCTAGTTCTATTGCGATTTTCATCTCTGTAGTGAATATAGGCACCACTGGTCAAATCACCCTCATAATTGTCATTTGTTTGGGAATATGACCGGGTTATTTGTCCTCTGAGGAGATCATACTCGCTATCTACATCACTGCAGTCAATGAAAGGAATGGAGGTGCTGCTGCCATGAGCAGCCCTGGAAGCTGGACCTGTGCTTGGTTGCTGTGATTGAGGTCTGTTCTGCTGCATCTTATCCTTAGCAGGTTCCTCTTCTTCCTCCACTGTTGACACCACTGCTCCATCCACCTTTCTGCTTTCCTTTGGACTCTTCTTCAAGGAAGGGCTCTTGCGTTGTCCAGTGTCTTCTGTTGAGGCTTTCAACTCCTTTCCTTGCCGGCAACTCTGCACTGCTACAGCATCATTGTCGTCTCCATAGGCTCTAGCACTCTGGAAAGATAATAAAGGGAAGGCAAGAGGGAGACAAAGAGGAAGGAAGGGGCGGGAGGGGAGAGGTTTGGGAGAGGGAAGCCAGAGGGAAAAGGCTACATGTAATTACATACCAGAATTTTGCACTGCCTCTGCAGCAACATAGGCATCTCTTGAAAACAGAAGAGGTAACCCAAGCTTCAAAATTAATTAGAATTAAAAAAAAAAAAGGTTTCTGATCTTGAAGAATAGAAAAAATACATAAGCTAAGCAAGGGAAGAGAAGGCAGAAAGAATGCAGTGATAATGTAAAATGGCGTATTTGAGGTGTTTTGATGCCCTCCCTAATGCAGCCATCAACACTCTAAGAACACCAGACTGTTCACACTACTCTGAGAAGCTGGAGGGAAATATAAAAACATAAGAAAAATTCTGCACAGCCTACTTAGATGCACTAAAAAGTCATATGTGGGCTTTTGAGCACACTGCACTGGCTCCCTGGAGAATACCTGCACTAGTTCATAGGCTGGCTTTTCTGCACACAAAAATATATTGCATCTGCCCAGCAGCCATTTCCATCTACCTGAGCTTGTCTTAACAATATAAAAATGCTACATGATATTGAAATGGGCTGCATTTATAACAGAATTCTCTGAAGTCCCTAGACTCGCAGAATGAATAGAGCCCATGAATATCAAAAGGAAGCAATGCATGGAAGGTGAAGGCTCGTGTAGCATTCTTAAATACATTTACCTAGTAGCTTGCTCCTGCCATTTAAGCTCTACCTTATAAGGTTATGTGATCAAAGGTTAGCCTCCACAAACACGTATGAGCACTGAGAAAACACTGGCAAATGGAGAAAATGTAATAACCTAGTCAGGAAAACGGAGCTTCCTAACCTGGCTCCTCTGGAGGCTTTCCCAGCAGAGCCATCAGCCCATGTGTGTGGTGCATTTGGCATGCCAACAACTGGAGAGACCAGAGCATGTGCATATTAGCTAGGTGGGTAGGTCAATGTGTAATTGCCAGGGAATTTTAAACTGGACTAGTCAGTGAGTAGCATAATAGAGTTGGGAGCCCAGTACTGAAGCAGCCATAAGTCAGGCTAGGCACTGGAAAGACTCTAAGGCCTGAGGGTCAGCTACTGGCAACACCCCAAATCTGTACCAGATATTGGAGCAAGATCTTTGCATGTGTGTGTCTCTCTGCAAGAGCTAATAACCAGGAATCAGAGGATCCAAGTGTCACTTACTGGATAGATTAAGATGAATTACTGGAGGAACCCACAGCATGCGCGTGAATGTGTGTGTGTCTGTAGATCTGAGTATCACGAACTGGAGTGGAGCTGTGAGCCTTCACTGCTCCTATATGCAGGTACCAGCCACTGGGAGAACTGGAGATCCAGAGACCTGCTACTGGATAGACTGGCTTAAGATCAGTGGCAGAAGGGAACCATATCATGCATATGTATACATATTTTCCACTAATGGACTTTCATACAGATAAGCCGAAGAGTGGAACAGAGTGAGGCCACTAGTACTGTTTGTGCTTGCGGGAATGCTGTTCTCTGTGTTTACTGGTGTAGCTGACTGTGTGGATATGTGTATATATAATGTATGTGTGCATACATGCAGGTGCCTATAGTGGGTAGATGCCCACCCTTACTTCTAGATGGACCTGGGAGCACGCAGGTGCTGCAGCCTCACCACTGTTGGGTTATTGGATTTGCAAACTCCTAACACATCATGGGTATTAACACTATATAAAACATAAGGTATCTAGCACAGGTAATGGCCAAGAAGTCAAGAGCTGTATTTTTTCCTTAGGAAACAACTGTTCTCCTCCCTGATTACTACTACCTAACACCTTGAAATGGCCAGCCAAGACCTTGCAGTGAAGGGAAATAATTACATTTTCCCTAGAACAAAAAGATAGCTACAACCCAGGACCCTGGCAGTAACATTGTGGATTGCAATTTTTCAGATGGTCATTATCATAGCTCAGACAAATCCACTATTTGTATTTGTTTGCTTGTGTGTAAGCAATGCTGTTTCACTATGCAGAACCCAAAGTTTATGACACCCAGGGCTTCTCAGCTCCCAGTTAAATAGTAAGTGAGCAGGAAACTATGCCTCTAGGGTTTCAAAACAGCAATCAGTGGAGGGTAATCTAACAAGAAATGCTTAAAAGGAAGGATCTAAGGTTTCATAAACATCACTGACTTGTTTTGGCACCTCTGTATGCTGTTCTGAAGGCTGTGCAGTCAGACTCCTGATGGAATGAATCTTGCTGTGTTTCCTGAAGATAAAAGGAAAATCACATAAGGAGCTATTTTAGGGTTTTTTCTACAAAGAGGAATCAAGAGACATGCCTCTTTTAAAACAAAACCTTTGAAAACAGCTTTCATAAAAGTTTGCTCCAAATCAGATTAACATTCCTCTTTTCTCCAAAATTTAAATGTGCTATGCCTTGCAAACATACCATTGTATGAAAAGGGAGAGGCACTGAAGCAAAAATGGTCTTTCGTGTACACATGAATCATAAGCAATGAACTGTTGTCATGGTCTTTGCGGCATTTTGGCCATTACTTTCAGCACACCATGATAAAGATGAGTTCAGACAGAACTGGCTCTAGCAAAGTGGAAGAGTTTCAGTTTCCCTGGAGATCTCTTCCTTGAGGTTGCCTATACTTTTCGTGTTAAGTTTCAGTTTTACTCTGAGCTGAGTATGGCTGTTCACATAGATTAATCACATCCCACCAAATCAAACTGGGAGAAAGTTAACTGCAATGGTAGGACACTCATTGTGGAAAAACAGATTGAAAACTATTGATTTTAAGTGAGCTATAGGTTATGAAACTTCTGCCAAAACATTCAGGACCACAGAGATGCTATACATGTGATAAACTAGCAAAGAAGAAATGTTTTAGTTGGACTTGGTGCCAAGATCTGAAAATATAACTATCTGGAAATCATGACTTTTCTTTGATTAAAACATATTAGGGTAGTTCATTTATTTCCTCTCACCTTTCAAACTGGACTTTCTTGTGCCCTCCTTCCTTAACGTAGTCAAGAACTTGCTTCTGAGTCCGACCACTGGAAGAAAACCATAGTTAAAATATTTAATACCATATATACCAGCAAGCCATAATAAACACGTATATGGCCGGCACATGAAGTCACAGAAACCAGAAGAGTATTTGTCACAATCTGCAGAAACCAATGTTAAGATGACAAGAAAAGGGACCTGGTCAGATACACACAGATTTTTACCATTTTTTGTGTTACTTGCCTCTTTTTTTGCTATGGAGCTAGTTTTTGATGTCATTTCAGAACTGCCTCAATTCAGTTGTGTGCCTTCTATAGATACTACATTACTGGGAAGTCATCACAATGGAAAGGGAAGCAAGGGTTAAGTTTTCCTCTCATGAAAAAAAAATATTCTTGAATTCTTTTTAGTCAAATACCAGCCATGTCTGGTATCAGTAAACCCTGGAACCAAGATGAAAATCCATGAAATGCACTTCATTGCTCAATTGTTAGTATAAAATACACCATTTGTACAGAGATTTGGGCTGGAAATCCCTTTCTGTCTTTCTGCTAAAGGGTATGAAGAAGTAGTGAGAAAGACCAGCACCATCTATTGTGCGGTTATAAAGTCCAAAGCACCGGAAATCCGCACCTCAAGAATGCCAAATCCTTCCAATTCATTAGAGGCTTTCAAGGCCTGGAAAAAGTTACTGAATGTAGTAGCCCAGATCACAGTGAGAGAAGGATATAGGCAAAACCTGCTTTCCAACCAGGGGTTAAGCTGAATGCATCTACAGTGAATTTTCGCTTTACTCAGGCAGAAAGGTAACAAGTTACAGCTTGTTTACACAACGTCTTTCCATCTTAATTAATTGATCTTACAGGCAGCAAACAAAGTGGGAAGAGAGTTAGAATGGCTAAATATGCTATGTTCTTGTGCAAGGCACCTAGAGTGCACCATTTATCTCAGTAGAGAGTGTTTCTGGCTGTTCAGCTTATATCAGCTTTACAAACAAAATAAACTGTATGAATAAAAGGATTTCCCCCCTGGCATACACAATACAACATCTACAATGATGCTTCTGCCAGTGTAAGGAAAAAATCCAAATCAACAACCCAACTACTGAAAACTTCTCTACAAATACAAATCTCTACTCTGATACATAGGAAAGATCCCATCGTAGAAGCAGAGGATTCTAAGAATGCCAAAAAATTGCTAGCTAGTGTTGCTTAGAACACAGGTGAATTTTCTTATGTGAAACCAGCTGGAACATACATAGTTTATACTTTACCTCCAGAAAGCTACTTTGCAACAGCTACTACAAAATTAATGCAGAGTTTTCCTTAACAGTGTTCTTTGTACTGTTCTGGCTGAGACGATGTAATGGAAAATATAAAGGAGCAAACTACAGGGTTAAAAGGGGAGCTGAAAATAACAGGTTTCATCCTAGACCATTATGGATGTGATTTTGAAATGGAGAGGCAACAGATGTGCAAAGTAGAATGCAGGTCTTACCTGAACCTAAACGAAGAACCTCTAGAAAAAAGAACAGGTTTAGGCTTTGGTTTAGGTTCTTCAAAAAGCCTGAAAAAGGCATGATGCTCCACACAGATCTTCCAGAAAGACTTGCAAAAATCTCGACTGGCCATAAGGAATTCTAGGGTGTCCTGGAATGAACTCTGAAAATTGGGATAGCATTTGTAGTGTAAGCAGGTAAGCAACATACATTAGAGAAATGCACTGATAAATCAGGTGATATGCTAGAAAAAAAAACAACCAAAAAACCCCAAAACCCAAACCAACCAAAAAACAACTTTTCTTTTTTCCAGCTTATTGGCTTCAAGCTAAACAGGCCTTATCTTTCCCACTTTGAGACATCGCTGATTGGCCTGTCAGTATCAAAGCTATTGCTCAAACTTCCTTTCATTGGCAAATATGACAGAGATAGAGCAATGGTTTGAATATTAAACAGAGAACATTGTTTACATGCTGTAACTTAAGAATTGATGATACAGTACCAGAGTTGCAGCCAGAAGATGACTCTAGGACATTCTATTATGATCAATTCAGTTCATGTTTCCTGCTCACCTGAGATGAGACCAGGCCGATGTGCACAGTACCAACAGTGAACATAAGCAATTAATTAAAAATTAATTAAAAACATATATTCATGACGGGATAAAAACTATGCATGATCTGTGAGCAGAAATTTAACAAATAACTTTTTGTCAACTTCAGGAATTCCTGACAAGGACTTACATTCACATCAGGCCGCAGTTTGATAAGAAAACGTTTCCTCTTGAAGCTCAACTTTCGAACCTTAGCCCAGTTGAAGGCATTGATCTTGGTGTGACCCTACAGAGAACAAAGCCAGCAGAGTTCAATAATTTTAGATCTGAATGAAGAAATCTAAGCCACTAAAGAAAGCTTGCCATGAGTTAATCATCTATTCACTTTACTTGGAATGTTGATATTTCTTCTCATTCATCCTCTGATAATGCAACTGATGCTGCAACTGAAGGCAGGCACTAAGGGTCAAACTCTTCCATATAGGACTGGGTGTACTGAGTTTTTGAGAAAATACCCAACCCAGTATCACTGTACAAGACAGAGTGGACTAGTGTTTGCCCAGATGATGCTATCTTGTGCCACTATGCAGACTCCAGTTTTCAGTGGACTAAATCACCTTCCCAAGGTGCCTCACTCTCTTTCCACCAGCTACAGATAATGCAGGGAATCCAGGCACATGGGTGAGGTAATTTCCTCTCTTTGTGTGTCTACACGGCAAAATAAATATCCCTTTAAATACTACTTGACTGTGGAAAAAAAAGAGAAACTGCAAGTTTTGCATTGGAAGTACAAAATAGTGCAAGTATTTTGACCTTTCATAGGGAGCACCAGAAGCAAAAGCAATCTAAACAAATTACTTGTCTCTGAAGAGTCACAAAATGTTTTTCTGAAAAAATCAACCGTAAGAAAACAGCAAGAAAGAAATTATCTTCATAGTACTTAAACTCCCAGCCACTATATCATTAACCCCTACACTCCAGAAGTTTCATTCTTAATCTATGTTAGCAGGTAGTGGAGGCATTATTTTAAAATATTCATGACAGCAGTTTGTTCAGTAAAGACTTCAATACAAACATGCCTACAGCACAGCACAGAAGTTTCAGAGAGCTACTACAGGATTGCTAAATGTAGAAACCCACGCTGATACAGGCGCCATCACCAGACGGCTGTAGGAGTAATGACAGTGTAATGATCTCTGCTAAGTCAACCAGCTGTCTAAGAATGACATAATTGATCTCCTTAGAATAATCAGCAGCACTGACACTGATTTCTAAATAAATGACAGGCTTTAAAATAAGTCTGACTACAGCTTATGCCATTTGTGAGCAAACCTTTATTTTCATTGAGGTCATTCCAATCAGATACTCATACTTCAATTTTTATCAGTTATAGCCAAAATTAAAATGATGAACTTAAGGCTCTTGACCTACAAAGTGGTTGAAGGAAGCCCTAAGCCTACGGACAGATGCCTATTGCTGGGCAGACTCCAGCAGGTCAGAGGCTGACTTCCTTTTCAGCATTCAGTCAAGGAGTTTGATCCAGTCAAATTTCCAAGCTTTTCAAAAACAAAACAGTTTTGAAAGTCACAAACTCATTAGGTCAAGAAGAGATGGCTGACTTTTAGAGCTTGATAAATCAAGCCTTGGGCTTTCAACCCACAGCTTCATGGAAGGATCCCAGCTGTCTGCTGGGACTCAGTGAGGTCCATGCTGTTCTGTTTTGGATACATACTTTCACCTTGTAAGATAGTCTTAATTTACAGGACTTAGCAATGCATTAGTTCAGCTGATGAAAACACTGTGGGGGAGCCTGGGAAGGGCCTGAACCTAAACTTACTCAAGTTATGTGAATTTCTAACAACATCTTAGTGTTGCCATGCTTCAAGTCTGGGATTTTACTAGTAACCCACCTAGTTATCAGGGATTTTTTTTTTTAATTTTGCTGCCTTTTTTTTGTTTCTTTGGGTGGTTGTTTTTGGGTTTTTTAATTTTGATCTCAGATCATTAGAGTCAGACATTTCTGGGTTTGTTTGTTGCTGTTACTTTTCTTTATGAAAGTCTGAAAGCACTTGATAAGGTTGGAAAAAGTAGGGTTTTAATTATAGTCAAACAGTTAAAATGAATTGTCTTTATTGACAATGTATAAAGGGACGTTTTAAAGAACAGGTTACTTACTGTTTTTAACACAGTGAGGTAAGCAGCATGCATCTGAAGTGGATGGAGTTTACACCAGCTGATTACCTGTACCTTCAGAATTGTAAAAGCCCAATTTGTTACTTATCTAATGGGAACTGCAGAGCGAGAGCATTTGATAAATTTACTAGTGTTGCTCTATGAGCATTTACTAGGCTTTCCTAGGGTAGGAAAGGAAAGAAATAGAAGAAAAATACTTTGGATCTTTAAGGGAAAGAAGTACATTTATGGATTCAGCAAAGGTACAATGGTCAAGGCTGGTGAAGGAAATTGTAAAAACTCTGTCAAAGTAACACTACAGAAAGCTTATGTTCATTACCTTCATCTGTTTCCATGTACTCCAGTTGTCTGTTGTTTTACTTGTCTCTGATTTATACCATTTAATATGCACCGTGCCTGCGAGACCTACCTGCTCCTATACATGGGAGGTGTAGGAGCATGACCAACTTGCAAATGGTGAGCTATGGATCGGTCTGCATCTTGAACAGCATATTGTGGATGCAGATGGAGTTCTACCCTGTGCATGCAAATAAGGTAAAAATCCCTGGAAGCAAAGGACCTAATGCGGCTAGAACAGCTTTAAGGTCACTGTTAGAAAATATCTGGAAGTTTCTGATTTTTCCCAACCAGATACTTCAAGACATGGCTGAGGTTCTGAATTCTTACTGCTGTCAGAAATCTCTCTGCTTTATGAAGTAGAAAGTCATGTCCTGAGCAGCTCTAACCTGAAACACCAGAATGCCTGTGTTGGCAACAGCCAGGTTGATTTTTGTCCCTTCCCTGTCCTTGGCTGGATGCAAGCGTATTCCATACATTTCCAGCCGACGGGCAATCTCCAAAAGCTGGAAGTCAGACTCTGCTGGTGTCTGTCCCCTTGAGAAAGAAAACAGAGAAGACATACAAATTTTTCACACCTTTTAATAGAGATCAAAAGGTCCTTCAGAGAACAAAGAGAGATTTGATCAAAGAGATTGAAAACTGTCAGAAGTATAATATCTGTGTGGTTTTATTATGTTCCCAGTCTTATATCAGCTAGAATCACAACCTAGACTAAACCAATACCAAGACTATACAGATTTTACAGTTATAAATTTTGATTGCTCTAATTCTGAGACACTTGATACAGCTAGATTTTTGAACCATTAACTTTAACAGAATTTACTGCCTCCATTTGTATTGTCCGTTGGAAAGCACGCTGTATTTCTAAAAAAAAAAAAAAATTGATGAATGGAAGCGTGTAAGGATGTTGTTAACTGTAAAAGTGAATGCAATACCAAAATAAAGTAAAAGAGAGACATGAAAACCTTACTATAAATGTTGGGAAGCCATAAGCACCACATTAATTGTGATGAAAGTATGAAAAACTGATTATTACCACTATAGAAATTGCTACCACTCACGTATAATTTAGTCTAGCTCAAAAATGAAACTGTCCAAGTCTTGAAGTGTTCTTGACAGAAAAAAGATACCTTTATATGCCTTGGTGGTAATTTTGTTAACCATCTTCTTACTGCTTAGCATCTTAGGATACCAATTTTTATCTTCATCTCGAATTCTATTCCCCCAAATTCATAATTCTTCAAGTACTGGTGCTTTTCCTAAAACCATCATCAAACCCCTTCTTTACCATCTCAAAATACAGCACAGAAAGGTGAAAAGGCAACATTCAACGTCCTTGAAACCAAAAGACTGCTGTCAGAAATGCCTGACTAATCAGTCATGATTTGCAATCATACCTGCACAAAATCAGCAGTGAAGCATTTTGTATGAAACAGACTGTAAAATAACAGCATGCTTGAATGAATATCAAGTCAATTGCACTTTAAACATCTTATTATGATGATGGGAGAAGGGCAAGAGTAACCTTCAGAAAGTTCAAAGGCTTTAACAGTTTTTCAGAAGCAACCTTTGAGAAATTCCAAAACCCAAATCTCTTCTGTACTTATGATCTAGCATATACTTACAGTAAGAACTATTCTACAGGAAAAGAAAGCCAACAACAAGAACAAAAAAGTCTTACATGTGGTTACGGTGAAATTCCACGATTTTTTCTTCTAGTGCTTCTTGATGAGGTATATACTTGTTCTTCGCTAAATGTTCACGATCTATGGTTTCATCAAAATCCCCAATCTCAGCTATGGAGAATTTTAAGAAAAGACTATTAAAACACTATATTAAATGTGAATAATCTGGTCCATTGAGAAGTTCTAGACAGCTGGGAAGAGGGCAGAGAAGCAAACCGTTTCCTGCATGGCGTGTCATGGTTTTACAGTTCAGATTCCCTCTACATTATCTACCACACATGACTTCCCTTTTCCTCTGTGTTAGTATTTAGTACTGAGAAGAAGCCCAAGGATTCCTTCCATCTACAACAACCAAGTAAGTAGCTGTGGATGTCAACTGAATAAATGAAGCCATCAGTGCTACCTTGACTTGTGTGTGGAATAGGGCAGGGCTAACATGAATGCCAGCACTAGTTCAGCAGAACTCATCCATCTCTCTCACAATCGTGATGCTCAGGTGTCTTTCCATGGAGCAGGCAAGCACAAGCTTCTTCCCTTCTCACATTTGTAATCTTCGAGGGAAAATCTGAAAGGTTCTCTTTGCTTGTTTTAATGCAGGATTGCATTCCACCTTATGGGGTTATGAAACATTTGTCTTCCTCTAATTCTGCAGTAGTTTGAGACTCATTCTGTCTCACTCCTCCTCAAAGCTGCTCCCATCTGCTGCAGTTATTCAACAGTGTGTGTGCAACAGTATGTCACACCCACCTTCCATTTTGCAGCCCATTCAATGAGATTTCCTTTTTTTTGGAAGGTGGGGGTGGCGAGGGGTAGGCAATTTATGTGTGGGTACCAAATTACTATCTTATTGCTTGCTATTCTTGGAATGCCTCTGAAAATCTTGCTATTGGTTTTTTGAGTGAACAGGCATAGCAGCTTCTGCCTGCAAACCTGACAGAGTAACAGCCACATCACTGCAACAAAGGCTGCTACCTTGGTAACGTCAGTGAAATTAAAATACAGTGGCCACAAATTAAATGCAGGTTGTAATCAGACACGTTGGACAGTTGACCTGGGATATCACAAACCCAAGCTCAGATACAACTGCTTCATCCTCACCTCATTTTGCCACATAAATGAACCCTTAATCCACTTCTGTCCAAAATAAGTTGGCATAGAAAAAGGGAAGATTTCAGATGATGTTTAAAATACTGTGGGGGATTTCTGACAAATGTTTGCCTGAGATCAGATGTACCTGCAAATGCAGAGGGAAGCAATAGCCTTGTGTAGGCAGAGAAGATGAGGAACCAAAGCATCTGTGAATAACAGAGCAGTAGCTTTCTGACCCAAATTGCCTGCAGACACATGATGACATTTTATACTTAGGAGGTCACAGACGGGAAAGGGTTGATAACTGGGACTGTCTAATTTCCACCCCCTCACTCACTATCTGCTCTCAATAATTCCTTGAGACAGTAGAAATACTACAGAACACTTGAGAATTCCCCTTTGCAAAATTGTCCCCATCTTAGAAACAGCTTCCTCCTTCCAGTCTTACTCATCCCAGAAACACAAATCTTTAGGGCTTGTTTTTAATCCTAACTCAAATAAAAGGCAAGTTTCTGTTCTTAATGAAGCCATAAGCCCAACTAACTTTGCAAAACCTCAGATAACATGGGCCTGGTTTCTTTAAAATGCAGTTCATAACCTGTATGTCCATGTATACAGCTGAGCTTAACACCATCTGAGGACTTTTTTCAAAGTCAAGGGCAGAGAAGACTCTTATTTCACCTCTACATTATTTCTATAATGTTCTCAGCATTTGTCAACTGCTAATCCATTATCAAAATCTTTTTCCTGGCTTTCAAGTTACTTCTGAATTTGCTCTCTCTGACCTTGTACTCAACAAGCTTTTACTTCCCTCCTTATCCTCCTTTTCCACCTTAAATGGCTTTCTAGTAGCACTCCATCTAGAATGAGATAGAGTTATATGGTAAATATTGTCAGCATCACACATAACTATTCTTTAAAATCTTTTCATGTGATTTAGTGAGAGATTTACTTACACTGCTGATCCTTTTTATCTTGCAAGTGCTTTACACCATGCTGTATTCTGTCTGCATTAGTACTTCTGGTATGTCTAATTCTTTGTATTTCACATCTTTTTCTCTTATCACAGAACCACAGAATTATTTAGGTTGGAAAACAAGTCTGAGATCATCGAGCCCAACTGTTAACCCAGCACTGCAAAGTCCACTACTATGTCCCTAAGTGACACATCTACACTTCTTTTAAGTACCTCCAGTGATTGTGACTCAACCACTTCCAATGCTCAACATTCCTCTCTGTGAAGAAATTTTGCCTGGTATCTAATCTAAATCTCCCCTGGCACAACTTGAGGCCATTTCCTCCTGTCTTACCAAATGTTACCTGGAAGAGAGGCTGACCCTCACTTCACTGCAACCTCCTTTCAGGTAGTTGTAGAGAGCAATAAGGCACCCCTGAGCCTCCTTTTCTCCAGCCTAAACACTCCCAGGTCCCTCAGCCACTTGTGCTCCAGACCCTTCACCAGTTCCATTGTCCTTCTCTGGACATGCTCCAGCACCTCAGGATTCAAGGTGCAGCCACATCAGTCACAAGTACAAGGGGAAGATCACTGCCCTGGTCCTGCTGGCCACACTATTCACCACTGGCCTTCTTGGCCACTTGGGCACACTGCTTGGCTCATGGTCAGTCCATCTTCTTAATTCACACACTCACTGTACTGCATCATTTGCAGTATCAGAGTGTCGTCTCACTTCTAACACTTTATACAATGCTTTCAAGGTATTTATACAGTGCTTTTAATGTATTTTTAAATAGAATGCTTCAAATATTATTCATGTTAATTCAGCAGAAACCTATTTGCTGTCATAATAACAGTCTCTAACACTGATATAAGCTTGTGCACATAATGTAAGGGTCTCCTAGAATCAGATATTCCCCATGGAAACTGCTCATTGGCACAGCATCAGTAAGACATACAATAACTAACCTGCATTCTCAGTCTTTCCACTTTGATATTATTACTCTTATCATCTCTTTAATTTTATTTTTGTTGCAGATAAATACATATTATTTATTTTGCTATTGAATAAAATAGAGAGAAAATAAATAAAGACAGCCATGTGGCTAAAATACACTTATAGAATCTTACCAGAGAAAATTTTAACAGAAAACTGTTCACAAGACCCAAGATGGATAAATAAAAAAGATAGTCACAAATTTCCAGCAGAGGTTTCTAGAAAACACTGCTATGCAAAAAAGGAAGAGAGGAAAGATCATAAACAGAAAGACAAAAAGTCAGCTTGCAGTCAGGAGATGGCATGGGGCAGCACTGCAGGTGCACCATAAGGAACAATATTCCTCTGCCCAAAATGGCAGTTCAGATTCTGTGAAAACTGTGTCACTTCCACATTATGAGTCTGTCGCCTCTCTTCTGAAATGATGGAAACACCACTGTTTTTCAGTGCAGATGTAGCTTACCTTGCTCTCCCTTTAAGGAGAGTACTGTATTGTATGGCCAGACTTGGCAAACGCAGATTTGGGCAGGGCTCTCCCCACATGGGTGAGCCCTTCCAGCCTGCACAGTGGATTTTTTAGGTGAGGCACAGCGTGCACAGAGTCCTGAGGTCCTGAGGTCCACCGTTTGAGTCCTGAGGTCCATCTGCCACGGCCGAGCGAGCTTGGACAGTGACAGTGAAGTCCTTGGGACTGTC
>JAWWEV010000001.1:78764444-78805819 GCA_035583235.1 Hafferia zeledoni | reverse complement strand
CACAGCACCCGGTACTGACCGGGGCTGACCCTGCTGAGCATCCGAGATGTGACGGGATGGGATGGCAGGGAGGCTTGGACTGCCGGGGGACAGTCCCACTGAGACTCAACTCAGGTCCTTGGGATTCAGAGTCCAGAGTGCTCTCCTTTACACCACGGGACCGCCCCACAAGGAGAGTACCACTTGATTCCTAAAATCCCATTTCAGAATCACTTTGCACTTCAAGCTTGCAAGTGAAAGGGACAAATAAGTAGAGAGAGTTTCAGATGCAACATGATCACTTCCAGCAACCATGGAAAATTATTTAATGCAACAGCATAATGCATCTGAGTAGCACTAGAGCAATGGTGATGATTTGCCATTTTTACACACCTAGAAATGAGTGCTTATCACCAGCCTGCATAGGTGTGTCAAGGGTATAATGGAGGCATTTTGAAAAACCACAGAATTAAATTTGACTGGAAAGAAGGGAAACAGACAGCTTGTAAAGGTGAAAGCATATCCTATGTTTATCCTCTTATGCTCTTGCTTTAGGAAAACAAGATAGCAGTTGCAATCTGAGCAGTTCAGACACCAGAGCTGTAAATGGTTCATTAAAGAACTTGTGTAATTAATAAGGTACGAGTAAGACATGAAACAGGATCTAAGCGGAGATCATAAGAAAGCAATGCACATAGAGCATAAGAGCTTAAGAGAGGATGATTATGAAGCAATACCTCAAATGAAGAGAGACACATGCATGAGAGTGTCCTCTCCTTGCTGTCTTTATTTGGTGCACAGACATTTAGCAGGAAAACTCAGCCTCCTAGAATGCAGTGTAGCAAATGAGACTCAATTTCCCCAATATGATCAGCACCTTTTTTCCCCGGAAATGACAGCAAGTTAGAACTAGCTTAACCAAGGAAAGAAATACAGTTGGTGTGTGGGACACTGTAACGGGACAAACTAAAAGACAAAAAACTCACTAGCCAAGGATTTTATTTTTTTAGAAGTCTGTGCTGTAAAAATACTCAGCTTTAAAATGGAAGGAGAAATACAGAATTTCACAGCTTCTTATTGCTACTCAGTCACCCTGGGCAATGACAACCATAGCAAATAGAGAGCCTTGAAATACCTGCTTTTCCAACAACAATTGATGAGAAAATGCCCTAATACTCTAATAGACTGTGACGAAGGATCATGAAATTTATCTGTTCATCTCTAAAGAGCTTCCTAATGTGTTTGTTGACTGTAATTTCAATACAACAGCATTACAATGGAAATATGCAATACTGTTTTCTCCAAATGTTTTTCTCAAGATGAGTATCCATCAAGTCTTGAAATGGAAAACGTGCAGTGTTTTCAAGTGATGTGGCAGCTAAAAGGACCTTTGATGTGATGAACAAAGTTAATATATGATTCTACTGAACTGCCTTATTGTGCATATTTTGCAATTAAAAAAAAAAAGCTTAAAATCTGTGGTTGTTTTCTTTTCTTCCCTGTCAGTCTCCTCTTAGGACTGCAATTTAGTCTGGCATTCTAAGCATGTTCCTTCTCTAGACAGCATACAGATCTTCAGGAATTTGAATGCTCTGCTGACATGATGCAAAGCATAACAAAACAGGAATTCAGAAGAATTCAATGTGTTTGTCACTGCCTGCAAAGTCTACTTTTTAAATTATCTTTGTCAGCTTATTGAATGCAAAATGCAAATCCAATATCCAGAAGCTCTTCTTTATTTGAAATAGTAAATTATCTGTATTTGAATGCCATCATACACAAGTACAATAAACTGTCCACATGGCTTAAACCTGTCCAGACAGCAGCTAGCAACAGGTAATCCTGCAAAGCATGTCAAACCGATCATCCTTTTTATCCTTCTGGAAAGAAGAAAAAAGGGAACTTACACTGTACTATGTGTGAGATTAGGAGGGCAGTGCTGGTATCATTACACGTTAGCCTTCCCTGTGCCAGGTCCTGCTTCACTTGCAATGCAAATAGGTACCTGCAAAACAAACGTGAACGAAATGCTACATAAAACAGGAAGGAAAATTATTTCAGCAATACATCTGGTTTTGACTGTGTGTTCCTTTCACTTTTTGGAATCTCATGAGTGATCTGAATTACCTAAGTTTAGAGGCTAAATAAAACACACAGATAGAGTATTACTGCTATTAGAGTCAGGCACAGTGGCTCCTTTGCAGAAACAAGATTTCTCTATTCTTCCCTCCTTTGGAACCAGAGCAATGAGATGTGACAGCTACTAAGTACTCAGCAGCTGCACAGCAAGCAATCCTAGATAATGCAGCTGCTTTTAAATACGAAGAAATGACGGATAAACCTCTGATTTAGAGGTATCAGTTGGTTCTTGTAGAGTAAAATGAGAACTCTAAACTTCCACCTTGGCACTCACTAGGAAATGATGCAAAAAATCTTGATGAATCAACTCTAGCTTGCTCTGATAACTTTGTGGCCCTGTTATCTGCATTGCTGTGTACCAGCCCTTTTAAATATTGCCTCCAGTTCTACACTGATAGTTTAAATGCAGAGACAACCTAAATCCATGACATAATTTCAGCATTTAAATTTATTCTTGCTTCAACAAAACTTGAAGTGTCGTGGTTCCAATCAATATCAAATTCTTCCTTACAAAAAAAAAAAAAAAAAAAAAAAAAAAAAAAAAAAAAAAAAAAAGAGCTAGCAATGGGCATTTCTCCTATAGCTGGGATGAAACCTGGACTGGTTAGATACCTTAGCAGGCAGTCTAAAGATTGCAGCTTCTTTGGAGAACTCATACTAGCATCTCAATAGTTCTAACAAGACTAGATTTTAACAAGTTCAGTGAAAAGCTCTCATTTGAACTATGAATTTCTGAATGAGGAGATGTAGGTACATGAAATAAAAGGGCAAGCTGATTGGAGGAGTATGGAAATGTACTGTGTATGTACGTACTGAAATAATACAGTAGATCTCCATAATGTCTTTTTGAAACCTGTAGACATCTGCCTACCCACAAAATTCATCTTGCTAAAAGAATATAGCACAAAAATGTTATATTCTCTTCTTCAAGTGATGAAGCAGTTCCCTGTGGATATGCTTTCATATCCTACACACTTCTGTGTAAATATACTCAAGTCCCCTGGCATACATATGTAAAATGTAACCAAAAAAGTCATTAGGATTCAGAGGCACATCTCCAGATGCAGAAATAGATCACCAAAAATCAATTTACAGTTCACATACTAAGCAACTGAGGTGCAGGATGTCTATTGGGAAAGAGAAGTGTTTCGTTAATAACATCACATCGTGAGTTTTCATTCATCCCTTTATTCTTTTTATTCAGTTTTTCAAGTAAATGTTCCTTCTCCTTAACCCCATATTTCTACTTTTCTCTTTCCAGGCCATCAAGTGATACCAATATTTTTTTCCCCATTCCAATGCTCTATTATCAAAATGAAATATGACAAAGATAAACAGTGAACATCACAAAAATGGACTTGTTCTTTATAACGAAGGTCATAAGGACACCAGAGCTCTTTGTAAAAGAGGACTTTGTCTTGTGAGAGGATTGAAAATAAAAACTAATAATCACAATGGAAACATGTAATTAATAATATTGTTGACCAGAAAAATAGCTGAAAAGTTGCAGTGAAGAAATAATGCAACAAAACAGTGTTTCTGACCATAAAGGAAGGACCTGTTCTTGATAAAGAACCTTACCAGGTCCCTCATATGCCTATTTACTCACAGAGAAATATGACTCTTTGTGCCAACACAGTGTGAAATTCAGATCTTAAATGAAGTTTTTGAAAAGCATTCAAAAGAAATAAACCCTTAAGGTACTCTGTCTGCATATGTGTGTATCTGTCTCTGCCTTCCTCTTATTTTTCATTCTATTTCTTCTCTTTTCCATTTCTTCATCTCCGTAGTTACACTTCCACCTGTGCAAACCTCTGGCATGTGTATTAGCTATACAAATAGGTGCTGCTGCAAATTGGCAATTGATTCAAAACAGCTCTCTCCCAAACGTGGGTGCAGTCACATGTGTCTCTCAGTAGAGGGGTGACCAGGGAGGCCGATACATGACTTAGTCATGTCACTTCCAACACCACTGCCAAAGGGTTTAAAGAACTCTGTTGCCAAACTGACTTCTCTTGGGGTTAGTAAAGCTCTCCTAGGACTCCAGATCCAAGGAGGCAAAGGGCTCACACACTTTGCAGAACCTCTCAGCATGAACTGTAACTGAATCTTAGGGTCTATTTTTTCAGGTGCATTCAATGCTGGGACAAATGGTATCAGGCTAATACAAAGAGGGAGTCATCCATCTTCACCCAGTCATCTCAAATTCTCTCAAGATTCATCAGAGATTTAACAAGAAAAAATAGTCACGCAGCTACTAACCTTGTCAGTTCCTCCTGCAGCTGAGCGTGGTCAGGTGGGAAGAATTTTACCACAAATTTTACAATAACATGCTTTGGTCCTAGGGGAAATGTCAAAGGAAGTTAGTAAACATCAGTAACATGCTGGCCAAATTTTATTGTGCACAATAGTGTACAAGGGATGATTCATGGAATATGCAGTGCATACAGACAGGCTAACCTCCTGTCCTTTGTTAGTATGCAGGATATTTGGAGATTGCCCAATAAAATCTACACACAATAAAAGAGAACAGTAACTTTGTCAAGAGCTATTCTGCCAAAACCAACTCTAATTTAGTAATTACATGAGTCGATCCAATAAAATACATTACGTGTGTCTATTTTCCTTGCTTTGGAACAGGAGGGAGCTAAAATACACTCTATTTTTCAAGGTCACTAACAAATTACTATTTCCTTTTTAATAACAGCACATTTGTTCCAACTTTTACAGGTACAACCAGTGACAAAAAAACCAATGCATCTTTGTCTTGTGAGAGGGATAGGTGCCAGAACATACACTCAGACTAATATGACCAGAGAGGCACCTAGAAAAACTTAAGTCTCAATAGCAAAGCTCATTAGGTTAAAAACTTGGCTGTTATTAGGCAGAGAAACAAAATAATCAAAACCTTTCCTGTTCATTTCTAATCCTTTCAAAGCTAGTGGCTATTTAAAATTTCCTATCCATTCCCATCACCCACAGTAACTTCCCCTAAAGACCCTATCCCGACTATTCCCTCCTCTTTGTCTCTGATAGTTCCAGGTTCTGCAGCAATGTCCCACATGGTCGCAATACACCTGCTAGCTCCTTCCCAGTAATAACATCTTTGTGTTCTTTTACTTCTATTCCAATTACTGCTACCTGTCACCAACGCCCGCTTCCTATAATCCTTCTTTTACTGTACTCTTTTTTTTTCTCTACAAAATTGTTCCCTCCACTGTCATCAGTGCCTCTTCTAGTGACTGACTAAACCTCAGCCTTCTAAGGTGGCAGCCCCATCATATGTTCATGTGACATAACCTCACATCATGTAGAGTACATCTTTTAAGGACAGACTGGAAATAAAAAACAATTCAAAAAAATTCAGTGCAGAAATTTGAGAAGCTAAAGATTGCAACTGACAGAGTCCTAATTTATTCAAGTACTCTCAGGCTAAGTAAAAAAACGTCAACAAGGAAGTACTTACTTCTAATCTGTTTCATAACAGGCTTCAAAAGATCAAGCCACACCTGAAAACAAAAGAAGGTGGTGTTATCATCTCTGAACAAACTACTAGAGGAGCATTTTTAATAGCAACATTTAGATTACCAGTTATTTAATTTTTCCAGTGTGGTCATCATGCTTTCCTTAATAATACATAGTGGGTTTTCTCTATAAAACTCTGGGATGTGCTCAGGAAACAGCACTGTTAATTGGCACAGCTTTTGAAGTAGTACAGAGTACGGGGAAACAGTGAGGAAATCTACCCCTCACTTGTCTCAGGCACCACCAATCACAGCACATGTGATCAGGAACCATTAATTTTGTGGGAAGAACAACAGAAATGAAGAGTTTAGAAAAAGGCAGTCCTTTACTGTCATTATTGTCTCACCCTAGTTAATCTTGAGAAAGGTAAGTGGAAGGGGCTGGTGTTTGCCTTTGAGCTGGGAATGCTGAGCAAATGGAGAAGTGAGAAGATGGCAGCCTCCTGGTCCCGGGGACACAAGAGGAGTCCCACTGTGAGGTCTGGGCATAAATGTGGAGCTCCCTTGCTTGGCTCCAGGAAATAAAGGAGCCTTCCTCTCACTACCTGTGAGAGGAATGTCTTCTCAGGTCACAGGTATGAGGTGGACAACAGCACAAGGTGTGGGTGGGAGAAACCTTACTTTTGAGTTGTGAAACATCATCTCATTATCTATAGACCTAGGAAACTCAGGCCCAGACTTCCTTAAATGGGGACAGTGCATATAGTTCATTTTCTTCTCTTTTTTAACAGCCCATTTTCCAGGACAGTGTGTGGGTCTTTCTTTTGACTTTCAAAAGGGAAGAAGGAAGAAATAGAGTTTTCAGAGCCTAAATCCCCATCCTGCAGTCTTGAGTCAGAAAGGCCTGAACAAAATATTACAGAAGGCAGAAGGTAAAAGCCGGATGATTCACAGGGTCTGGAGAAGTGCAACAGCTCACAGTCCTTGGCCAGTACCTATGCCCAAGATTTCTACTTTGTTATCTCACTAAATTGCACAGAGCCTCCCTTGCAGATGTCTGGAATTTCTAGAAGAACACCCTACAACCATCACAAAGGTTAAAGCCAACAAAAAACAAATTAACTGAGTCTTCCTCTAGAAAAAGAGTATGTATTCAAATGATTACTTTTTGGCCTTTAATAATTTTACACTATGCAGAGACTGAAATGTACTCAAAATATCCTTTTTCTAAAATCACCTGAGAAGCCAGACAGGAACAGGTCTGTATCACTGCTGTAACTGCTCCAATGCTTTGTGACATTTTTATCATTACTAATACAAGTGCTTGAATTCTTCTTACATTTTTCAGTCTAGGAAAGTTTTTGTTGGTTTTTTTCTGGGGGCTAAAGAAACTTGGTTATCCAAGAATAGGAACACAGTGTTTAATCACATGTTAAACTGGTTCTGAATCATTTTGAGAGTTCAATAACTGAAAATTGTTTTGTTTCAGAAAGTTTGCACGTACATAATCTGCAACCAAGGTCAGGAACTTTGCCAGCTTTGGTGGGAGGGGAAAAAAGACATCTCATGTTTGAAATAGCCAATTTACAAGATATTGGGAGTAATTTATTTTACGTCACACACACACACACACACACACACAAATCTCTTCTCCCCAGAAGGAGTTTATGATACAACACGAGCACACAAATGCATCATTCCTTTCTTTACTTTCCCAATTGTTCTACAAGCAAATTATAACATCCTTGGACAGACTGCTGGGTACTACAAAGGCATGTATTGACTGCATGTAGGGAGAAATGTGGGGCAAAACAGAAATGTTACCACGATCACCAAACCCAAACAATCAAAACTTGTGCATCATGCAACTCCCACACTGTATCTAAACACTGTGAATCTGAGACTGGTTTATAAACTGGAAATGAAAAATTATGTGAGGAGTCAATTAAGATTTATGTTTTCAATTTTCTCCAGAACTACAAAGGCTAGATTATTTGTTAAACAAAGGCTGGCATTCCACAATGGTGACCAGATTTCAGCAGCTGGAGAATTGGGGCAGATATCAAGTGTGATGAAACTCTGTGGAACTCCAGGCTTGGCAACAGTGCCTTGTTCCTCCTTGTCCCAGCAGGAAGAGCAACCCTCAGACCCTCCACATTCATCTCCCATCTTCAGCAGATCTTGTCTGCTACAAGCATGGCATGCTTGAGTGTGTACAGCTGCCAGGCATCTTGACATACAACTGCCAATATGTCAGATATGAGCTCTGGAGCCTTGCATGTTGAAATAAACACAGCTGAACTGTGACTATATGGCCTCATGTACATACGATTACATTCAAACAAATGCACTCTAAATATTTTTCCCTTTTTATTGCACTCTACGTTGGTAAGGCAACTCATTCTGTTCAGATGATATGAATGCAAAATAAGCATGTGTGTTTTATTTCTTAGGCACGCTATTAACCACAATTTTTTTTTATTTGCACAATTCTCGAGTTCTACATTATGGCCATTATGGATCCCAGAAAATTTTAAGTCCCACAGGGACATTCACCTCAGCTGCATCATATAAACTGGTTCCAATAATTTAAGTGTAAATAATACTCTCAGAGGGCTGCTCCACACTGAAACAACAATTCATAATCAAATCTTCTGGTTCAGAGTTTCTGTGAGTTGCTTTCAGGTGACTGAAGGCATTAGTTCCACTGAATCTCACCATTCTTTGGGCATAGCTGATGAGATACAGGTGAGGTTTGTGATACCTCCTCATTTTTCAGGAACAAAGACTGTACCAAACCAGCAAGGATGGGTGTTGCAGATATTTGGTATTTCCTTTTGCAAGAGTAGGGGCCAGGTTAGTTCCCATGCTCAGTGCATGGAGCCATTTTCCTTCAGGTCAAATTGGCAATAGCCATACAGGGTTTTCTCCACCTTCATCTTCATCAGAAAGCTGTCTCTCCCACTGTGATTGTCTGGACATATTTCCAGCCAGTCAGTTCCTGCCACTGCAAGGGCCTCAGGCAGTGGCAGCACCTCAATCTCTTCTGTGTTCTGCCTAAAGCAAATAAACCTTTCTGTTTTCACAAGACTGAAAACTGTTAGTTTACTTGAGATCTCTGAGCAAAACACAGAGGGTCATCTATTTAAACTTAATGACCTGTGAATGAGAGAAGGTTGAACAAATAACCTCCATTTTCTAGAAAACTAAAAAGCAATTATATACCAAAGATGTTAGAATTTGTTTCAGTTTCACATACATACATCAGGAATGTCAGTAAGTCATTTCTAACATGACTACACGGACCCTCTGCTGTAACAGTCTTGTACAGTAGCATTGTTTTGAGGAGTTATGTTAAGCTCTCAAGCGACCTAAAACATTAGCCAAGGATATCTGTGAGAGTACTAAACTTTATAGTAAACTGTTTCATATAATTCCAGGAGCAAACTGTCAAGCAGATCACTTCCAAAGACTGACATCCATTATTTAAATTTTCCTATTTCATTATAGTTAACCTAAAACACCATGACCAGTTTCAGTTCAGTTTTAATGTCTGTTCTCTAATGTCTATGCCTGAACTAAGCTATGACAGACAAGAGATTGCTAATGTTTATTTCATTAAGAAATATTGTTCCTTATGCATATTTTAGCTAGATGGACAGAAAGCAGATTTTTTTTCCCCCTAATTGCCCAAACTCATCTCCTGTATGTGAGCCAGGCTACAGGTGCCAAATTCACCCAATAGGCATGCAATTCACTCTATATCAGGATGTACTGGTAAAGCATTCCAGATAACTAGCACACATGCCAGTAGGTCACACAGTAAGACTGAAGTAAAACAAACTTCAAAAAGAAGGTCATTAAAGCCTAAGAAGTCATTAGGCTTTGGCTTTCTCTGCTACATGACACTGTTGGTGCAGTGCCTGAATGTTGCCAGCAAGCTGAGGTCAGAGTGCAGTGGCAGGACCAAGACACCTGCCTGTGTCACACAGCTCCCCAGACAGGACTTACCATCAATTGATTTGGGCATTGGGATTTGCTTTCCTTTTTATTAATCTTGTTATATTTTATCTATCCCTTTTTTTTGTCCCACAATGTTTTTCATGAACTCGATATCACAATCATTGCAACTTCTCTGTCAGCAGAGAAAGATTATTTCTGCACTTCCAATCAAACAGGACTGTAAAATCAAGAATTGAGGACTGCAACAGTCCAGCCTTTGGCTTCTCTACAGCAAATTATAAAAACAAAATGCTTTCCAAACTTGTGTCTAAATTGGCTGTTATTTTCAACACAGATGAAATCTGACAGGAGCAATCAGGTTTTAAAAACATTTCTTCAACTCCAGTAGGCAAGAACATTTTTTTTAGAAAAAGTCCTTTTCCTTTTGGAGATTGAGGATGAAATATATCTTGCAAGGAAAGAGCAGAAGGAGAAAATACAGTGTATATGCAGAGGAAAACCAGCTGAAAATGAATGATTTTACATACCATCATCTTTTTATTATCTGTAAATTCAAGGCCAAAATAGTCGCCTTCAACAAGGTTCAGGTGGTTGCAAACAGCATCATGCAAAACTTTCCCTGGAGCTCTTTGCTGTAAGAAGAAAAGAAAGCCTAGGGTTACAAAGATGCTCTTAATTAGTGGCAGAAAAATTATTATGCTAAAAAATTATTCACCAAACACCACTGTCAAAACTGTTTACAAAATCAGTGGGTAATACAATGGTACCCACAGGGCAGTTGACAATAATTGCATTCATTTTAAAGCTACAGAATATACCCATCCATCCCTGGATGGCAGCTCTAAATCCATCCTTAGTGTATTTTTATTTTTGAGGGGGAAATACCATGAAATAGAAGAGGTAGAGGAGGAGGACTTGGGATATGGTTTTCCTATGTCTGCCAAGGCTAATTTCTACTAGGAATTTTGCAAGATAGTTATTTCATCCCATGGCCCTTCAAACCATGCTGGGTGGTGCGATGTACACCTGTGTACAACCTACAGAAATCAGAATGTTCACTGACAGACCTGTCATACGAAACCCAGGGACTGAGGGTTTGCTGGACACTGCTTGATACACAACAGGCTCAAGTCCTGGATGCTGACTTCACGTGGGCTTATCCCAAGCCTCCTGTTGTGGGGCACTGAGGCTGGTCCAGGCCTGGCTAATATTACCCTACCAAAGCTGGCGAGTCATCTGGAGGAGTCAAGAGTAAGCATTTTCCTGCAAGAGCTGAAAGCTTTACCTCTATAAAGACCAGATGTTCAAGCCCAATATTAGCACCCAGAGCCACTGCTCTGCTGATTGTAAGGATTCTTTTCATGAGCCCATCTGTTAAATCCACACCTGCAGAAAATACTGTAAATCACAGCTCACCAGCAAGTCTTCTGCAAAAAACAGTCTCTGTATAAAAAGGCCAATCATTGAAATAAAATATTTTTGTTCCTTGGACAAATGCACCTATTTTAACTCAAGAGGCCCTGAAACACTTATCTGCACTCACTTCAGAACAAATAATAACCCATTATATTGCACACAGTAGGCCTGCTGCTACTGGAGACGCATCACATCCTGGACGAGTGCCCTTGCATTCAACCTACAGACTGGCCCCTTTCCTTTAAGCCCCGTAAATAATTACTAGAGGAAAATAAAACAGCAGTAACCAAGCAATTAAAATAAGACCATTAGAGGTCAGCAGACCAGCTGACCTGGCTCAAACATGAGCCTGAGCCCAAGTCCAAGCATCTCCAGGCACTGCCCATACCAACAGCCTACTTGTGAGTGGGTAGCTGCTCAGTCCCATCCCCTCCCAGATCTACCACTACACAGTTTGGTCTCTGTTTCACTGGAATACCCAAAACCAAATGGACAATTTTTTTCCACCTACGGTAATACCTGGTTTTCAGCCACAACCCAAAGGACAGAGCATCTTTCCAAAGGTAATTCATCCAACATTTTCTAATATGAATTGTAAATAGTAAACATTCAGCAGTGAGGCTTTCACCAGAGAAACTGAAATGATGACATTATTCTACAGAAAACACAAGATATTTGTGCCACCACAGCAGCACTATCACCCTGGTGATGCAGGACACAGTGACCGAACCCTTCAGTGCTGGCTGGTTTCAAAAGTTTGAAGGGAAGAGCCAAGCTCACTTCTCCAAGGACTTGCTAAGCAGGTTTTTGCCCAACGCAGTCCCAGTACCTCTAACAGACCAATGCCATCAGGAAGCAATGTTCACTCAGATTATTTTATTGTTTCTTAATGTTTGCTGTAGAAAACATTAGCCTCATGAATACTGTCAGAAAACACATCATGAACAATTGCAGATAAAAGTACTAATTTTTTTCAGCATTTCATCATAACTTTGCAGTAACCAGAGATAATACATACCAAAATGCCAAGTAAGAGGAAACAAAGAAGGCAAGGGAGGGGAAAAAAGGCATCTCCTTTTCTAGACAGAGCATTTTTGATCTGATGCAGTATCATCCAAAATAAGTCTCAAGTGCAAGTAAATTTGAATACACTCACTTCACAATCTCCAGCTTCATTGAACTGAAAGCAGGCCCAAGTGTCCACCACCCAGCCTGCACTGACCATTGTATGTCAGCTCTAACAGACAGTTTCCCGTATTTTGCACTCCATCTATCACTGTATGGAGCTTCCTGGTTAGTACATTTCTTTGGAGGTACAGAATAATATTAAAGACATTAGACTGAGTGTAATAATGATATTACTTAATAGCTCTGAAAACCCACCTAAAAATTATTTAGAAGCAAATACTCCTGCTTCTAGACTAGTCTCAGGCCTTCACAGTTTGGCTGGGGCTGCTAGATAAAGGAAGGATGTGTTAATCAGTCACTTTCACAGCAAGCAGCTTTCCTACTTGTGCACAACCAGAATAATGGATGTATGTCTTGCTAAAGTATCTGATGGACTCCTGTCTAACAAAGACCAAATCTCATAATTTCTCCCAGGGAAAATGAAAGTGTCTATGGGTGCATGGAGATTTTTGATCCATGGGAAAAAGGCAGAGAGCCCACCTGCATTACCACACTGCCCAAGGTTAGCTGAGGAGAGCACGCCTGTCTGATCTCAGACCATGAGTAAAAGCATCTGATTAAAACCTGCTGAGTGTTTTCATAAAGTTTATTTTTCCTATAAGCATTTAGATGATGAAACAACAGTCTTGTAGTATTTATGTCACTTGGCATTTTCTCTGGAGTATGCCTCAATAACATGAAATGCTTCTTACTCTAGTATTTGTAAATATTATTATTCTAAACTCATCTTAGCTTTGATCAGTCTACCTCAAAATAAAATCTGACGGTTCTCTCAAAGGAAATGCTGTGCATATAAAATCTGCTGAGATTCAGAGCCTGATGAAACTCCAGTCTTGGAGGATGAGAAGGAGAAGTACAATATCCACAAAAGCAGAAACTCACAAGGTTTCAAAAAGATGTTGATTTAGTGCAGTTCCATGACATCCCTACTAAAAAATTTAAATGCAATGAAGTAAAAGTTCAGTCCACTGGGTATGGAAGCAAACCAGGAGTCATTCAGGGCACTGCAAACACGAGCTGACAGAGGAGGCATTCAGGAATGAGTGTGCCATACCAATGACATCATCTGTAGCCAACAGTTGTGCCTGACTTCAACATGGTTACAAGGTCCATGAGAAAATACTCATTTCCACTGAACTTGGAAGGCATTTTCAGACCATCAAGTGGGGCCCTGCTGCCATGCCTCAAGGCAGCAAGCTTCATTGGCTCCTGTCCCACAGACCTGTGGCTGCAGAAGCCAGAGCTTGGCTGCATTCCCTGCTCCATGCCAGCACCAGTCTGATCCATGGGGGCCCATGAGTCCCCCCAGAACAGCCACACATGCATGGCAGGTTGCAGGGCAGGGAAAGGCTATACTGCAGCCTATGCTACAGGAGGACCTTTCCCTGCTACAGTAAGAAAGCCCAGACCATTTCATGACCATCACAAAAGCTTCCTACACCGGAATGAGGGAAGGTCACCAACAGGACTATAGGAAAGCAAAGCCAGGAGACCTGTTTTCTGCTCATTTTGTGTATCATCAAATGACAGCTCACACTGGGGAGGGAAAGAACTCAGGCAAAGGTGAAGATCAAAGGAGAAGGATGAGGTATGCAAGCGGAACATTGACATGGAAGTATGGAAGCAATGAAGGCTGGTGCCAGGACTACACCTTCAGAGCACTTGCTACCACGGATACCACACTGTAAGGCAGTGGGGGAAAGGAAACAGAAGAGCATGGTATACTGGTGGAACAGAACTGGGAGAAGGTCACATGCAATACACAGGAGCTGGGAAGCAGCTGCAGCGGGTGGCAGTCCCCTGCTCCTGTTTCTGTTGACAGCCAGATTCCTGTATAATCAATGTAAAAATATTGCAGCTCCAGAGGGCAGTTCTTCCTGCCCCAAACAAGCCATCTGAGCACACTGGCAGATGTGTGAGCAATATAGTTGTATCTTCCCTATTTCCTGAGCAATACAGTTCTATCTTTTACTCCTGACAAAAAGGGCAGACACATGTGTTACAGGGTTCATTTTAGACAAGGTGAGCTCCAGTCATATTGATATACCAGGGAATTATTCTCTTGATGTGGCATTTACTTACACCAAAATAATATTATTAATTTATTGCAGAGAAAAGAAGCTCACTGATTTCCAGCTACACATCCTTATTGCTTAATGCATTTTGAACTGGCCTTTCATTTAGCTCTGTGAAATCACATTTTAAAAGTCACTTTACATTTTCAGGGAACATCAAGTCCTAAATTATGAATAATGTGCATCACCACATTTAGCTGCAAGCTATAAAGGTACCCAGTCAAAGTAGCCTGCTTTACACATTACACATTCAACATTTTGCTCTCTGCTCATTATCTCAGTCCTATTCAACTCACCCTCTCTCTACTCCCACCAAAATCCAAACTGTACGTTGCTTATGATCTTTCAATGGTGAATATTTTAATAGGTTCAAAAATCCTTTCATGCTCTAGCAATCACCAATCATTTACAAAAATCTCCTTCTACATACTTGTTTACACCATTCTTTGGCACAGAGTGCAATACAGAATTTTTTGTAAAAAAAAAAGAAAGTACACAGCTTTATCTGGAAGAAGACCAGGCCTTTGAAAAAAATGAGTTTGGACACATTCCACCAGCCAACAGTTTATGTAGCAATTATGTCACTAGTTTTCTACCCCCCAAAAACCCCCCCAACAACATATTATACACATATATATAGACACACACACCATTCTTTTATCTGTCCAGCCAACTAACCACAGATCCCAGCTTGAACAAGATCTTTGGTTGAGTGGTTTTTGTTTGTTTGTTTGTCTTTAATATTACTGAGCAGTAATACTAGGTTAGAAAAAAGCCAAATAAAATGAACACTTTCTCCTGAACATCTGAAAAATGTTAAGTCCCATTCTTGGTCAAAGTAAAAAATGAATTTCATGTGGAAACACAGGCTGCTCTGTTTTCCTTCTCTTCTTCAAAACTGAAAATGGGTCAGAAAAAAGTTTGGTGTTTGGGGGTTTTTTTGCTGTTTATTTTTTTAAGTACATTTACTTGTGTGTTGGTAACAACTGATAAGGAGAGAAATATACCTTTATTTTCATCTAAAGGAAACAATACATTAATCATTCATACCTGTCACCATATAAAGGCAGGCCTTTCTTCCATTAATATCCTGACCCTATAACAAATGCTCTAAAATGAAATGTGATAATTTGGTTATGCTAAATATTTTACAAATACTTAAATATTATATTGTACAGAGTTTAAAATTTTATTTGCTCTTTCATGGTTAACCACCAAAAAAAATCCCTTGAACTGATCAGCCTTGTAGCTGATTTTTATACTCTAATTTAACAACCGCATAGAAATTATCATGGAAATTTCTTCCAGTATTTTCACTACTATTTCTGAAGTCATACACAGCTGTAATCAACACTAAAAATAACATTCTTAACAGCTTAACTTTTCTTGGTTATTCAAAGCTGTTAAAAATTGTGTATGGATGTACTGCTCTGAAATGAAAGAAGACCAACCAACAAGTGTTCATGATAAGCAAATAGTATAAAAATAACCTCAAAATGAGATTGAGCCACAGGGTTGTTAAACAAATAACCCTGTCAGAAATTTAAACTTCAAAGAAGGCTTGAAAACTACTCACAGGAGAACAATGCTGTCAGCATCTGAAGACAGATTTTGTATTTTAAACAGTACTTCTTTCTGGGGTAAATTGAAATGCATAATCCATATTTAGCCAAAGTCTATTTCCTGAAAGGTGGGATTAAAAGCAAGAATCACTGGTCTGAACATTGTTGCTCTGGATCTAATAGTACCTGGACACTTGGAGATCCTCTGCCCTTCTCTCCTCCCTTTCAAAGTGCAGGTTTTAATCCTATAGGAGGGATTAGATAACTATAAAAATAGCATTAGGCCACAAAGATAGCTCTTACACATGGGCTTACTAGTTTACCTGGCTGTTCATCTTAGACTGGGTAGTTGAGAAGTGCTGGAAGAAGTGTGATTCATCACTCCTTCATACCAGGCCAATGAAGAGCAGAGAAGTGAAACCTTTAAACACAGCAGTCACAAACTCCCACCACTGCTTTTAAATAGGCAGATTCCCACTCTGTACCTGCAGACAGCAGGTACGAATCCCATTTGAAGAGGGCATAGAAGAGGAAGATTTTTCCGATAACCTACAGGCACCTCATTCCTTTTAAGATATTTTCCATTTGAATGTGGTTGAAGGCTGCCTTCCTGGCACGTATCCCACATGCTTCTGCACAGACTGTGCTGTGCACATACCATCAAAGGGAGGATTGAGGCCAAATGCAGGAACAGAATAAGTCTCTTATACTGCCTTAAAAACAGGCGATTGATCATCTGCTGTGTGTGTACAATAAGACTATTTAGTGTTCTTTTCTTTCAAGACTTTGGTGGACTGCTTTTCTACTTCACAGTCACCCCATAGGTTGTATTCCCTTAATGCCAGTGCTTGCCTTCCACAGTCTCTGATGCACACTTCTACCCTTCCATCAATTTTGTTAGTGGTGGCACCTTTTTTTAAACAGTGTGACTTTTTACTTCAGGTGTGTTTTACTCCAAATATCTGCCCTTAAAAAAAATGCAGCAGCAAAGTCACACTTCCCCCCCTCCACCTATCAGCTCCAACAAACAAGATGACTTCAACAACAACTATTTTAGGAATTTGATGACTAACCAAAAGTCAACACAGCAAACAATTGAGGCAAAAATATTATCTCGTTCACCTGCATTTCTACCATGGTCTCCAAAAGAAACTTGCCATTTTCCACAACTGAACATACATAGATTTGCTATTGTAACCACGCTTTTGAATTTCTGATCATGACAAAATGGCTTATGTCAAAATATTTTCCAAAATAGGCAGGAGCTCTTACTAAACATCAAACTCTCTTCCAATGCCCCCAAATTAACTTCAGTAGAAATAGCCAATAATAAAATTCAGGTGAACATTGAATACTAAGTAATCCTCTTCAATAGTTAAATAATGTGTAAGGAAAAAGAAAAATATTAGCTAGGAAAGCTAACGTAAAGTTCTATGATGAGGCTTAGTATTTTTAGTATTAGTGTATTTAGTGTTTTAGTATTACTTGCTTAAGCTTTTTCTCCCAGCAGTCAGACTGATACAAAATTCAGCTACAGTAAATCCTCAGGTAACATCTCCATAATTACAGCACAGTAAAGCTACTGGAATTGGAGGCTCTGCTTGGTCTCTTTTTACTTGGCTCATAAAATCACCGTTTTATACCTTAATGGGCAAATACCACCCACACTGTATTATATATGCCATTTTAATGTGCATGTGAGGAAGCAAAAATGGAGAAGAGGTGAGTTGGGCACCTGCAGAACTGAGCCTTTCACACCACATCATCTTCCGATAAAACAATCCAAACATTTCATTTCTTTGCAGTTCTTACAAATGCAAATGATATTAATACTGATTTCCCACCTTTCAATTACTCTAATTTCTAGTTGACAAGGAGTTTGTTACTGCAGAACCAGCAACAACCACCACAAAACTGGTGGAGGCCTTTGTAAAGAGGAAGAAAGGGGAAGAAAGGCAGATTCTTGGTGCTTGGAGAATTTCCTCCTCATGTAGCTGGAGAGACAAAATCCCACAGAATTTCTTTCACACTGCCACTCCAAAGGAAAACTGAAAATTTTCATCAGCTAAACACCACAAACCATATAGATCAAAAATATTCAACCTGTGGTCACTTTAGTTCAAGTACACAGCTGTTTATTACAAAATGTTCAAAATGTTATTTGTGATGAAAAGCATTAACAAAGTACTTTATGATTAGTTTCCTGGCTCACTGGTTCCTGTAGCTGTATTTACAGCATTTTAACTAGCTGGCATCTAACTTCCAGTTAAAAAGTACGACTGACCTTGTATTAACTTTTGTGTACTGATTTAAAAACTCCTACATTTCCCACAAATGCACCTAAACTTTATCAACTTGAAGGGGGTGCTCTGATCCCCTCTGCTTATCAATTTAGCTGGAAAACTTCATTGTTGACTGCCTAACAATACTCTAATAGATTGACCTAATGGGGACAACACATGCCTTCACACAAAATGTGAATGTTGATCTTGGCAAGGTCAAAAAACCCTAAACCCCCAAAAATATCAAAAGGCAAAAACAGGTTTCTGCACAATTATTGCTAATTAGTCCTCCTGAAAAAAAATCAAACCTTGTTTCTTGTACTGCAACCATTACTGCTAACTTCCTTCAGATAGATATAGAATATTTGTGGGAAATCAGTAGTGGGCAGAGCAAGTCTTTTAAGTAACTGTTTAAGGCTGCAAAATTTCACACACCAACCATTCAGTGCTTGGAGACTCCCAGTGGGAAACTCTTGGCAGCACCACTGCTACTAAAACGGAATTACTTTCCTTGAATATCATTAAAATGCACAGTGGACAAGAAAAATGAGGCATTAAAAGAACAACGAGAAAACTTACTAACAATATGTCATCTTGTTCCCTAAATTAGCTACTGTAAATGCTGAGTCATCTCTGCCCAATTTTGCTAGCAAAACTAAAAAGTGGTTTGTGGTTGTTCTTTATTCCCTAATCAAGGCAAGAATCCACTGCTGGAAGTGACTATTTTCCTTTCTGAAGAGTATCATCCACACAACATATTCCAGCTTCAGAGCCTTGACACTGAATGGCGATGACTTGCAAAAACCAGAGCCAGTCTGACACGAGTTTCAGATCTTTGAGTGAGTTGCAGGGCAGATGCATTAAACAGTGCTTTCCTCACAATCTGGAACAAACTACTTCACAATTCAGCATGAAAGAAAAATGGAAGGCAACAATACTTTTGTGTTACATGGCTTTTGTTAAACCAGGGGTACATTAAAAATGGTTCTCTGAAAAGCTATGTCTTGTTCAGAGAGGCAAGAAGGACAGAAGTTACACAGAAGCCATTCCAGCTATGACAGCAAAACCCTTAGTGGAGAGCCATGGATGGCAGCAGGCACCCTTCTGGCAAAGATTACCTCTGAATTATCTATGTTTGATTGACAGCCAAGGGTGTAACTGGACAGATGTCTCCATCTGGCATGAGCTGCACCTCCACCTTGAGGCTTTGCCCACAGTGTCCTGCAGAGCAAGGATGCCCACAGAACAAGCTCAGTGTGGGCACTGTGGGCAGTGGCTTTGGAAAACACATCACAAGATCTGTTTTCATAAACTAGATGAGAGTTTGATGTGAGGCTGATAGAACCTCATTTTTCAGAACATTTTCTTTACAGAAAGCTGTTTTACTAAAGCTCAGCTATGGAACCAAGTATATACCTGTCAAATAAATGTTGATATTACTTTCTCTCCCTGTGAGGAAAGAAGTGAATGAGTTTAACCCCCGGCCTCAGCACTATTTAGTGGCACACTGTGCTCCTTGTTTCTTGGGAAGAGTTGCAACTGAGGCTCAGAACACTCATTAAAAGTACCTCAGATTGAATTTCATAGCCCACAACTTTTGAAAAGGAGTATAATGGCACCATTCAGTGCTGTCAGCGTAATTCAGCAGCACAGCAGCCACTGTGTAATTGGGGATGGAAACCCCAATCACTGTGACAGTCCTCACCCCTTGTCTCCCACTATACCCTCCTCTCTCTCTGTTTCAAGGCAAAAATAAATTAGCCACCTTCTCAGGTTTTCTTTTTTTAACATTAACTAGTGCTTGAGAAGAAAACAAAATCATTCTGTTATTCAGACCACTTTCTTCTCTGTTTTGTTTTTTTTTGCCTGCTCATTTTTCCTCATTTTCTTTACCCATAAGCAAACACATTACTAGAATGAAGGACTAGGCAATTCTTAGGTCATGTGAAATGTGAAAACAGAACCCTTATACACAGGCTGGAAACATGAGAATATGGAATGCTTTGAGTATATGGGAGTTATTGACTATAAAACCAGACTGAGATGCAAAGTGGCTATTTACTAATTTAATTTGGATACATTCTAGTTCAGCCATGATTCTACTAAAATCCTTTGAAGTTTATTTAAATGCAAGAAGTCCTGGGAAAAAAACCCCAAACAAATCCCAGTAAAATATAAGAGGCAAAATATGAGGCAAAATATTTACTCCTAAATCTAAAGCACCACGAAATGCAGCAGGAAAAACTTCTGCTTCAGTCTCAACATTTCTGTTAATCTCAGCAAGAGCTCACACCGTATAGGGTTGTATATATTTTATTTTACCAGGGGCAGGGAAGCACATTTGAACAACAGGAAACAACTTTTCAGGAAGGACACCCCTAGATGAAGCCTTCAGGCAGTGGCTGCTGCTAACCTATAATATACTCATGTTACACCCTAACTCTAGTTTTCAGCCAGGCCACTGCTCCAGCTGCATCTAATGCTCTGACAGCCAAAACACAAGGCAGGGGAAGGAAGACAACTTTGCAAGCAATGTAAATTAAGACTTTCTGTAGGATCCACTTGCTACCAGACTTTTTGCAAACCTGACATGGACTGTCTAAAGAAAAGTTTGGCTACAGCATATCACAATTACTCCAGATTTGATGTGAAGTAAACCTGTATTTATGTGTGAAACTGAGACAAGACATGGTCCTGAGTTCATTCCTAATAAGCAAAACTCATACCAACAAAATGTTTTCATGGAGGCAAAACTTCCAAGTGCAATATTTAAGTTTCAAAAGCAATCTCTTCTTTAACTATTTGAAAGGCAGAAGTTTTGAGTAGTTTTTTTAGCCAGTCAAGGCTCCAATGCACAAGAGTTTCTTCTCTGGTTACAGAAGATCTGTCACCAATCTGAAAGATGGATATATAGGAAATGTATTCAACATTTCACTAAGCAGCCTCAAAAGACGCTAAAACTGAATATACTGGGAGTCTCATCTGTCTTTTAAACATGCAAAGACACAGGAGGAAAAAATGAAACTGTCTGTACTCTCAGGGAATTTGATAAAAGGGAAGATACGAGCTCTGTGTTTTGTGTACCACTGAAATGTGCTACCTTTCATGGGACACAAACTTGAGTGGAAAGAAAAGTTAGGGGAATTGGTGTAGTAAATGTCACAATAATGGCTGCTTCTAGCAGCAGATTTCAGAGGCACCTTATAATGATGTAGTCAAGTCACATTTTCAAGGAAAGATAAAAAATAACTACTTCCTTTTTTTAATACAACTCCACAGTTTTCAGAAAAATCCTTAAGAGCTTTTCCTCTCATGTCTCCCAACACAGCCATCTCAGTCATCTGAGGTCTCTGCAAGATGAAACTGTCTCTGGATTGTAGCAGTCTGATGAATGGTTATGTCAGCAAACAACACATAACTGTACCCATCACTGGGGAACACAAGTGGAGTGGTGCTGGTGTGCACTGCAGGAACAGGGACTTCGCCTCCAGTCCTTTTAAAATCCAAAGCTGCTGGGACTGACCTGTATGTTCAAGCTAGCATCAAACAGCAAAGCAGCACAGAGCTGAGACCTGCTTATAAATCTGTGGCAAAGCACGGAAAGAAAGGATTTGTGCCTGTATTTGTGGGGCAAGAGGAGGTGAAGAGGGAAGAAAGGCTAGCAGGTTTTCTCAACTGGACATGATGTCGTCCATTAACAGGACACGGTCTGAGCTGGGCAAAACCCCTTTTGTTAATCTCTAGAATGTTTCCTCCTGACTGTGAGAAAGTTTTTACTCTAACCTGTGTTGAACATGGAATATTCAACTTTCCTTCCATTTCCCAGCGCTTCTGCATGTGTGTGTGCATATATGTATGAGTGTACCTTACAGAATTGCCTGTGTCCCCAGTTAACGTGAAATACTTCAGGGACAATGGCTTACACCCTTCTGCTTCATTGCTCACTTAACCATACAAAAGGTTCAAGCTAAGGAGATTCCTAAGAGATCTGCTTTCTGTCACTCAGAAAGAGGCTTCAAATATCAAAGGAAAGCATCATCACAGTACTATCACAAGTACATTAACGCAGTCTCTGAAACACAACTTTTATGGCTTCTATTTTGTTTTAACATGCAATAATGTTTTCTTTTATGCTCTGTTTTAAAAACATGTGTTGTATAGACCTAGTTATTGTGATCTGGGCTTTGGTCAGAGTAGCTAAAATACATCTTTAGGCACAGCAAGTTTACAAAGGCAAATGAGCTACTCAGCTGGGGTTTTTTCTTAAGGCCAGAATGCCGCAGTGCCGTATTAGATACCACTTTTGATATAAATGAACTTTATCAGCAACAACAGGCTTTGTGGGAAACAAGTGTTCTCTGTTCAGGGTACGTCAAAGAGAAGTCTTTGGGGATGTACTATCAGAAGTCAAACATCAGGCTGATGCAATGCGACTTTTTTGACTGCATTTTCAGTCAGGTTGAATTCCTCCAGAAGGAGAGTTTTAATCCATTTAACCTTGAGGATAATATGTATAACTGGAAAAGGATTTGATTTTAACTATTTGTGTTTTTTTCTTAATGCTGAAAACCAACTTCTTATATACTTAAATATAGCATACATCTCATTTTAAATTTACATTTGTAAATATGCTTTGTTTGTTTTAATACTCAGGTAATTTAGAGATTCTTGGCCTATGCAAGAGTAATATATTTTATTTACAACATAACAACATAATTGTATCACAGAGTCATAGAATATCCTGAGTTGGAAGGGACCCACAAGGTTCACTAAAGTCCAACTCCTGGCCCTGCACAGGACAGTCCCAACTCACACCATGTGCCTGAGAGCACTGTCTAAACACTTTTGAACTCAGGCAGTCTTCATGCTGTGACAACTTCCCTGGAGAGCCTGTTCCAGTGCCTGACATGCTCTGGGTGAAGAACCTTGTCCTAATATCTTACCTAAACCTCACCTGACACAGCTTCATGCGGTTCCATCGGATCCTCTTGCTGGTCACCAGAGGGGAGAGATCAGTGCCTGCCCCTTCTCTTCCCCTCATGAGGAAGGTGTCGGTTACCATGAGGTCTCCCTTCACCCTTCTCTTCTCCAGGCTGAATAAGCCATGTCACCTCAGCTGCTCCTCATACAGCTTCACCTCCAGACCCTTCCCAATACTCTGGATACTCACTAAGGGCTTTCTATTTTTCTTATGTTGTGGTGCCCAAAACTGCACACAGGACTTGCGGTGAGGCCACATCAGTGAAGAGTAGAGTGGAACTATCACCTCCTTGAGCCATGCTAGAAGTGATTATTATTGAAATACCTATTAGAAAACTTACTAAATACATTTCATTTTTGCCTATTTATAAAATGTTTAGGTTCATGTTCTCACCTGCCCTCAAGTGAAGTTCTGGGCCAGCATATATTCATACTTTAGTAATCTCTACCAAAACACTGTCTTGCTACTAACTTCAGAAATTATCTTTCTTCATCATAATTTGCTTAAAGAAGTCAGACTACCCTGTCAGACTCAGAATAAATCTCCTTAGGGAAAGAACTTCTGCGTACAGAAGACCATGATGGCATTGAACCATGATTACTGTTTACATGCTTCTTGTACTGGCTTTTTACTGATTTTTAATCATGTCTCCTAATGCTTGACAAAGAACACAATGTGACTAACCACGGGGAGCCGTAAGCCTGATCTGGCATTAAGGAACCAATATTATCAGCTTGTACTTTTTTAGACTGTAAATATTTCTTAAATGGTTGCTAGTGAACAGCTTGAGGCATCCTGTCTTACTCTCAAACATCAAACAACGTCTTGGACAGGAGAATGGCATAGGTGTTGTAGGATGAGAAAGATACACGAAGACACATGTCACTGGCATCCTTCTGGTTTTTTAATTCTTACCAGATCATCAACACTCCTCATAAGGTGCATTCAAGCTAAGCAAAGGCAGCAAGTTCTGAGTAGAGTCCCAGGGGGAGACTCCTGCAGAGCACACAATGGGGAGAGCTGAGGAGGTTGGCCATCATGCTCCAGGTAAGCCTAAGATCTGTTGACTAAATAAGGGGTTGCAGTACTGCTTGTAGCCATCCAGAGAAGACAAAGAAGAAAAAAGTCTTCATGTTTGTAGCAAAATAACAGGTCTAAAACCATGCTGAGAAAGGGTAAACACTAGAAAGTACACAGGTCTGTTATAACAGGAATTTACATCTCATCACCTCTGCTGCATTAATTAGTATGTGCTACAAGTAGTTAGTTACAGGGCAATGTGCTCCAAGAGCCAAGTACAGTTTACTCAAGTACAGTAAGATATAGAGATTAGACCAACAGCAGGTTTAGTGTGGGCCTCTCATCTGTGGGACCATTGTACTTGGACAGTCTTTGCATTGGAAATTAGCTTGCTGTTAGGAAAGCACAAATGCCAGCAGACAATACTTCTTATTGCTCCCACATCCTGGCATGTGCCTAAAGCCACAAGTTGCCCCTACTTTCTCTTTGGAACCTACAAGGAAAGGGACGAGGGCTGAAAACAAGGATTTGGTCCAAAACAAGAATTCAATCCCCTCCCAGGTAATTCCTTCCATCCAATATATCACAACTGTAAGCAGGCAGTGAACAATTAAGGGCAGGAAAAGGTGAGTTACGCTCATCACTGTCAGAAACCATTCACTCTGACGGCACATGCTTCCTTCTCACACATAAAAGTAACACGATTTCCCAGCAGGGAAACAGGATGCTCTTCACCTCCAGTTACATCGCAACCAAGGAAAACAATTTCACCTTGTTTACAAGAATGGACATGTCCCCATATAACCCTCAGAGCCTTGCTTGGGTTGAGATAAATCCATTTTTAACAGCAATTAAGCATCCAATTGCCCTCAAATTGCTTCATTGCAAGTGAGAAGAAAGGGTACTTTCAGAGAAACACTCAGGCCAGTCAAAACTGAAGAGATGAAGTTGGCCTTCATCTCATTGCTACTTTGCTTCTCCCTCTGGATTACACAATCTTTAACGTGGTGGTATGCTTATTTCTTGTCATCATTAACATTCATGAGGTATTTTGTCTATTGTGCTGTTAGGAAACAGATAAGAGCTTACACAAAAGATATTAATGCATATTAGCTGACATAATCAGCATATTTTGAACAGTCTCCCGAAATTGAATTCCAAAGACTACTAAAGAAAAACATTGCCCAGTTGAAAAAAATATAATTCATATCCATTAAACAACTCTCTCCACCAGCTATTTCAGGATATCCAGACATTAAATATGTAAGGACAGCTTACATTGCTTTTTGAGTGATGTTGAATATATCTGCATTTGTGTCCTTGTTGGAGATTTATAATTAGGGTTAGCATTATAGTGAGCAATTTTAAAAGCTTGAGAAATCACAAGATCTGTTGAGGTCATTTCTCAGACATCACATGTGGATTCAATACTGAACATAAAAGTTCCCCAGACCACATATTTGCTGATGTACAAAAAGCCATTCATCCATGACCAGTGCTCCTCTGCTCCCAATAATTATGATCAAGAGATAACACTATTAAAATCCATTTCACTCCTCATAACTGCTGGCAACAGCATCCCCAAATGTCCCCTAAATATGCTTCTAACTAAGGCAACAAGTGCATTAAAAGCAACGTATTTCTGTCAGGGCTGAGCTGTGGGGTAAGTGGTGGGCTCATGCAGAGCATTCTCACAGCTGCATCAGTGGCCACAGCAGAATTCAACTCGCCCAACTCTGACTGTCTAGAAGTTATATGTTTAGTCTAAACTCATTGTCTGGCTTGTCTTTCCACAGTTGGACAAGAGAGGAAATCCATCCCATCTGGAGACAGATGTATTACACAATTACCTTCTAGGACAACTCTCCCACTGACAACTGGGAGAGTCTTTCCTACTCTCTGTGAATTTGATGTTCAAACAACCAAAATGAGCTGAGACAATCTTCCTCTACAACTTTAGCCAAGGTAAGATTCTATGATTTGGCACACTTTTTGCTTGCAACTTTTCCACATGCCTGAGACACAATATATGTGGCATTTTCTTTTAGGGAAAGAGGGGCAAATAGAAGGAATAAACATTCCTATAATGCAGTGAATCTGTTGTAAGCAAGATAATAGTCTTGAAAGGCCTAAAGAAGACAACAGCAAACCAGAAATAAAGAGTAGTATTGAGAATGTATTACAAGAAGGAGAGGTCCCCAAAGCTGAGTTACAGCACAGACTATGAGTAACAGAAAAATCCTCCTTTTTCTAAATTTACTTCTGCTTCTAGTTCTGGTTTGTAAGTCCCATGTTTTCTCACAGCGAAAATAACTGAAAAAAAGGACTTCGGTCTTCTTTGAGACTTCAACTGATGGCTTTAAGGAGATTCAGAGTCCAACAGCAACCTACTGAATAAGGATCAAATTTCAGCTTAGTAGAACCACCCTGTAAGGTGCTGAGGCACATGGACATGATCCTCAGGAAATGAGCAGCTTGCAAGGCCAGCCCGCTGGAATGTCCCACAGTATTTCTCAGAGCACATGTGGTTCCACAGGCAAAAATTGTGCTAGCAGAAAATTACTCAGCAAAGGCCTTCAAAGACGACAAAGAACCTCAAACACTAAATACGTAAATAAAGCACTTTATGTGTAGGCTGCTGCTTAAGGTCTTAAAATAGATGCCAGATAATGGGAACAACATGTCTGTCTAATAGCCATACTTTTCTAGTTGTGAAGAACTGGCATTATGAATTCAAAGTTACAGTTAAATGACCAATACACTCAGTCTCTGATTTCAATACCATCACAATGAAATACCAATGATTTTGAAAAACAGAACTTCTACAAACCATTACATACCTATATATACCTATATAGTTATATTGAAAATACATGTATGTATGGGGTTTTTTCCTTTACCACTTAGTGTAACAGACTGAAAAATACACACGGTACATACCATGCAGGCAGTCATACAAGGCAAGGAGCAATTTATAGCACTGTTTTAATGACTGTATTTTCCAAAAATCTGCTTACTGTTATTTCTAGCAGTAGTATACTGTACCAAACAGCCAGTCTTGTATTTAAAAAAAATGAACAGAAAAACAACCCCATATCCCACATAAAACATACAGTACTCTTTTATGTTGCTGCTAAGTGGTTTGTGAAATGTGGGTTTGTGATTACATTTAAGATGTTTTATGCAGTCACTGCTAGGCAAGTATCCTACGCAGAGGCAGGAGTGACCTCTAAAATATTCACAATAGGCTTGAAACACTAAATGTAAATCTAAGCTCCAAGCATCACAGAAATCCATATACCAGGAAAAGATAAATAAAAAACAAGCAAGCAAACAAAACAAGACTTTGCTTTCTGGAGAATATCTGAAGCTGCTCAAAGCTGACAACAAAAACAGCCTAGACACTCAGATCCTTGTAGCACTATGTCTCTAACAAACCACACCTCTAACCTCTAGTCATATAAATAACACTCTAATATATAATAACACAGTTGCCTGCTAACATACCAGGAACAATGCTTTGAAAATACAAATATCACTCACTAAATTTTCAACAGGTGCCATAAAATCAAGACTCAATTCTGCAGTTAAAGCAATAAATGTAATAATCTTCATACAAGATATTCTACTGTTTCTGATGGTTTTCATGTTAAAACAAGGGGTACTATTCATAGAAGATCACAAGCTACTGCTACAGCACCAAGTATTACATTTTCAAACCATCAGTCACCTATGCAAAGACTGATGGAAAAGTTCACCTCGAATTTTGCGCTCAAACTCACCTTTCAATACTTATTATTCTGCTTTACTTTGCTGAGGAGTTTCACTTTTCATACTAGAAAACCCCAGAACTACAGACTTTGGTCCCTTACAGCCACACACCTCAAACCAAAAATTCTTAATGTCTCTGGAATGTCTGCCATCTCAAGATCATCCTGCCTGAATTACTTTGTGAGTACAGTTTTCACCAAACATGGAATTTCTCAAACTCAGAAGCATGTTCTCTATCTCTTTCTCTCTTATATATATATGTAAAAAACCCAAACAAAACACCAGAAAACTTTGCAATGATTGTGTTGGTCACTACATGGCTGTTTCTTAAATGCATAGTTTCTGATCACAAAGGCAAGAGGTCACTTTGTCCATAACTGGAAGGCTGATCTACAGTGGCTGTTGCAACCCCAGCAATTGCCCTTCCAAAACACAAGTGCCCTGGAGGCTGCACACACCTGTTCTCACCACTGAAGCTGGGCAAAGCCTGCCCCCATGCATCAGCCACATTAAGGGGTTTACATCAAAACTCTGCCCAGAAGTTACTTACTGCTACTGAAAAACAAGTTTGTGTCCTGAAACCAAGAACGAGCACAGGGGAGGGAAAAGGGTGAGGTTCCAAAAATCCACTAGGACTTGGTGGCAGCCCTCTCTTTGGAAATATACCCTACAGTCTCACAAGGGAAAGGCCCAAAACTGCATTGGGTTGTTCTATTTCATTTCTGATGAGTGAGCATATGTGTTTTACCCATAGTCTGTGCCATTACAGGAAGGAACGCACTATCACAGCCAGGCACATTTCAAAATCATACAGAAATATTTCAAATTTGTGTCATTCACTGTGGACATCTTACCTGCCAATGACTAGCAATCGTGATCCCTTAGGAAATAGATTATCAAAATATTGTTTATTAACAAAGAACAAATAGCCATGGGAAAGGTATCTCACTTTCAGGCATCTCACTCTTCACCTTCCTTGACCCACAATTTGAGACACACAGGTGAAAGTCTGAGATAAAGATAGAAGTTTCCATAGAGCTAATCCATCAGAACCCTAATTGCATAGGATCTGACACAATGTCCCATATGTTCACTGACATCGCTTTAAGCACATCAAACAAGCCCTGGACACTGACAAATTTAAAACTACATCTTTCAGGCAATTGAGGTGCACATCTTTAGTTCAATCAGCATTTAAATTGCCACTGAAATGTCAGCCTAATTTTCTTATTCTTAGTATTCAAGTTTCAAAAGTGTGTTCTCAAAGTAAGATGAAATGTGAGGTAACATAATCTGAAATGATTAACTGGGACAATCTTCAGAGAATGCCTATTCTGCCTGAATCTCTACATCATTTCCACTATAACTTTCCATACATCATCAGTTACACTAGTTCCATGATACTAGGTTAGACTATAGCACCTGGGAGCATCCCTTCCCCACTTTGTTCTTATACTGCTATTAAATCACTTCACGTATTTGCTTCTACTTCATCTTTAGAATGAACTGTTAATCAAAAGCATGTGCATACTTGTGATTACAGTTTCCTAAGGGCAGCATAACCGTATCTTGTTCCAGACTATGTTACTTCTACTGTAACTGAATGAGTCAACATTGGAACATTATGACAGGCCACTGTGTACTGAGGATGGTTTGTAAGACTAAGGTAATTTGAGGCTATACTGATTTAGTGCAATTTTTCTCATAGTTTGCAATGATGCAGATGACATTGAACATACCTGAACAAAAGCTAGGTGTCAGAAAAGCAAGCAAAAGCAGAAAACCCCCTCAACATTATACACCCACATCAGCTGAAGCATGATGTTATCACAAGAACAAATGAGTATTAGCCTGGCCATGAGTACTTTTAGGCTAGAAATTTGCAGAAATTTTTAACTGTTTGATTAGTGAGCTTCTGGAAGAGTTTACCATAAGGAATATACAGAGTAGTAAATGTAAGTACTAAACATACTTGAATTAAATTGTGTTTTAAATAAATGTGGCCAAACCAAATTTCAAATGGGATTCTATAATACAGGTGCTTGCAATAAGACAAATCCATTCTCAGTAACCCAGAAAATCAACTCCCATCCTATATTCCCTAAGACAACCTAAAGGAACCAAGCAATGCCAATTCATGATTCTGTCAGGAACATGGAATTTTTCTCCTTTAAGCCCCCATTACTAAGGCTGATGAGAGAATCTGTGTTATATTTGAAGAGTGAATAAATAAAGTGTTAGCCAGAGGTTCAAGGCTAACCACTTTTAAAATATGAACTCTGCAAGTTCAAAAACCAGAAGGCAAATAAAAAGAATAAATCATGTTACTTCTTAAAATCTCATGGTTTCTAAGCCACTGGGGGCAGGGAAGGCTGATTCATGATTTCTGAATGCTTAGCTTGACATATCAAAGAAGTAAAGTGTGAAGGAGTCCAAAACTTGGCACATAAAAGCACTAGGGTGCCTAAAAATGGAAGAGTGTAGATGGCTAATTTAAACATTCAACTTTCAAATGAGACTTCTTGAAATCTGCTGCTGCTATTGCTGCTTTTGAGCAGAAAGCATCTATGAGTTCTGACCACAGCCCTCTTGTTGCTCACAAGCTCTCACTCAGATGGTTGTCCTGGCCACAATGTTTTTTGTTTTTCATCTCCTTTGAGGTCTTCCTTGGTTTTGTCCTGGTTCATTGCCAGTCACAGTTCTTCCTCCTCTAGAGGCTGATCATTTCTAAGCAAACGTCAGTGGACTGATTAAGAAAAACTCTCTCAAATTATGCTCATTTGTGAAACAAATCATGGACTTTCTCCTGTTACTAATAGACTCATAAAACTACTAATTTTAAAGGCTTCAGCACTTCTCAAGGTTTAGGCTTACTTCTTCAACTCTGGTTTTAAAAGACAACTTACTTCTAAAGTTTACTTATGTTTTCTCTGTGTACCTGCACTCAAATGAAACCAATGTAGTGCAGTAATATTAAAAATCATTGTTTGTTATAATTATAAAATTATTTTCTATTATTTCCAACACACTCCTGAGAGCAATTTGTTTAACCTCCAAGTTGGGATCAAACACAATTATTTGGCCAAGGTAATGAGGATGACTGAGAATTCTCATATGTTTTTGAAGATGTGCACAGAAAATTATATTATATATGTAATTATATAACATTTCAGTGTGTCAGTAGTAAAAGAATAAGTTCTTTTACACCTGTTTTGTTTTTCACAATTGTCAACTCAAACTCTTCAGCTTTTTCCACCTTTATCCTGCCTTATGTTATGGGCAGTAGGAGTCAAGAGTTAATGAATATCAACCTCTCAGTCTCTTCACAAATACATTCCACCCAGGCACAGACCTGGGCTTTGGTCTTCTTCATGCCAACATCAAGTACACTTCCTACCAAAATCGAGATTAGTGAGAAAATACATCTATGACCTCTGGAGCAGGAAGGAGACCTCATGACTGCAAAATAAAGAATTTTCATAAGCAAGGTGTGAAGCCAAGCCCCCTCAGCCAGCTCTCGGAGAGGCCACAGAAACACAGGGGAGCATCTAACACTCGCTTGGCTCTCTGCTGGCTGAGTTCAGGGTCACCACTCAATGCAAGGAATGACACTTGAACTAAGCACTCTGCTCCTGCTGTTCAACATTGCACATGGCTGTGACTGTCCCTCCAGCTGCCCAACACCCAGCAGGGTGAAGCCAAATCTTCACAATGAATCTGTAACACAGCTACCACAAAGAACCAGTAATGAACAGTAAATAGAAGAATTTATAGATTCATTTTCACCTTCCAGGTTTTCTCTTTATTTTAGAAGATAATTATAAAAACAGAAAACAAGACTATTTTTAAAATTCATGTAAGTTTGTATTTGCTGCTTGCACATTAGCAAAAGGTGGTCATTAGGACACAGCCCGAACCATCCATTTCCCTCAAGTACTGTGGCTGCTATAACAGAATTGCTGCTTTGGACTTAGTTGCTGACCTTGAATTTGCATGAAAAAGTTAAATATTTTAGTGGTAACAAAACAACTGTTCTATGAGTAATAGTCTTATATTATCCCAAGGGCCATGATTTTGTTTATAATTACTCAGAAATAAGTTTTTCATAATATAAACTCTCTTACTTGAGCGCATCTCTACAGCTGCATTAGCCTGTTGTGTCTGCAATCCAGAAAAGGAGAATTCAAATCCCTTTCCATATTTTTTTAAACATTGATTCAGAATGCACAATTGGAGGAAAATTACACAAGCATAACCTTGTCTGTCCTTCTCTCAATCTGACAAGCTAACTACAATACAGATAGCAGACAAAAAATCTGCTAAGATTTTCAAGAAGTCCTTAATCTATAATTAATGTCAACACCCTCTAAAGTCTGTAATTCCTGCATCTCACATTCATATTTTAAAGGTACAGCAGTTCTGAGTTACGCTGGATATGGAGATAGTTTAAAAATTAATGAAATAGCATCACTTTTAACAGAAAACAATATAAATAGCATTGGTTTTCACAAGGTAGGAACTCAATTTTTTCTTTGAAATTAAGAAAAAAAATTGTTAAGGAACACTTGTTAACATTAAAATCTCTAACCTTTTAGCTTCTGTGATTCATAATCACAGAAATACTTAATCTGTAAAAATCCTCTAAGATCATCGAGTCTAACCACTAATCTGGCACTTCCAAGTCCACCATTAAACCATGTCCTGAGGTGCTACATCTACATGTCTTTTCAATACCTCCAGTGATAGTGACTCTACCACCTCCCTGTGCAGCCTGATCCAATGCTTGTTAACCCTTTCCATGAAGAAATTTTTCCTCATATCCACTCTAAACCTTCCCTGGTGCAACTTGAGGCCATTTCCTCTTTGCCTCCTAATGTATGATTACAATAGTTTGTACACTAGTGGTCCTCAGCTCACCAGAGGCATTGCTGTGAATTAATTTTTTCTCCATCAAACCTAATATCCAGCAACATACTGATGTGCTGTGAATTTTTAAACACATACAATGACTTTCTGGGTCATGGCTGCTCACTTAAAAAAGATGTAGCCAAATTTAAAACACACCAGTTAGGGTAATTTCAAAAAATATTCAACTCACCATTGGCCACTGTGTTTGCAACTAGTCCCTACAGCTCATAAAAGTGTTGCTTTGGTAATGAAACCATCACTATTTCTTCTTAACTCTGTGTGCTTGGAAATATGTTGTACATGTAAAATCTCTGTAATCCAGATGTTCTTCAATAAAATAATCTTTTTGACCCTATTTGAATGTACTTCTAATGAAGGCACACAGGTTTAATCCCAATGCTTGCAGGACTTAAAGTCCTTACAAGAATATCCTTCACCTGAGCACAGGACTCTTTTGCCATCAGTTAAGAGAGGGCATACATTTCATCTCTGCTATGGAGAGGGATGCTTAAATCCCAGTAAAATACAGCGTCCTCACTGGGTAAGAAACACAAAAGAAACCGTATGCCAAGAGCAAACCAGGTACCAACATGATTGTAACATTTGTTGTCGAGCCATCAGTACTGGGAAAATCAACTGGGTATGGCCAGCAGCAGGAAGACTTCTTAGTCTTCAATACTGCATCAACAAAAATTTGAAGATGGCACCTCTAGGCAGACACTACCAGTGAAGGAGACTGGAGGCAGATGAAAAGGGTGAAGTATTATTATTTCAATTTGGATTCAGTTTGGATGCAATGATGCTTGCAAACAAAGGTGCCATAGCAGGTATGCAAGCCATAAAGCCTCCAAAGGCTCCTACATTCATTTAGATAACTTATTTTAAGTAGATGGACCATAAAAAACATGCTACATGCCCCAGAAGTAGGTAGTGCCATCTACAGTTGGGTTGTCAGGCACTTTCTATTTTTAAACACTGGTTCCAGCTACTTCTAAAATTCACATTCCACCTAAGCAGATCTTCTTATGGAAGTTTCAACCACAGCAGTTTAGGCACACTACTAAAAATGAGAAGAGGGAAACATCCACTGGCTTTCAAGTATTTCTTTGAAAGGGTTCAGTTGGCATCAGGCTTTTGAGAAAGTGCTCAAAATCTGGACAGGATAAAACATAAGGTCAGAACCATTCCAGGAAAAAGTATAAAGGTTTGAAAAAGTCTTATTTATGGCCTAATACGGTGGTATCAGAACATGGAATAAGGCTGCAGCCTCAATCCTACAACATGCTTACATTTGAAGGCTCAAGCTAAGAACAGGAACCTTCTCTTAGACATTTTTATTCAACAATTTCAGATTTATTTATTTTAAAAATCACTTCTGTGAAAGCTTCATCCCAATGAACAAAAATACTTCATAGTAAAAAAAATCAACGCATCCACCTCCTCCCACCAGAAAACATCCAAAAGATTGATGGAGAGCTGAAGACAGTGAACAGAGTGAAAATTATTATCATATGATTGTTTCCCTTTGCCTCCAACATCGTCTTCTGGAAGGACTTAATGATTTCAGCTTCTTATAGTCTGAAACCAATGTAGGATTTAGCTTTATGACCATGAAATCTACTGCAGCATCAGATGTTTTGGCAGTAGAGAGGAGCACACACTGAAATTATTTTGAAACTGTCATTTACATATACTCAGACAAGCATGCAAAACCAAACTGAGAAGTTGTTCCAAATCCCCTAGGAGATCCACACATTTCAATCTCTCTCTCTCCCTGCAACTACACTGCTGTGCCCTCTTAAAACTCTTCTCAGTCACAGAGAAGCTTGCATTAGTAATTCCCAAGAGGGACTGCAGCTTGTTGTATCATCTCTTGAATGCCCAGGAGAGCTGTGCTGGGATGCCCAACACCTGAACATCCTCACACCTACGACAAGTGACGATCTTTGTGTGTGACACTCATTCTGAAATGGCCGCTAAACCCAAAAGAGGGCCAGAGTTGAAAACTCCTTTACACAATCTGAACACAGAGGGAGTGTAGTGACAATAATTTCTTTAGTAACATGTGAACAGGACACCAAAATTAACCTCAGCTGTACTGCAGATCAGTCAGGAGATTTCCCCTTTGTCTGTACACCACAAGTCTGAAGGCCCAAGCCCCACCTAGGAGCAATAGGTTAGCCCAGACTCCTGCAGGTTTGCCTACCACAGGGACAGCATATCCCATAAAAAGAGCTTTCTCAGGGGTTCATCTTCATTAAAATCTTTCCAAATCTTCTGCTTCTCAGAAGGACAAAGAGCATTAATTAAAATGTTATTTTACTGCCCTCAACAAACTTGTGAAAATGTTAATGATTTTTGCATAGGATTAAACTGTTGAGTCACTTCTTCAGAGGTAAACTGAACAAGATAGTGTCTGCCTGCTGCTTAACCAAAAGGAAAAAATCTGTCAGAGGAAAACACTCTTCTCCCTCTGGCAGGATGACATTCAAATATGATGGTGAAGTCTTTTCCTGTGCTGAAATAGATCTCAAATATTGGCATTTGACAAGTGTACTCTATCAAAGCAAATAGAGGACATTAATGCATGCAGTTCGTTGCTAGCTCTTCTTTGAGAGTACATGGTATCACAACTTTGCAATAAAAATGAGTCAGAAACCATGAAAACAAGAGTTGGAAACCATGATCCCCAGCACTGGCTGGGGCACATAGAACTTGGCACAACCAAACCCTAGCAGAAGAGTTTCTGAAATGAGTCTTGAGGTTTGCTGTGTTCTTACACCCATGCTGGTGGCAGAACTTCTGAGGAACAGCTGGATTTGTGACCACTATCATCCTCAGGCTTCTGCTCCAGACTGCCTCCATGCACAGTGCGCATCCCTGGTGCACCCAAGTGGGTTTGCTGGACATGGGTGCTGCTTGTACCAAGCAAGCTTTTTTAGAATGAGTTGACCCCTTAGAAACATGTTATACCTATTTCTTTCTGCTTAACCTTCTGCCTTGAGGTGGGGTAACCCCAGCTGGTAGGTAAACTCCCATCCAGTCACTCTTACATGAAGACAACAAGAGTTTTCTTCTTTTTCTTCTTAGGTTGGTATCTGGAGTTCAAGATAACTAGTGGCAACATGCAGTTATACAACTCGTACGTATAAAACACAGATCCATATTTCTTTTATGTGGAAACTTTTAAGCATAAGCAATGTACAGACCTGTTAAGTCTCACACTCATAGCATGACTCTTCCAGTTGGCCTCCCACAGCTCTCCAAGCCATGCTATTTACACTCTGGCAAATTCATCATTTCCCTTCTGCTCCACATGGCTGTCATTTGGGCTGGGGCTCCTTGGCAAGGCTTTCACTGGAAGAGATGCTTTCTGAGCACATTACTCTCTGTTGCCATGGCTAGCTTCTCCTCTGCAATTCCAGCGTGGCAAACAACCTTCCTGCCTTACTACAAGTCCCTCTGACCTGGTTTCTCTCAAGCTGAATTTTAGGAAAGTTCATTCTGAAGAGACTCTCCTGTGGAGGCCAGAAAAATAATTATAAGCATTCACTTATACTTGAGCTGCACTTGAAGCATTGCTTCTGAAGCACAACATCATTATTTTTATCATGCAAGACCAACTGCATATTCAATATTGAAAATTTTTAACATTTCTGCAATGTTATATGCTACCTCACAAAAGTACACCATATTTTCCTGTAAAGACCTTACTCTTAAATGGGTTAACAAATCATTGTTCCACCCTTTCCTAGCATTCCAAGCAAAAAAAAAAGCCTTCAAAATCTTCATCAGTACATATTCTGCTTATATATTCTGTAAACTGCTAATGAATCTGAGGACTTCATCCTCTTTTCCTATTGTACAGTAACCACAAGCTGCATACTATCTGCTTACACTTCTGTTAATTCATCAAGAATGCTACCACTCAGGAGAAACAAAATTCCTGTGTTGGAACAGCTTTGTCACCCCTATTCTACAGTTACAGAAGGAGGGAAAATGGCAGTGACGCCTTTTGTGAGCACTTAAGTGTGCACTAGGTCAGAGCCCTTAAGCGTGCACTAGAAAGCTTTGCAGTATTCAGAACTGCCACTCAGGAAGCAGCTTTAGGTTTACTTTCCTTTCCCTTTCCCTTTCAAGGATTCATAAAGTCCCACCCACCACACCAAGGACAGAAACAGCCACAAGAAACATCTCATATCCATCTTTATCAACATCACATTAATCTTTCTAATGAGAAATTAAACATAATGAATGAGATAAACATTTTATTCCTCATTCAGCTGTCAAGAGGAAAAAAATATGGCTACTGTCAAATACCTCACTAAGATGTATGAGGATCACTCAGGTAGGTGCAAAGAAGTTAATACGCCACATTATGCAAACAGAAATGAAGGAGATTGACTGGGAACCTTTCTGACCCTGGTTTATGCTAGACTTCTCTTCCCCCTAAAAGTACTCAGTACTCTGAATAGCAAACTGAAACATAAATTTTGTGAATGACACATCAGCAACATTGAAATCTCACTGTCCTTCTTCCTATCAAAAATAGTAGCATTTTCTAAAAAGTCACCTGAGTTTATTTCCTTGTAATTTACGCCTTAAAAATAAAATAATTCCGCTACATCAAATAAAAAAATTCAGAGTTGATACACACCCAGATTGCTATTTTTTTCTTCCATGTTGCTTGAAAAAAACTCACACATCAAAATGCACTATTTCTTCATTTTAGGATTGCATTGCCAAACATCCCTGCTGCTGGCACCCTATGGTTCTCCCCTTTCTATCTTGTTACCTGGTCTCACCACAGCTCATCAGAGAACCTTCCGTCACATTCCCTGGTGCAAGATGAAAAGATAAACACAAACACAAGGAAATCCTCCTTTATAATTGCTTAAACACACTTAAGATTGCTTAAGGGGTTGTTCTGAAACCTACACAATAAAAATCAGATTAAAGAATGAAGGTGTAATTTAACAAATGCAGATGTATACTTTTCACAGTTTAAAGCAGACAAATCTTTCTCAAATAACTCCATGGACAAAAAGGAAAGTGAGGGATTTACATCTGTCAAAAAATACTTTTCTTCTCTGCTCTTAGATCCGTCTACCCAGACTCACTTTCCACCTAACAACTACCCCTTTTTCCCCGTAAGTCACTGGGGGACAGCTGCCAAACCCAGTTCCACTTCTTCGGCCAAGGCACTGCCATTCTACAAATAATTTTTCCCTGGGCACCTCTGCTCTCTGAACAGGCAAAACAACACACACACACACTGGCTTTGCACCCACTGTCTTTTTTTCTGCTGGATTTGGCACAATTCTTTTGAAACGTATTTTCCTCAGGTCCTCAACATTTTCAGGTCTCCTGAAGTAGCAGAGACAAAGCACCAGATCTGCTGTCCCTTCTGAAACCTTTGCACCCCCTTTGGTCAGATGTACCCTCAGAATTCCCCTTTCACCTTCATCTGTCTGGAGCAAAGGCAGAGCAGTTCCAGCTAAACAAACACTGTACTTGCGTGAGGTGACCAGCACCCAGTAGCTTCAACTCAAGGACAAGCTACACCTCTCACACAGTGAGTTAGCAGAGATCAAAAGAGGTGATAAAGAACTTAACTTTGCCACTCTAGTACTTGCTCACTAAAGCTCATAAGAAGTTACTGAATTATTTATTTGAAAACCAAAAAAAAAATAAAAGAAAAGAAAAACCCCTTTATTACATTTGAAGGTGGCAAATGACCTCATTTCCAATGATGTTAATTCAACATCCTTAATCAGCATCCCAGAGAAAAGTATTTATTAACCATAAAATCAGGCTTCACAGATTTTAATTTCTCAGCTGAGTAATATTCCTACTATATCAGGATTAAAGGTATGTAGAACTATTATAATTTCTTTAAGCACCCAAAAAGCTCTTACAATTCATTAAACTCCTTATAAGCTATTTTTTTGTAAAAAGTGTACCTTAATATTGTTGTATCTTTTCTTCTCCCTGGTTTCACTACCTTATTTTTTATTATTCTTACTAATGAAGGGCTTTGTATTTTGCACTGTTTAGTGGTTTTCCATAGGCTGTGCACTCCTACCTACACCATGATTTCTGCCCCTTTCTACATACTCTCTGTAAAAGTGTTCTCCCAGACAAGATCCCCACACCTCTCCTCTCTTCCCTGCAATTCAGCAGGCACAATGCTGATCTGTTCATGCTGGCCTAGAAGCAAAAGGCAGATACTCCAGGCATCCTACTCCTAGGAAGCAGGCAGCTGCCAGGCAGGATGTTTATCTCTCTCAAATGCAGCTTCATGCACACTCCCAGATGCTGTGGGCTTCTGGAGGAGGAAGGGGAAGGTAGCAAAGTGCAACATGGGTATGCATTTTGGAAAAATCTGGGCCAAAGGATGGAATCATTGAATCATTTAGTTTGGAAAAGTCCTCTAAGATCATTGAGTCCACCTGTTAACCCAGCACTGCCAAGTCCACCATTAAACCATGTCCCTCAGTCCCACACCTGCACCTCCATGGATAGTGACTCTACCATTTCCTGGGCAGCCTGTTCCAATGCTTGGTAACGCCTTCAGGAAAGAAATTATTTCCAATATCCACCCTAAACATCCCCTGGTACAACCTGAGGCCATTTCCTCTCATCCTGTCACTTGTTACTCGGGAGAAAAGACCAACCTCCATCTCAGAAGAGGCAGTACCAGGCCAACCAACAGATCACTGCTTCTGAGCAAGGTCATAATATGGCCACAGAATGATGCAGTGAAGGCAAGCCATGAGATGCTGCAAATCCTTGACTGCCTGAGACACTCACCTGTGGCCCTTGTGTAACCTCCTATGTGAATTCTTACAGGCTTACCAAGGTTCCACACACTTGACCACCACCAACTCATCCAGCATTGCCCTGGCCCTCTGGATGCCTCTCCAGCTGTCTGAAGAAGTGCCTAATGGCAGCCTAGGTCAGAAGGGCTCTAAGGAAAGCCAGCATAACCTCTGCAAGGGCACCCCACCTTTCCCAGCAGTGATCTCCTTGACTTTTCTCCTCCTTGCTTCTCCCAGTACACTCACACGCAGGCAAATGGGAACACATGTAGTCTTTCATATGATATAGTTGCACTGCTTGAAACACAGGAGAAAATTCATATTTATCCACTGTCCAAGGGAGAAACAGAGGAAAGAAGTCAAGTCTTTCCTGCTCACTTAAAGGAATTACAGGGATTCCCTCTAGAAAGCCCTATTCCACTCTGCTAACTCATCCTTTCAAACATATGTCTAATCCTTTTAAACACATTTTCCTAGAACTCCAATATTTGGAATCATGTTGTGCAACTCATTGATAATTCATTTGGAAAAAAAATGCCAGTCTTGCTTTCATGTTTTGTGTGAAAGATTAAAAGCCCAATACAAACACAATCTAAAAATTTCCAAAGAGCGCAGATAACTATTTTCATGTTTAAATTATTTTCTGATGTTTGGATATAGCAATATCATGTCTTTGAACAGACCATGGGGACTCTGTCTTGCATAGCCTATGACTTGCACGTACCTGCTTGGAAGTTTCTCTCCACTACTATTCAATCACCCCATGTTCCCCACAGGCTCTCTGAAGAAAGAAAGGTCACTCTTTTCACATTTGCTCTAATTCACTCTAGATTGGCCTTCTGAAAGGGATAAGAGTAATAAAGCATGACATACCAGGCTCTTTCCTATACTACCCCTCCCCCTCTGACTAACTTTCATGTTCTTCACCTGTAAACAGATGCCTCTCTTCCACTTTGGGTAGGATCTTATATTCTGCTAAGAGGGAACAGGAAACTATCACATAGTGAAGCAGAAGATAATCACTTTCCTAGCCCTTCTCAAACACTGTTTGAACTTCAATGTTTTGGAGCTTCCCCTGACTGCTGTTCGTCATACAGTGTAAGTCAGGTGCAGGTCAGCAGACTGGGTAAAGTCACATAGGAAGGAGGATTACTGGTTATCCTACATGAACTACACCAGCTGAAACTCTAGATTAAAAACAGTTTAGTTGTGTCCTCTAGCACTTGCCTGAGATTTATGCAGAGGACAGAGCAGGATGGCACCTTTCAGAGTGACAACTTACTGGACTGAAACTTTGATGGATTCTGCTCACAAAAGGTAGGCTCAAGCAGCCCAAGAAATGTGCAGCACAGCTGAGACACAATGGCAGTACTGTGCATTACAGTCTTTAAACTCCTGTCCATTTTATACTGCAGCCTTTTGGTTTCACAAAGGAAATTTAAAATGTGAGTGCTAGACATACACAACAGTTTATCACTTACCACCTGTAATGCTCCACAAAATGTACTGCATAATGTGGTGTTATGAATCTTCATTATCTGTAATGGCAAAGTTCCTGCACCAACTCTCTGACTGTACACTGATTTTGATCCAACAAGGAAAAGAAATTAAATAGTCAGGCCAAAGAAAAACTGGGAAGCCTAAACAACATCTTGTACAATCAACAATTGCCAAGTCAAACACCCATGCCAAGAAAAGGTTGGCAGGTGAAGGTGGCAAGTTTCTTTCATTTTCTCTTTTCTTTTCTTTTTTCTTTTCTTTTCTTTTCTTTTCTTTTCTTTTCTTTTCTTTTCTTTTCTTTTCTTT
>JAWWEV010000001.1:78699631-78764344 GCA_035583235.1 Hafferia zeledoni | reverse complement strand
TTCTTTTCTTTTTTCTTTTCTTTTCTTTTCTTTTCTTTTCTTTTCTTTTCTTTTCTTTTCTTTTCTTTTCTTTTCTCAAAGAAAAAGAGGGGGGCGGGGGGAAAGAAGAAGAAGAAAAAATACCCAGCTTAGATAACTGACACCTACATGCAAACGCTGCTTCAAAGCTTTCAGCACAATCTCCCAGGCCAGAACAATAGCGGCTCTGTGCTCACAACCAGCTCAGGCTGTTCCAGGCAGGAAGAGGATGCCCTTGCCTTTTACAGCAAATGTATTTTCGTCTGATGTTTGGGTCTGTGAAATCTGGCTCAAGCTCTTGAGAATTCATAGTCTACAAAGCAGGACAGTGGGCAGCAAGTAGATACTCCAGTGACTGAGGCTGTGATTAGATGCTTTTAGCAAATTTGCCTACCCAGGTCCTGCTGAATTTCTGCAGTACTGAGTCTGGAAAAGAAGCAGAACCACATTTGAAGATAATGCTGCATTTCAAAGCAACCCTTATTCCTCCAATGGCCTTGCCACATCTGCAAGCCAGCAAAAGGATAACTGCAACAGGTACTCACTATCTTGCTAAGTAAGAGGAAAGCACAGATCTGGCATGAAAGCTGTCTCCCTGTTAAATAAAAAATAAAAATCATCTGTGTGCTGTCAGGCCTATTAAAAAATATCTTCAAGTAGGTCAGTTGTAGAGGGTTGACTTATTAAGCTGTCACAGGATCTAAAAAACTCCTCTCCACAGGTTGCCCAAAGGAGAGCTGACTTAAATAAGAATTTACTGGATACCCCAAGATCAACATTGGTCCCTTCAGGGCTTTAAATCTGGCTCTTGAGCTCTAGGTTCATCTCAGAAACAGACATTAAACATATTGAATGTTCTTCTGTGCAAACCAGTCTCTCTCAACCAGGAAAATAAAGAGCAGGGACAACAGCTGTGGCAAAGATCTGAAAGCAATTCTTGCAGTGAGCCATGCAAGCTGCTCTGGCATCTGCCCAGTGTTTTGGCATGACTAGACAGGTGTTTGTTGCTTGACCTGCATGTGAACATCCCTATCACACATCATTAAACTCATGCAAGCATCCCTGCTGAGTATGGCATGCCAAGTAACATACATAAAAGTTTATCACACAGTTATTTCAATCAAACACACAGTTTTAGGATGGTGGGAAAACAAAATAATACAACAAAGTTGTTTATATGAGTAGCAACAGTTGCATACAGCCATCCTGTTTGCTATGCTTTTCAAATCTCAGAACACTGGAGTTGAAGCACCCCATCGTATTGGAAATGCAGCTTTTGCTAAACAAAGTTTTTCCCCCAGAGTAGCAGATAATTTTATTACCACAAAAGACTTGCCGAACTGTTTCTTTACCATGGTATAAAGAGAACTGATGAGAGAAATGTACACTTACAAGATTTTTGCACTGCTGTACATGGAAAAGAACTGTTAACATGTAAGTGTTCATGACTTGCATGTTAAAATGGAAAAACTTGCTGACAGGATAAAATCATAATCTAAATCTTTCCTCACACACCTAAAACCCTCAAGGTAATGGAAGATCCATGTCAAGCAAGTTACTCTAGATATATACTTCCACATCTTGTAATATAACAGGAGATTATGGCATGATGTCTACAGTAAATGTTCCATAAGAAATGTAAGTTTTGACAAGCATTTACAGAAAGTGTAAATGATACAAACCACACTCCCCCCAACACCCCCCCCAAAAAAGAAAAAAAACCAAAAACCGAACAAACCCCAACCCATCCAGCCAAAAAAAACCCCAAATCCAACCAACCAACCAACATACTCCTCCAGAAATAGCAGTTCCTAGGAAATATTCAGAAGTGAACACTTTTTCAAAAAACTTGACATCTTATTTTAGTGTAAAGGCGATGAAATACACTGAATTTGTCACAATATTGAAAATCATTAATTTGCTCCTGACTTATGCCCACTCTGGCTACTCTCCATTGGAATGCTCCTTGCCTCAATATATAAGAAAGAGCAGCTGGCACAAAGAGAAGAAATTCAGTTAAAAAATCTCAACAGGTTGAGCCTTCTGCCAAATGCCCATGGTTTCTCAGGACAACTAAGCAAACAGCCATACTTCTGTTAGGGCACCTGAAACAGCAGAAATGTCATGAAATCCATAAACTGTTACTGATCTGCCAGAACAAATGTCATAAAACAAAATTAAGGCCCATCATCCGGTTAAAAGGATTTCTCAGAGCACTTTACAATGGCAATCCATACAGACAGACCTGCGGCAGTGTGTGATTAGCAGCGCTCTGCCACAGCTCATGTGGCATCTTACAGCCCTCACCATGCCTAGGGCTTCATGGGGTGGGGAGCACAACCTGCACTCCTGTTAATAAATACCAACTCTCATTCCAAACTCCAACTTCAAAGTGCTGCTTAACAGCTCCTCAGAGAGAAAGGCTGAGCGACTTCTCTTCAGCTGTAGTCATCTGTAGCACATTTCCCTATCAGTAAGTCAACGTGTAATTACAATCATCCATCCATAAAAGCTGGGGGAGGGAGATTATTTTTGTCCTTATTTTTCAGGCATTAAGGAGAGAACCAGGGATTTTCCAGGGATTCAGAAATCAGAGAACAAGAGCAATCAAAAGCTTGCGGCTATCATTTCTTTGGATACAAATCTGGATACACATAAACATATACATGTGCACAGTACACCATGGCTTTAAATGGTAACAGGGAATTACCAGATCAAGATGACCTTCTCTTCTGAACACAAAGCACTCGCACCACCAGAGGTGTCTCAAGTGATTCAGCCTGGACTCAGGCTCCAGTTCTTGGTCTATTCACTCTGGCAAGATCAGCTACCTGATAAACATCAGAGAGATGTTTATCGTAGGGACTCCAGTACCTCACTACTTCAACAGAGAATTAGTTGCCTGAAAAGACCAGCAGTTTAGGCAGCAAGATTCCCCTGTTCCCCTGGCTTTGGGAGAACTGTGCTGATGGCAAACAGCAGCCCCCTGCCAAAAGCTGGTATCTCTTATTTAGCCAGCCCAGAAGCCTGTGAAGAAAATCACAGGGAGCTAGTAATTAGCTCATCAGTGTCAAAAAGCCCCAAAGGCTACAACCCAGAGAAAATTTCCAGAGCTAGTGATTCCCCAAAGACACATAGTCCACCGTCACACAAAAAGTTGTAAAATAAAAGCTACCAGGCTGACATGAAGGAAATGAAAATAGTTTGGAACAGAATTGCTATTAACATGTAAACTAGAAGCTGAGCAAGTATCAATATTTTTAAGGTGATAAAGATAATACTGAAAATTTTTCAACAGAGAATAAAATCACCATATTTCAAAACGTCTTTTCTCTCAGCACGAAAAAAATTTACGTGGCCCATCAAGCAAACACCAAGTCAATATAGAGTTCTTCAGGCTAGAAAAGCAGGTGTCTGTTCAAGGATAATCTGTACAAATGCCAGAATTCTGATGCATTGATTTGATCCCCTGCAGATTTAGACAAAAAGAAGGAAAAAATCAAAACAGGAAACTGAAAACATCTTTATCTTCAGCTGAAGAAGCAATTTAAACTGAGTATCATGCCAAAACCAAATAAATGCTATTAATAATATAGCAGGTTTTGTTGTCTAATCTTGACAACAAATGCAAACAAACTCTGTAAGGGCAGGGCAGATTCTTTTAATGGCTCACCACATGAAAACTTCTCCAGCATCAAGGAAGGAGAACAGTGCATTATTTAAATTTCCCCTCATGCTATCATCCAAGAGTTTGAGATTTCTCTTTTCACCTAAGTCAGAACTTTTCTAGGACAGACTGTGGAAGAGTCGCTAAAGGAGAAAGGTCAGTGGTACTTGCATCAATGCAGACAGAAGGAGAAGAAAATCTCAGAGGCAGATGAAGAAATGATTGTAAATAGGTGGCATTCTTGCCACCATCTTATCTGAAACAACTGTTTGTTTCCAATTCAGTAATAAGAAAAAAAAACATTCCTGGGAGAGGTAGTATGGGAATCCACACACATCACTTCCTCAACACCCTTTACATCCTGCCTGCCCTGTGTGGAAACTAAGAAGGTGTTTTGGCTGTTGATCTGGGAAAAACAGTACAATCTTTTAAATATTTTCCCTGCCCAGTGTATTAATTAATAATTTTTTTTTGACAACTGGGATTTATATAGACTCTGCAAAGTGCCTAGGTCTTTGAAGAACAAAGTTCGCTCATCACAGTGTACTGAGAAAATTAAGAAGAAGCTTAAGAGAATTTGAACTTGCAATTTTTAGTAATGCTTGCTGAAGCTGCTGTAGGACAGCCTTTTCAACACTGCAGTTGGGTTTTAAACATGCAAAGCTACATAATTCTAAAGGAAGACAAAACTCAAATAGTATCCTATCTCAACTGCTCAACTTTTTTTCCTAACATGGAGTCTGGAAAAGACCAAGTGAAACATCCTTGAAAAATAACACAGAAATTTGGTTCTTATCTGAGAGCTGATGTGTCCAAGAAATCAAATGGAAATCTCTTGGTGTAAAACATGATTTGCAGGCAATGTCACCAACATATATTTAAGTAATTACTTCTTGAATACGCAGAATACACAGAACAAGAACCCCTCATCAAAAAAAAGTGTTCCACAATAACTACATTCATAAACTCCTTTATAAACCATGAGCTGGAAGGTCAGTGGGGGAAGAGGGAATAACTTCAAAAGAGAAGTAGAAGAGGTGGCAAGATTCCTTCCTTCCCTCTGAAAGAAAAAAAGTCTCTGGAGTGAAGATGTGGGGGAGGGGGAATATTAAATCAAGGTACATAGTGCTGAGGTGAAAAAACCCAGCTGATGAAAGCCAGGCCCTTTGCAAAGGGCAGTGCAGCTCTTTTTTTCTCCCACAACCATTTGAAGCAGTTATGCTATGAGGAGAATGTGTTCTGCATCCCATTCCGCTTCTCGCAAGTTCTGGGCAGTTCAGCAAACACTTACAAGCACCAGGTAAACATAAAATAAAACTGATAAAGGGTTCATTTGCTTTTTGCTCTGACTAGCATCATTAATTACCAGCAAAATGCTAAATTAGTTCATCCACCTCAGTTTACTTTTCCATGTTAATTAGCAGTAGAGGTCAAAACATAAAATCATTCATTAAGGATATAAATCCATGTGATCTGACCCACTGGGGATGTAGTTACCCATATGCTTTCACTGACGACGAAAATCAATCTCTCCCCTTACATGCTTCAGGGCCCATCCCCATCCTCCCCAGGCTGAATCTCACAAACAGAGCAGACCAAAGTTCACTCTGACCTCCTGTGGAAACGAGTAGGTTCATCCCAGCTGCCCCTGCCACTGGCATCTGCACCTACAGAGCCACTCAGTGCACTGAGGCAAGGCAGCAGCCTAACCAAAAGGGACCTCAGGGGCAGGACAAGCATAGAGAAATTAGGTTATAGGCTGATCAATTTTCTGATCAATAGGAACAGCAACCAAGTTAGAGAACTGAGTGCACTGGTAACTGGTCTGTGTAAATGAAGGGGAGAAAGAAAAAAAAAAGCAAACAAACAAAAACCAGAAGGGGACAAGAGTAGCTCAAACAGGCTGCATCATAAACCCCACAGCAATTGCAAGCAATCATCAGTTGCTTGAATTTTGCTTGAATTCATACAGTACACTTTTATCCAGGGGCATGATCGGTGGGAGGAAGAGGAAGTGTTGGGTTATTTTTCTTTAATTAGACCAACTGTGATTTGTTTTCTAATTAGACAAAGGGATGCAATTGGGGAGGATAAAGGGAGAGCAAGCCATGCTTCCTCCCTCGGTGGGGTGGCTGTGACAGCATGGCTTAACATCAGGAGTGGGCAGACATGCTGGCAGGACAGAGAAGAGTTGAAACATCAGTGGAATTGTGGCCTCAGTTTTCATGAGCACAGCAAAGCAAATGCTCTCTCAAGTCACAGCCTCAGGTCTCAAACAAAAAAAATAAGCTGTTCTTACACAGTTTTTCCCACCATGACTGCTGTTTTCATTTTAACATTGTTAGCCCCATGTTTAATGTTTTAAGATTTAAGGCCACTTGCAACAGGAGGATGTACCAAACTTCCTCGAGTGTTGAGAGACACTGAAGCCCAGCAAAACTATGCTTGAGCCTATTAGGAAACTCAGTGCCACAAGAGTGTTAAAAACACCAGCTATTCTGAGGCATGACTCACGCACCAGCCATGCAAAGAGCTGCGCTGGTTTGTGCTCCTGAGCTCCTGGGGAGCAGGATCCTGGCATGTTCCCGCAACCTTTCCTCTCTGCTCTCAAGGTCAGAGCCAGCATGCTGAAGCAGGCATGTCTGAAACCATGCAGTCCCTGGGATCGCTTTTCCAGTCCCAAGAACAGCAGGTATTTTCACCTGTTTGCTCAAATCACACGTGGCCTGCAGCAGAAAAGGCACCTAGGCTCCTTCACCTCCACCCTGGGGCAGGGACCCAGGCACACGAGCTACCCCTGGTGCCTGTTTTCTTCAGCAGACCTCTCTAAGAGGCCAAACTATTGTTCTCACTAAAGTAAACACCCAGCCTACTGGCAAAGAGGAAGATGCTTTCAAACTTCAAAGGATTATCAGCAATAGTTAATCACTGACCACTGGAACAAAGTTGGAACTATGTGGTTGTGATGCTGTGCTAGAATAAAAGCAATTTGGGAAGGTTTTAAGCAAGTACAGAGCAGAGGCAACCTTCATAAGCACCAGAGATATGCCAACAAGGGAGAGGCAGAGTGCAGATTTTATCATAATGCATTGCCATCAACCCAGAGGGACCAAACATGAATTGGGAGAGGGAAAATTTAGATGGTGCTTACAGTACATAAACTTACATATCATGTCTCAAACTTAAACCAAGAGTGAATGTGAAGAGTAACTTGTTCAATATTTTTTGAACTTAGCAGGCAACTACTGCACTGGGGGGTGGTAGCAATATAAACCATATTCCATCTAGTGACCATGTGACAAATAGACTCGCACCTTATCATTACTCTGGAGCCTTCATCAGGTCCTTGAACAATTTATAGCAGCAGAGGAATTTAGAAAGTACATGATAAATTTTGATTCACTCGGATGTGCTTGCTTACTGTTCTGCAACTTTCCTAGTATTACTAAGGTATAGCCTACTTTACTATTGTATATTTGCAGCCACATGTTAGTATTTGATAAAATAATCTTCAGGCTTATTCTAAGCACGTTTTATTTGTGACTGAAATGAAGCTAAGCAGCTAAGCTAGCAGAAAATAAATCATACCAACTCTATGAACTGATTCAGTGTCTGAGCTCATGAAAGTTCTGCCTTCCACTTAAAACAAAGTAAGAGATGCCAGAAATCGCTTGTAAATGTGCGGCAGAGCAGAAATTATCTAAATGCCAGCTATATGAGATTACCTGTACTACCACAGTTATTTTCTGCCAAACAGTGTTTGCATGATCAGTTCTGACTGTTGCAGATCACCCCGGCAATGCTCCGACAAAACCTCCTCGAAGTACATGGGAATTCAGCTCACCCGGAACATCTCAGAGGTTTTGCATGCCATGTGCAAGGACCTAATACACTGAGTCTCTGGAACCTAGGATTACTCTCAGCTTCTCAGGTCTGCAAAAATACCTTCACAGATATTCAGCCAAGCATAGATTAGTGCAATGCCATATTCCACAGTCTGAGGTACATTGAATACTCTGAGGAGTAGTTAAAGAGCTACAGTATGGAATTACCAAAACTCCAAATGGCTTAGCTACTGCTATGCTGACAGACCACTTGATCAAACCAAACCAGCTGGGAGTTATGTCTACTAAACACCCATAGCTGTGTGACTGAGGCAAGAGTAGGCACAGCAGGTGGCAGGACACTGGCATAAGGGGAAGGACCTGGCAGGCAAGGCAGAAAAAAACTGGAAGTCCTGTTGGCTCTCCCCAACAATAAGGGAACAGATACAGAACAGCAGCTAGAGGGAAGTAGAGATTCAAATTTTTCAGAAACCCATATGAAGACAATGAAGTTGGTGTTTCACCATCATCTTCCAAACCTTTTGGTATTTACCACTATTTTATCTACTTCAGTATATACCACTTCATGAAACTTCAGAAATCTGAATTCTGAACTGTGTTAAATGTTAACACTGTGATATTGAAGCTGTTTTGTCAAATACAATTTATGGAGGGTGGGAAACCTTTTTGAAGCCATCAGATCATTACCCACAGGAGCTGGGTGTAAAATAAGCAGGTGGTTGACATCAGGTATTGTGCTGTCAGGAAGTTCAGCAATAGGTTTGAAAGAAAGACTTGCATTCACAGCAATATAGTACTGCTTTTAATGAACCAGGTAATTAGCAACTCTATAAAAAGAAGGATATCCCTGAGTGTTCAACATCAAAAGCACTACACTCATTTGCAATTTAAAGGCCAGAATTGGTAAGACCCTATACACTCTCTGCTCCCATTTGGAGACAGTGGAAATGAATGCCACATAACACCTCTTAGTGTTAGATCCAAAGGAACAAGCATCCATCTGACTTAAGTTACCACTTCACTTGGAAAATATTTAAACTTTTGAAGTATAAGAAAGCAAGTCAATACTGAATTTGTTGCAGAAATCCTCGTTTTCAGAAAAGATATTCTGGGAACATATAGTGAAGTGCCACAAAATCAGCTACTCAGCATTTTCAACATCTGCAAACTAAAAGTTCTTGAGGAAATCAAGGGAAGTTTTGAAAACTTTTTAGAAACTATAATGATTCTCTGCTGAAGGTCAAACATAAATTATGTACCTTATTACTTACACAGGTTCATTATTAATTCCATCTGCAACATCCCGTATGCCCCTTTTGTCTCAAATTCTGCTTTAGCCTTTTCATTCCTCTTCACGTAGACCTTGCTGAAGCCTCCAGAATAACTGTTTCTAACACAGTACCCACACAAAAAAAAGAAGAGTCAAGTGCATAGACTGCAAAGTCTTACATGACCTTATCTGTTTTGAAAGGTGCTTGGCACACCTTTCTACACTAAAAGAGGCAAGAAAAAATGTATGAGTGTGCTGTGTATCAACTCAGATCCTAATGTTGGTGAATACCACCAGGAATACTTCTTCAATGACCTTAGCAAATAGATGCAGTCAGAGAAAAACTCAGGACTAACAGCACACAATTCTGTCTCTGTACAAACACGTGATACAGCAAAAAGGAAGGAGCCAGGATGGCACAGGTCAGCAGGTTTTCCATTACATCTCTCCAAACTGCAGGGAGGAACAAACCAGACAGCAGGATTTTTATTTTACAAGCCTTTTTCTGAAACTCAGGATATGTCCAAAAGGAAAGGGTCCAGTTTTACAAAGAGTGAAATTGCCCGAAAGGGAACCCAATAACACTTTGAAGGGATTTGTCCTGTTTCCATCATCAGTATTCCACTGCTCCCTGCAAAGAGCTTAGAGACGGCAGAACAACTTGTGACACTTGCAGCCTGCCACTGAACTGCTAGGTCTGGATTCATGCCTTAGAGTCTCAGGACTGGCATAACTAAAGCTTCACATTTTATGGAAGTTCAGTTGCAAACCTGGAATGTGAAATGACCTATGCAAAGCCTACAGATCTTTCATTCCTTATAGGTTTTACTTTTACACCTGTGGTTACTTGTTGAATGGAGAACAGCAATTATAAAAAATGTTTACAGAACAAGCCAGCAACATCAAGAAATTTTATTATTGATGGAATATTTGTCTCCTCTCCTTCATCCCAGTTTCGAAGCCAATCTAACTTGTGCAGATCTTGTACTTCAGGTTGCCTGGCAGAGGTAATGGAAAAAACCCCACAACTTATCCCCCATTGTGCAAACCTCAGTGATTCCCCTTTGCTTTTCACAAGAACATCTGGAAAGCAACACCATACAAAAGATTTGCTCAAGGGTCGAGGGCATGAGAAGAGAAAAATCCTTCTGAATATTTGTGCTATATTTAAACTCCAGACCAAAGCTTACACTTGGAGTGAATGTCTCTCTGCTGTGGGAATGCAGAATTCCAGGCACTGAACAAGGATGTGCTAAGCTTTTCACAACATGCCCCAGAGCAATGGCATTATTGCAAGACTGTAAAAATGCAAAGCACAGTGCCTCTATCTTCCATGGCAATTGTTGCAGGGACGAAACACAGAGCAAAAAGAAACTTTAACAGTGCACTGGGGTGGGAAAAAATCTTCAGTTTTCAGCACAGGAGGTTCATCTCTTTTGCAGAAATACCTCCTACAAGGAAGGTGTAAACAGAGCACGGAGGATGCAGTAAAATCAAAGCAATTTGGACAAAATTTCAGAAGGAGGTGTCTTAGTTTGGAATTCAAAATTAACATAAAATTGAAGCAATATCAGAATCAATAATCAGTTATGGCAATGAACACTACAGATACTTAACTAAGTTGGGAAAAGAACACCCAGGACATGCAGTCATATCAATTTCACTATTTAAGTTCATAAATCTAGGCAACCAACTTTTGAAAAATAACTTATTTTTCTAGTGCCAACTCGCCTCAACATTTTATTTGTCCTTCCCTCCCCTAGCCTAGCAGGGGTAAAGGTGCTGTTCATGCTTCATACAAAGCAGCATGTAGGAAAGATCAAGATTGATATGGGAGGACTACACAGAAATCTAACTTTTTGGGGAAGCATATTCCCAAGATAAGTAGTTCATGTTGTCAAAATCCTTGAGGGGACCAGTCATCACATCTAAATTCATAATATCAAAATTAAGTTATTACCAAAAAAGCAACGAGCTTCTCAGCCTGAACTGTCAGTAGTACACATAGCAGCAGCCTGTTCACATGAAATATAAAAGAAGTTAATGCAGCTTTTTATAACTAATAGAGGAGCTACATTGACTCTCAGGATCAGGGACACTGTAGGAGTCGATGAGCAAACTTACCACTGGAATAACTGCCATTTTATTTTCCTATATGACTGGGAGACAGTGACTTCAGTTTTTGCCAGTTCAAGATAAAGAGATGTCTATGTGACACCCACATGATAGCCCAGCTAACCAGGGCACCAGAAGAGATGAACCCCTGGCAACACAGAGGTGTGGGCTGATGTTCCCTGCTGAGGAGGATAACTCCTCTTACACAGACTGGGAACTGCCACCACAGTCAGAGTGCTGTTGCTGTTCTGCCCCTGGCTAGGCTACACTATGCTGTCAGATGCAGTACAGACACACTCTTGCTCCTATCAAGATGACTATGTTTACAATAATGCAAGAAGTATTAAACAATGACAGACATCCTACATACACCGGAACTCACATGGTGGAAACTGAAAACAGCAGGTTCTGTTTTCTTTTCCGTCTGTGTTTTTCCAGTGTCTCAAGAAGTGGCTAATCTGTAACACTGAGGTTAGAGGGTTTAATGTAGAAGTTCATAAGTAAAGGCCATGCTTCTCAAATGTACAATAGATAAAGGGGGAATTCCAGGATAAAGCTGTGTGGTTTAAAACACCACACTTCCTTTACTATTTTTCAAATCAAGCAAACAATCATCTCAAAATTATGGCTAGATCTTACACTTGGTGTATGTTAATTGTGGGCCATTATTAATTAAAACCCCCATTCTCTTCCAAATTAACAGGACTTTACTTTTTCCAAACTGAGTGCCTTCCAAATTAAAAGTCTGGTTCCCATAACGTGCTTAGTGGTGTCTACAGAGTCCCTCGTGCACCTCCCTTTAAGACTTTAGCTTTTCTGGGTTTTATTGAAAACAGAAATGGGAGAGTAGAAAAGTCAATTTTGCTGGTTGGGCCTCATGCTAAATTTTTGGGGCTTAGAGCAGTGCTCAGGAATTTGTTTTCAAATGAGCTCTGCAAGTTTGCTCAGCTTGAAACGTGAATTATCATGAAAGTCACATCCTGCCAGCCTAGTTCACTTTCTACAGCTGGTTGAATAAGTCCTTTCAGTGGTTATGAGATTGCACTTTTCCAATATATAAAGAACTGGCTACAAGATTGCCTTTTCCCAGTCACTAGGTACGCTGCACATACAAATAATATTTTTAATCTCACACCCAGTCATAACGGCACACAAACGTTCATTAATGTCAATTACACTCTACAGAACTTGTACAACAGTATCTAACTTCTACTCAATTTGCTCTTCGGTGAATTGTGTCTTTTGGAGCATTCCTACATGAACCAGCTTTGATTTTGCTGTATTTATTTTCACATGAAGTCTTTTCTGGGCCACACACTGAACTATTAGCAGGTTTAAGTTTTCCTGGTACAACATGCAAAGTTTTAATTAAGATTTGCTTTTCTACTGCTTACTCTATTAATGTACATGCTATTGTACTGCCAAATCTAGCAACAACAAATGACACAATCTTCCATTTGCTTTTTGTATGTAAGAATTACAGAGAAACCACAATTGCCGTTCATGATTATTACTGCAATAACAGGATGCAACTAATTCAGTTGGTTGTATTTTACTTGGTTGTAAGGTTGCAATTAAGTTAGTTGTATCTTAAAAAGTCACACCATTGACCATGTTATCATAGACATAACTAAACTATTATGTTTATTTTCTTATTGAGTAATATAAGTAACAGAACATATTGTGACATTCATAGCTTAGAAGAACCTATACATGTAAGGTTAGTTTGCATTAAGGTTGGCCTGAATTTGAAATGCATTAGCTATGAAATTCCTAAAATATCACCAGATTAACAGGAACCATAAAAGAGCAACATGAGATAGAGATATCTGTTGTTTTATTAGAGTAGAAGTCTTCCTCTGAAGTTATCCTCTCCAGATGGAGAGGTTTATGAATGATGAAAGTGATCATGCCCTTGAAATCCTCCTTGACCCTGTACAGCTTTAAAAACAGTGTACCAGGGCAGAAGTATCCCATTGTGCTTCAGATATGTTTTAACTTGGACCTTTGCACAAATAGCTTAACACATGTACATCTCAGATAGTGCAAGAAAAATATGTGTAACTTATAAAATGCTTCTGTGGCAAAATCACAAGGGAGACACCAATAAAATACAACCCTTTCTCTACCTCCCTGGAAATACTGAAAATGTTAAGCAAACCAAAAATATTTCAGCAATTTAGTGTCAAGTAATTTGGAAACTATCTGAATCAGAAAGAAATTTGTAATGGCTGCGCCAAAATATTTGCTTCCCCTTACCCCTAGATTCAAGTGTCCTTATTGCTTTATGCATTTTTTTCTTTTGTTAACAAACTGCATGGGCAGTCTCCTAAGAGAGACTGCCATGACACCAAAAAATTTGTACTAAGGCTTGATTTTCACATCAGCATATGATATTGTGAGTAGAAGACAGCTTATCAAATAATTTTCTGCTAAAATAAAAATCCCCAAACTTTGGCCATGAAGAAAGGTCTCCAAAACTAACAGCCAGAAGCAGATTTCAGAGGGACAATCACCACCATCTGCTTCCAGCCAATATGGCCAACAATGACTTATATCATTCTACAAACTGTGTAAATTCAGCTACATCCACATTCTACTTCTTTTGCTCCTTCAGTTTATCTTCTCTGAAATGTTCCAAGTCTGACAGAAAAGGGAAGGATCTACATACATGCAAGTAGAAAGGACCGACATACATAGGAGAATGGACACGAGAATAAATACCACCAAGGAGGCTTCAGCTGCCAATATTCCTCAGCTGCCAAGCTTTTAACTTATTACTTTCCTTAATTTGTCCTCTGTTTGGTGAGCAAATGGATTCACACTTAAATATCTGGTGGCTTCACAAATCAGTGAATTTCAGCTTGACTGGTCTTGGAAGCAAGAAACGGATTAATTATTTTAAGCTTGCAGAAGCCAGACAAGCCAGAGGACTTTTGCCAAACAAAGATGGAATAGAATTTATGGACATAACTGAGAACTGCTGATAAATTGACACTGGTTGGAAAAGCTCTGGTTCTGACCCTGTTTTTGAGTAATCCTTGTTCAACATTTAGGATAGATCCACCTGCTGCTTGTGCTTCAGCTTCATGACAGCACTTTCTCTCCTTCACTGCAGTAGAATGCTTCACACTCTGTTGTTTCCTCTATCACCACAACCCAAACATCACATCAAGCTTTGTCTCTGAAAAGATCTCCTACTTTCCACAGTGAGCTTCTTTTAATTTCTTCCCTTATTCACCCTTGCATCTCTTTCCTGAGACATCTGCAAATGAATGAGCTATCTTCTCCAATGCTGGGCACCAAAACCAGCCACAACACTCGGGTGTATTTCTCTTAATGCCAAATGCAGATGTGGTACAGCCTTGCAAGACCTGCCTGGTGTTTTCTGGGTGATGGATTCATGAAGTATATTGGATGTCATGATGGAAGAACCACACTTGCAGCTTTTGCTTGCCTGACTTTCAGCACTGATCCTGCACCAGGTCATGTTGGTTTTTTGTTTTCTACAGACTGTAATGGTGATGGGAATTTAGTTCAGAAGCAACACAACAGCAACAAGCTTTCAGGTAGCCTGCAAGCAGGCCTTTTTTTCGCAAGTATTTCTCTGAAGTGTACTAGTGTTAGGACTGACTAAGTAAACAGATTCTCAAGTTGAGCAATGAACTGTCATCTCTTTCCTTCCTCCCTCTATACAGGTACACATTTTCTCTCATATTGCACTCATTTAAAGACATCCACCAACCTCCCTGCTATATAGCAGACATATGTGGAATGAGGCAGGTTGCTCTGAAATGTTGGGGCAACTACTCCACATTCTCTGTGGGACAGTAAAGATGACTGACCAACTGGCAGACAAAGCAAAAGATAAACCTGGCTTGATTATTTACAGATTCCCCTACCCAAACCTGATAAGAGTCCATAATGATTAACAGCTGCTGAACAGAATTGTAGCAGTCCATGGTTTGTAAGGAGCAAAACTAGTGGGAGATCCGAGCAATGAAAAACATCTACCTTGTGCTCAGCTTCAGGCAATTTGTGCAGGAGCAGAAACCCCCAAGTCCTCCCTCAATGGAGCTGACTAACTACAGTCCATTTCTATATCTACGCTTTTGTATCCTTACCTCTACCTGGTCAAGGAGACGAATTCATCATCAGAGCCTAAAATGCCCTTTTCTGTCTATTCCATAATTTCATTTCATTCTGTTTGCTATTAATTTCACAACAGGTAACTTACCTAATACCTACACAAAGTGTGCTATCAAGTGTAATTCATATACAGAAGGTCCTGAACACTGCTAAGTCCCTCTTGGAGCAGTTTAATGGTATTGCTTCTCATTGGGATAACATCAAAGGAGATATTTTACCTTTCACATGCAAATTTCATACCTGTCATCAAAGAAGCTATTTTGAAAACTTACTCTTACAAACTACAAACCTCTTGCAAGTTTATGCAGCTTACAGAGATACAAGATACATGAAATTCTGTGCATTAACAGAATGAAAAAGCAGTTTCACAGTAGTCATCACTTATAGGTACTAACAGATATAATTCACATAAAAAGTAAGAATATTAATATTGCAGAGGCTTGGTTTCCCCCATGAATAATAATAGCATGTACCATTATTTGAAAATGTTTAAGGCCCTACTGCCAAACTCTTTGGCTGCCTAGCAGTTCTGTCAAAGTGTTTTCCTGTAAAGAGCCAGGAGTTGGACTCAATGATCTTTCTGGGTCCCTTCCAACTCAGGATGTTCTATGATTCTATAAGAAAGTCTAAAACATCTTTGCTTACTATTTGTGGAAGTAAAAACATTTCCCTGTAAACTCTTTAAAATACTGATTTGTGCCTGTGGACAAATGTCTTTAACACAACATATCATAACTCTCTATGCCTAATCATGGTGCTGGTTTGCTCTACAAACGTTGGACAAGATGAGCATCCAGTCTTAACAGTGGTGGCATGGCTCCTGAAGGGTGCTAGAATAGTTACTTGAAGAACTTAATGGGAAGAGGTATTGAAAAATAAACTAAACTGAATTATCTCTGCTGCCCCTGCAGACATGCTGATCTGAAATAAAAGCCGCTTTATTCTGAAAATAATTATTTCCCTCACAAAGCTCAGCAGTAAATCTGGTCTTAAAAGGACTGAGTCTTTTCAACTCACAACACAAAGACCCACAGAATATGAACTTCATGCAAATATCTTGCTCAAAGAAAAACTGGAAAGTTGCTTGCCTTGGTAGAGACACACAAAAAAAGTCTGGGTTTTATGAAAATATTAACACATATTCTAGTGTGTCTTTTTACAACTAATGAGCAACTCAATGCTGTCAAGATTCATTTTGATATGGTGGGCTTCTGAACAAGAGCTCTAAGTAGCCCCTTTCTGCTCCTTGTTGGAACACATGTGGGGGGAAGCAGGGCACAGGTGCCCATTTGCTTCCCTTAGGACAAGTAGCTGGAGAACAGCTAAGACCTAGAACTGTGCAAGAACTAACTGTGAAAAAAGCTAAGTAGAAGAAGTTTACTGGCAACAAATTGCTAAAACCCTAGGGAAAAAAAGCCTAAATTGTGGCTCCCTAACAACAGTTCATTCCTTGGGAGTCCTGCAAGGTTGCTCAGCAACACACCACAATTACTACGGGTCAAGTCCTCAGGACATAATCTAGCCTACTGACTTTAATTCAACTACCTCTGGAATAAGGTACTGCCAACTCTGAGGACAAAGAAAACAGAAGCAATGCAGACTGGAATGTTCTCAAATGTTGGGAGGAAATGTCACAGTTCACAAATGTTTTATCCAAATTGATCTGATCTGCTCAATTCAATAGCTGTGTTCTGTGGTCATTCTTTGAAAGAAGTAATTCAGAAACAAATTTTAGTTTCAATTTAATAGGAAAGCAAGAACCAAAGTCCACTGATGCAGTGAGATAATTTTGAGTTCAAACCATTCTTCAATACTAAGACTCCTGCTAGAGATACTTTCTTAAAAAAATAATACCTAATCTTGGAAGAATTCATAATAAAATACTTTCTACTCTATCAGAGTTGTTCGTGACATACTTGACCAGAAAGTCACCCTTCCCTCTTGTGGATAACTCGACTCTTCTGAAACCAATTCACCTAATACATTACTGGATAACTTCTCTGTTAAGACACAGTTTGAATGGATCACACATGTCTCTTCAGCCTTTCAGAAGGACAGAATTGCTTTGAAATGTGTGTATCTATGTATATACATAGGCTTCTTTTGGGGAGGGACATAAAGTAACACTGAGATGGCATAAAGTAACACTGATTATTTGGCTTTTGCATCAGCACAAGCAGCAATGGTCAAAAATCCTTCTGCAAAAATGTTCCTAGCAGTGATCCAAAAATACTAGCTTTACTATAAAGAGGGAGCTCATATGGGTTGGAGGGAAAGAAGTTCCTTCAGAAAACATTTTCCCTCTCACAGGAACTGCAGAAATGACCCTTAATCCTCGGCTCACAAAGAATATTAGTCCACTCACCAAGATACAAAGGTTGTTGGGGTTCCCCCTCAAAGAAATATGTAGAGCCAATTTTAATCATACCATTTTTATTACTATAATTTCTAGTATTCACTTTCAAATACTTACACAAATTTTGCTACAGTTCCTTTCTTTAGAATGAAATCTGGGTTTGAAGTTCACTATTTAAATTACTAACAAGAGCAGCAATCACAGAGAAAAGAAACAAACCACCTTATTGCAACAAAGCATGTAGTTATGGATTTAGGGTTTTTGAAGGATACAGATCTATAACTGATGGGCTGAAAGCTTGAATAATCCTAGACCCTGGTATTTCACACAAGCATATATAATAAAGACACTCAACACAGTCCCCTGGATCTGGTAGTCCATGGGCACTGCACCCCAGCCTACTTATCGACAGCAGCAGGTGCCAGATGGTCGCTCCCTACCAAACCTCACTGACATTCATTTTCCTTCATGGAGATATTTCAGCAGAAGCTGTAGATGAAACTCTGAGTACAAACTCATACCATGATGCACAGACACACAACTGTAAATGCACATATATGCAATTCTAAACACACACCTATTTCAGACTTGGCCTGTAGGGAAAGACAATAACATTTAAAATGCAATCTTTGAAGAACAAATCAAGTGAAGAAAGCAGCGTTTTGCTTGTGTCATTACTAATACAGGCATCTAAATATCTGAACTAGTTTCTCTGAGGGGCTAGCTTGTGCTTTGAAGTACTTGGCTTTCAAAATATATCCATGGTCTTTCTGTGAAGGCTAATGATAATTTTATCTCTTCTGAGCCTTGCAGTAATAAATGTTGACAGCTCCAGATGCCAGATCCTTGGTGAGAGCATCTGTTTGTTTATTCGGGATTAAGTTAAACTACTTAGCCACCAGTACAGCAAATCCACCTCTCCTACAGGCCTTCTTAAGAGTGCTGAAGAAAATAATGAAACACCACATACTATTGTGAGATCAATCACGTTCAGTAGGCTGAGAGATCTTGGGAAATTTATTCTTGGTGTGGAGGGGTGAGGAATAGGCTGTACCAAACATCCCCTTCGAAAAACAAGAAAATAAAAAGGCAGTGTTAGCTGCTCTTTGTCTTGTTTCTATCACATCACACCTTCATATTGTGGCAGACTTTCGACAAGGGACTGTAAAGCTTGATCTTGCAGTCTTTATCCAACAAGAAATGGGTTTAGATACCTAAATAATTATGCTCAGTTATATGAAAAAGGACTGTCTCTTTTTTTTTTTTTAATTGAGGCAATTCATTATAGGCTTTATGCCATCTTTCAATATTTGAAATGTAAAGACTTTTAGATATTATTTCCTCTTAAGGGTGTGAAGGAATGTTATACTGACAGGAATGCAATCTGACACTCCAAATTGTTTCTTAAACCTGTAACGCTGATGTCATTTCTTCACAGTGGCAAAATATTGTCATATAAAGATCTAAAGCTGAGAGTGCATCAACATGTAGTAAGGCTATGGGAACTGTATTAAGCTTTGTGCCACTAGTGTTTCTCCACCCTTAGCTGGAGACAAAGTGGGAGGGGTGGGTGGCTGCTGGCTCACAGCAGCCACTTGTAACGCCAAACCCCCAGCTAGAGGTGGGTGGCAAGACTGCCAGCAGCTGCATTGCTGGGATTGGGAACTCATCCTCAGCTCTCTGCATCAAAAGAGAGAAGCTGCTACACTGATGTCGCTTGGCAAACAGCTTCTCAAAACCTTCTGGGCTGTGCAGTGACCCAGCAGACTCTGCATCCTGAGGCAAAAGCTGTATCAGTTCTGGGTAACTGGTCCCCAGAGGAAAGGCTGTGCAGTGGGAAAAACCATAGGAAGTGGGCCTAGGACAAGCTGCCAGGAGACCTCCAAGGTCCAGGAGGCAAATGAGCAGCTTCCTCTCTCCAAGATGCTGAGCAGTGCTTCCCCCGCAAGTTCATGGAGCAAAAAAATAATTGCAGGCAGGAAAAACATGACATTTAGTAATATAAATTGACAAGTTCTCAACAGGAACAAAACTATTTTTTCCACTTTGTTTCTTTATATAAATAGTATTTGGTTTTTAACATGCAAAAGACTGACAGCACACTAAGCATAAAATAGATCGTGATCTCCGTAAACCAGGATAGCTCTTATCAGATTGGCACCACATTAGGCCATTGTTGGAGCTAAAATTACTTCTCAGGTCTTGCAATACACTCCACCAAAGGACACTGTGTCCCATGGCAAAGACACACTACCTACACAGACATCCACTATAGGGGCCAGGAGACAAAGGTCTGGGAGAAGTGGAGACTGGACCACTCACCAGTTTTATAGAGCCAGATGGACTCATTCTCAAGACTTGCACTCCAAATGTGCAGCAAACATTCAGCAATAGTGAATACTTCGGGTTTTGACTCTGCTCATGGAGCACAGGTTTTTGATACCCTCTGATGTTCAAAAAAGACAGCGTTTTGTTTATCTATGCCAAGTATGGCCTTGAAAGTTTGAAGTACCTGCAAGCCCTTATTGCAGCAGGTAAATGAGCACCAGTGAAGATGCCACCCACTATCCCACTGATTTTCACAGTACTACTCATTTTTCCACTCAGTTAGAAACCTGAAGGACAGGGAGACTGGTTAGCATTTCCTGCATGCAGAGGTCAATCCTTTATACACTGTTTTTCTTTCTCTGCAGCACCATTCATGACTTTGCCTGTAGCCTCAAGAAAACTGTTTCTTTAGTACTTATCTCACCTACAAATGTTTAGAAGAGCATGTATCTTCCCTCACACTTTCATTGTCAGAATAATTTGACACACCATCAACAGCAGTCTGGAGTACCCAAGGTAAGTTGTAACACACAGCTCAACAATTTCAAGAGAAAACCAAAAGCTTAAACAACTTTTTTTTGGTGAGTTTGTCTTCAAAGGAAGAACACCAGAAGTTGTTTAGAATCTTCTGGTTTTAAATTAAACTTTAAAAGCAAGTAATATCTTTGAAATAAATCTAACATGACCCAAAAACAACTTGGAAAAAAGTTATGACTCCCCAAGAATAACTTGAAAAAGAATTTCTCTTTATCCCATGAATTGATAAGTGAGCCCTGGAAGCAGGAGAAAATGCACCAAGGAAAACTATTTCAAATATGGTTGCAATGCAGTACTGGCAAACTGCATTATACCATCCATGTCTAGGCTGAGAGTCAGCAGTGGGCAGTGGACAGGGCAGAGTTAGGATTGGTGACAGGAGGGGAAGGCAAAGATGGGATGGAAAGAACACAAGGAAGAAACCTGGAGATCTGAGTTTGCTGCTTAAGGGATGCTATTACTGCAAGCGTGGGAAGATGGGGGTGAGGGACTGTTGCCTGTGGGAACGGCAGCTATGGCTCACACACTCTAATAATTATAATCATTAATAACAGAAGGATTCCAGGCATAGATAAAATTTACTACATAAATCTTATGCACAACGAAGTGTGTGTTCCTTATGTAGGATCTTATGTATGCATTATGCCCTGCAGGGAGGCATAAGCAAGCAGCAATATACAGAGGGACTTCTCTCACAGCAATTTAATGAGTAAGAGCATTATTTGTGGCAAAAATGGTCATTATTCCTATTCGCAAAGACTGAACAATGAGGAAGATAGAAAGGTTTGTAATGAGGTGGTCGTTCATGGCATCCCTTTTGTTCATTACTTCTTTGGGGTTATATCACACCACAATATTTAAATATACAGTACTGTATATCTATATATAATATATATACAGCACACATTAAATTTTTTCTTACACAGAATCCATGAAGTTTTAGCAATATAAAACTGAACAAGGAATATGAATAAATATATTATTGCAGATACAAGTGTCTTACCAGGTAGGAAGTAACTTGTTTAATGAGCACAGTCAGAATTTTTACTAAAATAACAGCAGCAGATAGTAGTGCTCATAGAAGTCATTAATTTATTTTAATTGGCTTTCTTGGAGACCCACACAGCATTAATATTTCCACAAATGAATTGGAAGTTCTTTAGTCACCAAGGTTTAATTCTGCTATTGGTGATCTCTGTATTTGCTGCAGCACATTTCAATAATTAAGTTTGTTAAATTTCCCTTTGTTTTTCTAGGGATAGAAAGCCAGTGAATGAGTTTTCATTTACAAGGTGTGGGGGAGCTGAGTAGTGGAGGCCACGTGTACACACAGGCATTAGCACATGAAATGCACCAGCATTTCAGAAAGTCTGTGCTATCAACACTATACTACATAATTATTTAAATATGTAGTAAAATAAGTCTTGTGTATATAAGGAAACAGTGTAGATGAAATACGCCTCCTTCCCATCAAGGTAACTATTTTTAATGACTAACTTAAGATAATGTGTTTAAAAAATGTGGCTTTCTGCTTAAACTGAACATACTCTAGGACAGCTCAATTTTTTACCATTCACATCTTTTCTCAGTTAACAGCAAGTAAAATGACAAACTTTCTTGACTGTTAATGATGAGAAAAACTAACAATTGCTGTCCTGCCTCAAATGTCCACTCCTCCAGCTGGCTGCAAACCAAGCGGAAATTCCAGATTGGGAGGCAATTATTTATATTTGTCTCCTTCCAACCAACCCCCTCCAAACCTTAAATTTGCTTCTAAGTGGGAATTAATCCTGCCTGGAATACTTTTAAACATTGCTGTATCTTTACAGTAAGGTCAATGACAGTTTTTGCTTCAGCTGGACTTAGGAGATTTCTGTCCATATTACTAGCAAATTTAATTTTATTGTCCTTGAAAGAAAACTATTCTCCAGTTTTCAGGTATATTTTTTAAAACACACCATCACTCAAACTAGAGGTCACATTCCTGCCTACTACAACCTGCTGCTGCAAGTTTTAATTCAATTTTTTTCATGTTTAAAAAGGCTTTTTGTTTTTTTAAATTCACAAGTACAAGAAAAATGCCATTTTTACCTTAGGCTTTGTCTCAGTTCTCCAAGAGAAAAGAATCCTAGTGACAAGCATTCACTATCACATTTTCCCCCTACAGTCTTTTTGTGGGTAAACAACAACACTCACACAATCTACTGACAAGATCTTATACTTTTGGACTGAAATAAATGCTCCTTCTTGTGTAAAGGATTAAGAGAGACTGAAAAAAGTCTCCTTTTACTTCCCTTGATGATGAGAACAATTCTTCATTTCATGCAGAAAATGTTCCTCCAAGTGATCCAACTTCAGATCAGAACAAAATATCATCTTTTCACAGAGGTCTTAATAAAGGCTACAGTATGTGCAGTAACATTTGAAAAAAATGATACTTATTCAACAGTGGGCACAGGCTTTAAAAAATCTAATTGGGGCTATAATTTGAAAATACCCTTTTCCCTGATTTTGCAAGATAAAGTCTGTAAACATTAGGCATTCAAATGCAATTAAGTGATCTATACCTAACATCAGGATGCTGTAAGTTACTGCTGCAACATTTAAGTATTGCAGTTGAATCCCTGAGGAGATATAACACACAATATACAGACAACAAGACAGGTCTCTTATAAAGCAGGCAGTGTATCTTACTTGCATTGAGCAAAGCTCCCAGAGGAATCCTCAAGCACAAAGACACAGCCATAGCTCGGGTAGGCTAAATAATATCTAAATAATCAAGAGCTGTGATCTGAGCAGAAGATAACAGGTGAGCAGTGCCAGACTCCTCTGAATTAGCATTTTTCAAAGGACTACAGGCTATAGGGGATGAAAGTTGCTCCCTGTGCTCAGCCCAGCAAAGCAATGTGAATGCTTACAAGGCAAACAGACATGGATGAATGATTTCTGAGGTTCTATGATCAAGTTGGACAAGACATGGCCCATCAACAAGAGCGTTTGCCCAAAGGACAACAAGGGTCAGATCTGGCAGCAGCTGTAGGGAGCTGGCGGACATGAGGCAGGAGTTAACAGAGACATAAACTTCAAAACATCATTCTGGATGTGAAAAGGAAGCTCTTAGAGACACCAGGGACAAAGCATGCTTTGTAGCTACCCAGTGACACTAGTCACCTCAAATAACAAATTATTTCTATGAAAAAACCGTTCATGTCTTTTTCTGCTTTTTTAATTATCTGAGACAAATGCATGTGTAGAGTCGTAGATTTGGGATAATCCACAGACTGTGACAATTTTAGTTTTCTCATGTTTCTATACACTTTCACCACAGGGCAGGACCCGTGAGCAGATACCTTCACTTCTTTCACAGACCAGAGCTTTACTCTAATGCATGCAGAAATGTCACTGCAAATTTAATCCTCCACCCTGAAACCATCCAGCCTCGTGAGCATGATCTGTGTCTCATTTACTGTGTCTGCAGCTGGTAATTCTATTGAACCAACTCTACTTGCTAGAAAAATTATCATGATAACCCAAACAGCTTTGTCTTGGAGCACCATTGCCATTCCTTTTTCTTCAGTGGGAAACAACTCAGTCATGCTCCCATTTGCCTCAACAGCACTTCAGTATTCAGCTGTCAGTTTGTGAAGGCTAACAACACGTGGGAAGGCCTTTCCAGTTTTTGAAGATACGTTCTACTGTCTTAAAAGAAGTCAAAACCTAAAGCTAGGCAAAGAATTTATAAAGAATTTAAAGGAAATCCAACAAAATGCAATATATATATCACTTGAAGATTCACTTTCAATGAACTGAGTCAAGAGAAATTTAAATATATACAGTATAAGGGCCCTGCAGAGAGACTGCATTATGCATACGAGTTCTGAATGGAATGAAAGAAAAGCTAATAATGAATAGTAATAAGCAAAACTGTGAGAATGAGAATAAAGAAAGCCTGCAAGGAGGTTTTGGGATATAAAGGATGGCAAACAGGTAACAAAACCTGCTTAGTGTATTTTTACTTTCTGTCTCGTGTCTGAAAATTAAATGTTCTGTAAGAAAAGGCAGCTGATGCAGGAATGAAGCAGATATACAGACAAAGCCAACAGATGCATAAAGGAGTTATTGATGACTTGGTTTCTTTAATCTATATCGCTAGCATTTTATTCTCCTAAAAACAAACAAAAAAACCACTCACACCAACACAAGCATTTAGGACAAGAGACATATTTTTCCTTCTAAGGAATGAGTTCTAAGGCCCTAAGAAATCTGGCCTTTAGACCCTTCCTTACAGAGAGCAATTTGCTCAGTTTTGTCACCCTGTCCTCTGGTAGAATAAGTCAGATGGAACCAAGAACATAATACTGAGTAATCAAAGTGTTTAGGGTTGTTGTGTACAATCCTTTCAATTATAAGCTATGCCTTTGATTTTATCTGTATATTCTGTTTATTTCTACATCACTTCCTGACATACTATAGGCTACCTCTTCTTCTTTTCGTGACTAGGTATAACAAAAGCTGGAAGCCTATTATCTAATTATCCTGTTAGATCCTGCAAGGACTGTGGTGGTCATATAAGCAGATCACAAATGTTTTAGCCTTTTGGCCCACTGTTTCTTATCTAGCACACAAACCACTGTTGTACATTCTCTAAATGGGCTAGATGTTTAAATGCACTCTCAGGAAAGCCTTTCCTTTGTCACTGTCATCACTCGTGCTGCTTTAAGCTCGCAGTGTCTCCCAGTTTAGAAAGAGCTGTAGGATTAGAGTGCTTCACCAGATCATGTCCAGGACACAGTCCAGTATCTCAGCAACTCTTCCAGGTGTCATGGCCTCTGATGACACCAGGATGAAATCCCTTTTCCACTGTTAGAGCTGACAAGATATGTCAATTTCTGCTGGGGGTCACTTGGCTCCTGTATCTTTAGCTTAGGTTCTTGCTCTCAGCCTCAAGAGGCAGAACATGTCTGGATCACCATCAAATTACTTTGGATTACAGACTTTTTTGAAGAGCACATCTGAATTTAGTGACTGAACATCTGTAAGAACACAGAAGTATTATAAGGTACAGGAAAAACTGCATCCAGCACACTGTTGTGGTGCCCCTCTACGCATGGACAAAAACTAGAAAAATGCTCCATGCTAAGAGTTGTCATTTCTAAAGAACTTCTTATGACCATCCCAGGATTCTCTGTCCTTGAAATGCTGACAACACAGGCAGAATGAATATAACATTCCAGTTCAAAAACTCAGGGTCATTACCAGCTCAACCTCCTCTCCCATTGTTCTGCTAACTTCAGCTTACTTTGCCATGGTGATAGTCTCTGAATTAAGAACTAGGTGATGCTGACCAACAACATAAGGTAGCTGAAAAAGCATAAAGTCTGTCATCTCTAAACTTTGTAAAAATGCCACGTCCTGGGTTTCTCTTTTTAAAGTAAATCCAAAAATAGTTGGAAAATCTCTGACCGCATTCTGTAAGATTTTAAAACTCAACCAGCAATTTATATTCTCTCCAGAAAGAAGATATAAGGAACAGCAAACTTTGAGCTATTATTTTATTCATCCCATGTACTTCATCTACTTTCCAATGCAAAAAAATAAGCTTCAAATACTTAAAATGTATCTCTTCAACCTTTGTATTTATATGGATTCTGTCCTTAATTTTCAGAAATACTTGTCAAACACTTGTGAAGCATCCCTATAGAGATTCTGAACAGATTCTTTTTGCAGATAATAAAAATTATACTTTCAGAATATACCTCTCATGAACCAGAAGCTATTTTTAACTATTGTGCTATATATAAGGTAACCTATATTTCAATGCAGCCTTTGTGTCCAGTCTGCCTGCTTGTAATAGGCTAGAAAAGAAGCACAGAGTTGAAAGCATGATCCAGATCCACTATGGCAAATCCTATCAACAGTCAATCCATTTCAACACCCTGCCTCTCATGTGACCCTGCAGAGTAGAGCAAGTCTTTAGTCACCTCCCAGCTAGTTATGATCTACTGAGCTTGGGGTCCAAAAGAACAGTCTTCTTAAGACAACTACTTTATGCCCTGGCTTATTTTGATAAAATTTTTACTTTTATTGCAAACACCTCTTAGCATGCATAGCTCTTGATACGGCAAAAATTACTTAGTGCTTAGAAAAACTGCAGAAATATTTGATTCCTATCTTCCCGTAGCAGCGAGTATTGTAGTGGAAAAAAATTAAATTAATTTTGTCAGCTAAGCTTTTGATTATCTAGAAGATTTTTAAAGCCTAGAAGGGAGGGTAAAGATTTGAATAATGACATTAAATATGAGTAGTGGCTACTGATAGCTTCAAAACTTCATGTTTATATTGTACTACTTGCCAGCTTTAGGGCAGCATAAACCAGAATGAGAGAAATATAAAGGTTTGCAATATATAAGATGTGTTTGATAAAGAAATGCAATTCAATTCTAGTTTTGCATCTTTGACAGTAGTTGTGGCCTTAAAATATGAATTCTGGTACAAATTACATTTTAGGCAAATGCATTGACAGAAGTTCACTGCAATGGGTTTGATGCATATCAAATGTTGAGAACACACAAGGTTCCTTTGTGAAGCAAAGTAAAAATGGTATGCTTAGACATTGAATTAGCAAGCAAATGTCAAGCTAAGACCCTTACACTTTCCTACTTGTCATCCTTTTTCCTGCTTACTTTTGCACGAAGTGCTAATGTTTGCAGCCTATATACATTGCTCACGTGACATCAAGCTTTGTGGCAAATGCACTATCAGTACATACTTAGCAGTTGGATCTCAGTATGTCTTTAAGTATCGTTTTCTGCCCCTACAAGCCAGTAGACATATATCATTATATTGAAATTCCTATGTATTTGTACACAACTGTGTTTATCCTCTTGTAGTAATATTTATCTGTCAAAAAAGTAATAATATGTGGTTTTCTGAGTTCTACGTGCAGTCAGCCCACAAAATACTAATATGTTCAGCATATTCAATTTCCTTTAAAAAATTCAAGTTGGTACACTGGTAATTTGATCAATGAACTTTCAAATATGCATTTAAATATAGGTTTCAGTTAACTGAGTTTTAACAAATAAATGATGGGAGAAATTCTGCTATTAATACAATATGGAATTTTTTTACCTGTTTATAAGGGAAGTGTTTTGAAAGTGGCACAAGACAAAAGCAAAGAGCCTGCCCTCCACCCTTCAGGCTAAGCTATCTTCTGCATTGAAAAAGCCATTTTTGTGGAGCAGAAGTACATCTGACACAGGTGTGCATGCATCAACCAGTTTTCATATGGGACATTCTGATTTAATCCTTTGTCTGGTCTTCCTTTGGCTTCCCTTTCTTCCACAATAATCTTCATTTCCTGCCCAGTGTCCCTTTTTCTTTTTCTACATTCAGTATCTTCAAGAATCAGTGTGGCTGTACCTGAAAATAACTGGCAGGAACAAGTTTCTCAGTCAGGTATGGGTTTCTCTGGGTTTAAAGCCATGAACAGGATTGAAAGAAAAGCACAACACAATGTATTTTTAAGACAGGAGAAAGAAGGAACAAAAACAGTGCAAGAAATCAATTAATAAACACTGTCTACTTCTCCTTACTCTGTTCCACAGCTGAACTTTTCATCCACACAGGCAATGAAGATCTCTGCCTCTCCCCTCACCACGCAACCACTGGGTCCTGCCAGCCTTCTGATTATAGCACAAGTGCTGCTCTGTCCAAAACAATAACACCACGACAACTGCCTGACCCTGTAACACCCCGTGCATAATCCCACTCCAAACTATGCTGTTCAGCACCTGTGCCTCCCTTTCTTTCCCTTTAGAAAAACAGCCAGACAATTCCAGGGTAGGCAGCTGCAGATGCTCTTCTGGGTCAAGGCAGTGCCTCCCAAAGCTCTTCTGGCTTAACCCTGCACCTTTCCTCTTTCAGCTCCTGCAGCTCTCCCAGGAAGGTCAATAAAAACCTCTAGGCCCAGCTGAGGGACAGTTAGATGTTCTCCTGGAGAAGGCAACAAAGAAACAAAGAGGAGAGTCAAGAAGAGCTATCTTCCAGCAAAAGGTCACTCAACAAGTCAAACTCTGCAATGGCAGAATGTCAGAACAAACTTTCAGCACCAAGAGGACAGGCAGTCAAGCCTACACCTGCCAGGCTCTTGGAGCCCACTTCTCACTGATTCTCTAGTTCCAGCTATGCAGATTAGTCTTATCAACTTCACATACATGGGAGAAACTCTCTAGCTGGCAAAGCAATGCAGGAAACTGATTCAGCTAAAACAACAGCCTGACAAAGGAAAAGTAGAAAGAGGAGGAAGGAAGAGAAGAAGAAGAAAAAGAAGGGGCATTATTATCAGGCTGGATTAAATGCTGATCTTCACTGCTGAAACAGCTTCTCTGGCACAACACAATATATAGCAACTCTAGGAATTGGCACATCAAAACCATAGCTCCTAATATACTACTGTCACTATCAAAAATGAGAAGCTTTTCCATAACACAAGCTCATGACAGATTTTTACTGTACAGATTGATCTGTTAGTATTTTATAGAATCTATATTTGTACATGAGATACACAAAAATGTCAATTAGGATAAATATCCCAAATGCTATTGCAGAAATATACAGTCAAAAGAAAAAAATTCTAAAATCTCCAAATGCTTGAAACTATATGCATTGACTTTTACTAATGCATTTCTGTGATACAAGATGGTGATGCAGAATCAACTGTAGGTCAAAAAACATGACCTCATTTTCTGCATTCCAGCTGACTACTGTGTGATCTCAACGTTTCTGTTACAAATTATCCAGCCCTTCTTCTTCTTGAATGGATACACAAGCCGACTTAAGGCTTATAAGCAGGGGGTTTGATTTGGATTCTGAAAATTAAAGAGGTAATCAGCTTTAAAGAAGAGACACTGAACGCAGATTTGTCTTGCTTCACTAGTTTGCTACAACCAAAATCTATGCTTACTGTTCCTCAAGAAATTATTTCTGTAAAGTAAACTAAAACTTGCTAAACTGCATTGAACCACAGAGTGTGTACCTGTTGGGGAACCTTCTCTCCAAGTTTATCTGTAATCAGACAGATAAATGCATACATGCTCTGTGGAGGAGACAACACACAAATGCAGCATAACATCTTAGTCCTGTGTTGGGTTTTTTGTTTATAAGTGTTTATATAAGTAAAAAGACAGTGCAAAGCCTAAGACAGTCTTTTGGAGATTTAAAGCTGAACAGATTTTGCTGGTAACACAGCATGTGTAACAGAGCATCACAGCTAAGAGGCATTTCAACAAAACTCACGTCCTGTATTTTATGATAAGCACAATTCCAGAGGCCACGTGATGATTCTTAGCGCTAACCCTCCCTTCATAGGAACACGTGGAACTTGTTTTTCCATGTAGAGAAAATGCTCTTCCTTTAGTAAGTATTATGACTATTGATTATCTGGATGCTGAGCTTCTCAAGAAGTGTTTAAATATGAAAGAAAAGAAGGTACAATACCTGGGAAAAAAATATCTCTGCTTTATTTTACTATATAAGTATTTTAAGCTTAGTCACTGAAACCAGAGAACTGTCCTCTGGCAGCAAACTCTACTGGCACAACCTTTGCTAGAAAATATTCTTTAAAAAATTATTAGTAGGTATGATGACTTTAAGAGCTCAGCTCAGAGCTCATTTCCACAATCGTGTTAGCATTCATAACTAAAATTCTAGGTCTCATTTCTTCCCCTGTTCCCAGTTTCCCAAAGAGAAATAAATCCTAACTTCACTTATATAGGAGCTAAGGAGAAACAAAGTCCAACTTTTTTCTACAGGACTTTGAGATCATTTGTTTTGTAGGTGCAAATTCTCCATATAAAAGCCTGTGTCCCATGCCCAAGAACCCTCTCCCAACATGAAGAATAAGCTATACGTTTTTACATATATGAATAGTGTTCATACAATAGCTTTCCTTGTTAAAGGCAAGTGGTTTTCAGAGCAATGAAACTGATGCCCTACAGATTTTTGCTACGTATTCATACATTCTCATCACCACAGGAACACAGGGTCCTTGTCCATAATCTCCATGTATTCCCCCAACTGTGTCAATCCACAGTCCATGTTTGACAACCTAAATTACTTCCAGTTTCCCCCCAGCCACAGCTACATCAGCTCTTTTTCATGTTCTCTTACCACTCCGTGACTGAGAAGCAGCACTGAGTTGTGGCTCAGCTGTTTTTCCACCAACCCATACACAAAATCACTGGTGAGCTTATCTTGCACCTTTTCCCTTAGAAGAGGTAGTCATTTGTGTGCCTCTTCTCTAACAAACCAAAGCTATTAATGAAATCTGCCAGAGAGTAACACCATTGAGACCTCACTCTCTCCACCAGTTGGGATAGTTGAGCATTGGCTACAAAAAGCTCAGTGGAAGGCAGATGGATACATAAAGCCATCCTATAAACTTCAGTTCCTCAGGAAACCAGGCTAAAAATAACTTATCTCAAAAACTCATGGAACAAACTCAACTCAAATTAACATAAATACCAACTGGAATGTTAAAATGTGTTGGCTCTTAAATATTATAATTTAAAAAATGATGTCTCAAAGGGTCAAAATGAAAACAATATTTATATATAGCAACAGAAGAACATTAATTTAGTTACAGGGTCCACAACAAGAACAGGTTACAATCTGTGATGCCATCAGTGCAGATGAATGCAGGATGCAATGAATGACATGACTGAGCAGGGATGTTTAGCATGTCTCCTGTTCCTTCCATAGATGATTAGTTTGTCAGAGTGGGTACAGAAAACATGCAGACTTCAATTCCCTTTAAGCAAAGGTGGATCCGTTCTTGGGTTTTATCACCTGCTTCCTAGATTTCCAAAAGGTTTTAAGAGTTCTTTCAGTCCAAGGTGTTAGAATCTAATTGGTTCACCTGAAACAAATTTTGGTCCAGATCCTTCAGAGTTATGCACAAGACTGTATTTATAATAAAAAAAATTATTCAGAAGCATATATAATCTCTGAGGTAATATTTACCAAACCTGGGGATGGGAATTCTTATTAACAGCAGATGACTCCAAATAACCCTTGAGATTCCCAGTGTAAGGAACATCAAACATATCTTACACCAACTGATGTTTCTTCATGGTGGCATCTCATGGCAAAGTTAGTACCTACTGCTTTCCCAAACATCCTTATTTCACCTCCTCTACTGGGAAAATTTCACATAAAATACTTGTAGAATCTACATGCCCAAACTATCATTCCTCCTTTTATCTCAAAAATAAAATAGAGCAAACCTATGCAAAGTCCTTACAACCCCTTCCTCCAGGCAACTCACTAATTTAAATTTTATTTCCCATCAAAACAAAATAATAAACATATTGGTCTAAGTCCAGAGAAACAAAAAATCTTAACTTTCTACCAAGATCAATAGGAAATTAAATACTACTTCTTGTCTTAATAATTTGTATTCAGATCAGAGATTGACCAACATAAATTCAAGGTATCAGTAGTTACCCTGGTCTAGATGGGCTACAAGTTTGTTAGACCTTGAGCGTTACGGATTAAAACAAATGGTTCAAGTCTGACTTTGACTCAACAATGTAGTATTTTCAAAAATGTTTCTATGCAAAACTTCCATTCTACTCAAATATCTAGATAACCGAGAATGAGAATTGCACACATGCAAAAATTTCGTATTACTGCCTAAGATTTCATGGATTCAGAGTACAAAAATAGTATGGGGGACTGAAAAGAATTCAATTTAATATTAAAAATAGGCTTCCTTAAGAATAAATATTGTTTTTCTCATCTTTTTCAGATTCAAGTCAATTGAATGTCAACTTATTGTTTCGAATTAATTTTCACATGTTAGATGATGAAAGCAAGATGATGAAAGAGGGAGGGGAGAAAAAAGGAGCGAAGAAGAAATTTTTTAATTCTTCTATACATTACACCATTATACGTAAGTACAAAAAAATTAAGGAGAGCTTGGTTTACAACACCTTCAGCAAAGGAAGCACTGCAATGCCTTTGTACCTGCTGAAAGGGAACTGCAATAATAACTCCAATAATTTTGGCCTGGAGACCCATAACACTAAATTCTTTGAAAGAGCAATTTACAGGGGAAAAGAGAAAAACACACTGTGAGAAAGCAAAAAAGTGACTTGGAGCAGCATTTGGCACAGCCTAAACAGTAGAAAGCAGTAAAGAAACTGTGTAACATTGAAGATGACATTGGAGTAAACTGTACATTTTTAGTCTAAATACACTCAACACATGGGAAAATCTTTATTAAACTGTAAGCCACAGAAACATCTGGTTTGATTTCATTTGTGTTTCAGCAAACAAACATGAAAGACTATTGCCTGTATTTTGCCCCAGAGCTATTTTGGGGGAAAGGAGTGCTGTTTATAACATTTGTGCTACAATCAGAGAATTACAAAAAACTATAGGTTGGATGGAAGCTCTGAAGATGATCTGGTCCAATGTCCCTCCCATGCCTTCAAAGCAAGGCCAACTTCAAAGTTAGACCCAAATTTAAAGTTTGGTTGGGTTCCTTAGGACCCTTTTTGAATTAAGGTTTGAATAACTCCTTCCAGGATAGAGACAGCACAGCCTTTCTGCGTAACATCTTGTAGTGTTTGACCACCTCAATGGGAGAAAAGCTTCTTCTTTGTCAAAGTGAGGTATTGCTGGCTCATGTTCAACTTGTTATTCACTAAGACCCCTGAGGCCTCTCTGGAAAACTTTTCCAGTCAGTATGTCCCCAGCTTGTAAGGGTATTTAGGGTTATTACTCCAAGCAGCAGGACTTTGCTGAACTTCATGAGGTTCAGACTGTCAAGGTCCATCCAACTGGTAGCACAAGCAGCTGGTGCATTAACCATCACTCCTAATTTTGAATTGACTTCAGACTTGTTAAGGGTGCATCAGGCCCCACCATCCAAGTCCTTAAGAAGAATGTTCAACAGTGTTGGTCTCAAACAGTGACTTGCCTCTAGATGAACGTTGTGCTGCTGATGTTTGAGTACTTTTGAGCACCAGCATTCAGACAGGTTTCAGTTCCTTTCAGTCCACCCTACCATCTACTTACCTGACTCACAATTCATCAGTGCCTATGAGAATGTTATGGGAGACAGTATCAAAAGCTTTGCTAAAGCTGAGATAAACAACATCCAATACTTTCCCGTCATCTACCATGTCAGTCATGTCACTGCAGAAAATTGGTCAAGCCTAGTTTCTCCTTTGTAGATCCAAATCCGTGCTGACTACTCCAAATCACCTTCTTACCCTTTACCTGTTCGGAATCGTTTCCACAAGTATTTTCTCCATCATCTTCATATGGAAGATGAAGTTGATCATCCTGTAGTACACTCCATATCTCCCTTCTTACCCTCCTCAAAGACAAGAGAGACATTGGCTTCCTTCCAGTCCTCAGGAGCCTCCTCTGATTATCACAACCCTTCAAGAGTGAGCCTGCAAAAGTACTGGTCAGCTCCTTCAACACCCATGCACATATTCCATCAGGTCCCATAGATAGCTGTATGTCTGGCTTGTTTAAATGTTCTCTAGCTTGATTCTCATCCAGTGAAGGTAAATCTTCCTTACCACAGAATCTTTTCACTGGTCTTAGGGAACCTCAAAGGTAAGTCTTACACCAATGAAGACTCAAATGAAGAAGTCATTGAGTGTTTCAGTCTTCCCTATGTCTGTTGCGATCAAGTCTCCATTCCCATTCAGCATCAGGCCTGTATATTCCCTAGTCTTTCTTTTCCTACTGATATACCTGGGGAAGCACTTCTTGTTGCCCTCCATATATCCTGACAGATTAAATTCCAGGTGAACATTGTCTTAACCCCATCCCTGTGTATTTGGACTACATCTCTATATTTCTCTTGGGTCATCTGCTTCTGTCTCTGCTTCTAACTCTTGTGTCCTCCTTTTTTTATACCTGAGCTTAGTCAGGAGCATCTTGTTCATGCATGCAGTGTTTCTGCCACCGTTGCTTGATTTCCTGTATATTGGGATGGATTGCTCCCAATCGGAAAATTCTGATGTTTTCCCCCTCAAAAAACATCCTTGAAGCAAAAGAGTGGTCAATCCCACTGTGTGGGAAATCAAGCAAACGTCCTACCAATTCCATGACATTAAACCTAAAATGTTTACTCTCTATTGTACAACTGAATTTTTGGAAATATCTGTGCAGATTTAGGACATTCTCCAGCAATTGTTGAAGGCAAAATCTGCTCTCACAGAAGGAACTAAGATCTGCAGATACCCTTCCCTCAGTCACTTCATTTGATTTTGGGGATGTGTTTGGGTTTTGTGGGGTATTTTTAAATGCAACATGGATCCCGAGTATCTACCTACAGTGCTCCTTCCCATCCTGACCTCAGCTTGGGGCTGAGAGTAGCTGTCTTGAGAAAATTGAGATGCTAGTGTAAAGCCCACACAGCTGAATCAAAAGCAAAATTGAGACCTCATGTTTGTGGGGGTGTGTTCTCATACAGTTCTCCATACACAGAAAAATCCCTCACACCACTTAGGTGACATAAGAATACATTAACTAGTGCTGCTGAAACAGCAGTTAGCCCTTTATCCAATATTTGAGCCCCCCAAAATGTTAACAGACACAGAAAAGCTTTTCTCTCTAGCTCACAACCCAGAACCAGTATCTCAGAATAACAGAAAAAAAAAAATAAACTCAAAACAAAGCCCACCAGAATAAATACATTAAAATGTGTTAGTTTAGTTCAGTGAAGCCTCTGTATTTACATTAGGAAGATGAACAAGGACATGATTATGGTGATGCACAGCACCTCACAACTTACCTAAATTTATGCAACTTCATTAACTATTTGTGTTGAAAAAGTTCAGGGAAAAATTCAAGGTCAAGTGAACACCCTTAACGAGAAATACTCCATATTTTAAAACCTAGTACAGTAACAAGAGAATTAAAATGTTGTCACTGTGTGAAAACAGAATGAAACTGCAGTAAGTTGGTGGAACAAACTTCTCATTTACATCACCATAGATCATCACTCTATAGAGGCATTCTTTTTTTATGTAAAAGTTATCTTCTTGGCTCTAGCTTACATCACTCAGCAAGGGACTGAAGGGAAAAAAAAATAAATCAATCCTGTCAGAATGTAACAGGACTCTGATCTGCTTGTCCAACAGATACCAGTGTAAACTGTTCCTGTGTAACCAAGATAGCTTCCCATGCCAATCACTTCCAAAGTAGGCATGATTCAGAACTTGGTAGCAGTAACCGGAACTATTTCTTACCCACCATGTGGGAGGACAAGTCCCTCCTTTCACTGGCAAGAAGCAGAAGAATGCCATCACTTTTGGGACCCTTGACAAGGTGGGGAAGGCACCTGGGAAAGGTGAAGAATCTTCATATGAATATTCTGTATGTACTGCAAGTTGAGTTTTTCAATATCTGTCATATATCCATTTTCTGGAAGGTCAGAAAAAGTTTAAAAGCTTGAAGAAGAAAGATTTTTATGACCATAAGAACTACCAACATGATTCTTAATTCTTTCCAACTGGATGTTTAAACTTGGGTTTGGCAAGTGTGGATTCCCTGAGAATATTTCTGCAAATGCCTTTTTTAAACTCAGAAGTTGAAGAAGAACAAGTCACTTTTTGTAACTACTGTGGTTTCCATTTTTCCTTTCTTGTTTCCTCCTGCATGTGATTTTAATATTTGAACGGTTTTAATGGATTTTCAGTCCAAACCCCACCAGCTGCCCTCCGAGTGACTACAGAGAATCCCTCTGACAAATGCCTGGCCAGACCAGCTGCAGAACATGATCTTTGCTTAAATGACATCCAGACGCATTGCCTTAAAGGCAAGGTCCTCAAATAGTTAGGACGCAATTAACAGGTAAATAGTTCTTGAGGTTTTCTTTCTTTTTGTTTCTTTCTCATTTTAAGCAGTGCAACCCAGGTGGACCTCTGGAAAAACATACTGTACAATACAGATGCAAATCAGGGCAAATGACAGAACTAAATCCTTCAAACAGTATGACAAGGGAAATTAGGTATCCACAGTAAGAGTTTATTACTTTAATCATACAGTCCTCAACCAAGCTTAATTGCTCATATATATTCTAAGTTAATTGTTAGAACTGAAGTCCTAAATATGGCCTAAACTTCATAGCAAATTAAGAAGAAAAGTAAAGTGACTTGAGAGGTAAACATTTTAATCATTAAGTGGGGTTTTGTTGGGCCTTTTATGCTTTGGTTTTTTGCTGTTTGAATAGGATCCTTCTACTTTGCCAAGCTATTACATGGCTTGCATTTGATTCTTGTAAAATAGTTTGATTCTTATAAAAGTTTTAGAAGCTGCTAGTTGGTGAGCAGTCACAGAACACAGAAAAAACAGGGACTGTGTGCTTGCAGTTGCAGTTTACTTAGGGGTTGTATATGTAAAAGTTTCCTTTCCTACAGCATTTAGTTGGCAGGCTCAGCAAAAAAGAAATCCAATGTGTTATTGAGTTGCTGCCATTACCAATATGGTGTTTAGCACCGACAGCTCGCTGAAAGGTTGGCAGGCCTCTGTGCAAAAACTGCGTAAGCTTTGAGCTCTGCCTGAGGAGAAACCAGGGATCTACAAACCTCTACATTGTCTTTCTGGATAGGAATTGGATTCCTTCTGCTTCATAGACTAAAAGAGTGAGTATTGGCGGGGATTTTCTGCAGAGAGCTTTGACTCCGAGATGAATTTACTATCCCTATTCCTGGATGGCCATTCAAACCTCACCACACGTACCAGCTGCTGGGTTCAGAAGACAAATCCTCTGAACGTCCATTGCAATACACTTTACTACAGTCAACAAAGACATACAGTGGTAAAGTAGATTTTCACTAAGAAGTTCTATTCTCTCCATGCAGCTTTGATAGACAGGAACCCTGGTAACTATGAATACACATCAACAGTTACAACACCCCCACTTTCATTTAATAACTTTTTCCATTTTGTTTTCCTTTATTTATGAGTTGGTGATCTGAATTTTATAATCTCCTTTGTTGAGGGATGAGAAAATAAAGAGCTTTATACCATGGGAAAATAATCTATTATCAGGTACAACCTTCTGGTAGCTTACCATAGCAATGTTTTTGCCCAGATAGTGACTATATTGACTGACTGAAGTTCCTGTATTTAACATGTGGCAGAAAGAAAACCAGAACAAATACAACAGCATCTAATCAGAATATTTAGAAAGGTTTGCACCAGGTAGGATAAAGATTAGTGATGTATTTTGAAATATTAAGAGCTTTTTGTAATGACAAGCTGCAAGAGCTCAATTTTGTTTGTATTTTGAAAGCAAATCTTATAGGAAATGACATTCTGGCCTTCAGGCACTATACTGAGATCAGCTAATTAATAGGCTAAATTGATTTTTCATCTTAAAGGATGCTTGTTGTGATTGATTTGAAAGAAAAAAGTGACATTGCTGATAGCATTAGCGGAGTGAGATTTTAACTTTGGGAGAGAAACACAACCCAGTGCTCTGTACTGGAAAGAGTAGAGTGTTTTTTAATGCTATGTTGAATGGTTTTTTTACTTAGATGGTATTTCTGCTAAACATTCTTCAGAATTTGGAAGCTCTACTAAACCACAGTGGTAGAAGTAAAAGAGACTGACTCCAACAACAATGCAAGGATTCAGAACTGCTCCATTCATGTGCTGTTTCCTAGATAGGTGCATTGAAATGAAATGTGATGTAATACCCACTGGAAAAAAAAATAAAACCCCCCACTTTATGCCTTGATATTTAGTTTCCTGATTAGAAACAAAATTAGATTCAGCTTATAAGAAATAGTCCACTTAGCCTTTAATTGCTGTGCAAACAATAGATGCCTTTTACACAGAGCTGGCTACGGTCATTTCTCAGTTTCATGAACACATTTTATCCCAGCCTGTTTTTCCTTTCCAAAGTATATGGATTAGTTAGAAAATTAAGAATACTGAAGCTTTCAGATACCAGTTTTACAGATATCTATTAGGGAATATTTGTATTTCCTTTCTATACTTACAGAATTGTATCTACATTTGAAGTCTAACAACCTACTCTTGGAGCCTTCCTCTGCCTCATCCCCAGTACATACTCTGTAAGTTGGGAGAAAACCAAAACTGACAGCTTTAAATAACTTCATTTTGTTCTATGTATGTTCCATATTGTACTGCACATCCAAGCAATGCTTTAGTAGGCCCTGCATACACTTACTCATGCATAACATGGGAAGATAAGAGTCTAGTGGCATTCCTGCAGAGATCAGAACCAGAAAACCTCTGGAACCATGGAGAACTCTTACATACTCTCTCTGAGAAGTCACTGCATTAAACATGACAGCAGAAAAAGATGATGGTTGCAGAACTGCTTAAGGCACTGTGTAACTTTTTAAAATTTGCTCTTCATCTTTTAGCCAGGAGTGAAGCTGCAGCTTTTCGAGAGGCAGAGGGAAGGAAGGACTAGATAACAAGTATGGGGCTTCTTACTCTGGATCATCAGGGCATGCATTTGCCATTCATTACTGCTGAGCTCCTGGGGAATGGGCCTGAAGTTCGTGGACAGACAATGTGCTGCAGTAGCCCAATTTCCATGCTCAAATCAGCTTTCTAATTTTTTTCCATCCCTTCTGCCCTACAGAAGCCTCAGCTTTGGTCTCACTACATGCACCGTAGCTGATACAGCCCCTCTGATTATGGTCCTCCTTCCTGGCAATGCCAGGAAAATATGAAGAATTTTGTTCTATGCTCTTCTGCATCTCACAATTTTCAGGGCTGCTGTTCAGTGTCTGCATTACACCTGTGGTGGAGGCCTGAGGAATGCCAGCTGGGGCCTTTGCCTCTTGATTTCACATTTTCCATGGAAGAAGTGGCTGTATCTTGGTAGCTGCCCTCTGTACCTGTGCTCCCCACCACAGGGAACTAAGCCTCAACCAGGGCATGGAGCTGCTTCTTATGGAGAAAACTTTGGAAGGTCCACCTACAGCACAAGTGTGAGTCACTGAGGTTTGGTTGCTCCCTGAAGCACAAATAAATTACACCTCCAAACAAATTATTTCTCTGTCAGATAACTTTCTCTCCATTGCCACAATGTATACAGAGAGGTATTTATTAAAGAAATACTGGCTATTCTTAACAAAAAAGTTTCTTTCAAAGTACTTTCTGTATTTAATGTTATTTGCTGAGGCAGAAGAAAGCACCACCATCATTCTCAAACTGCTCCCAGGGAAATTATTTAATCCAAGAAACACAGACACAAGAGTAGGTGAAAGAGTAACAAAGATACTGATTGCATTCAAATATAGAAATTTTCAGAAAGAAAATCAGAATACACTAAAATGTTCTCTGAACCAAATAAATGTCAAAGTTTTCAGTGAGATTACAGAGAACCTGATGGGTATTCTCAAAATCATTTGTGCTGCTTTATCAACATGCATCTGTTCATGCATAGCAGGAAAAAGGTCATCATAGTGTTTCCATATCAAAACAACCATTCTCTTTACCACTTACAAAGTAAAACTGCATGAGCTTTCCTCTTCTTGGTATATTGACTCAAGATAGAAGAGAATATTCTGATTGAGATTGATCTGGGAAACACATTTCAATAGAGATGCTGCCCCTCAGACACGAGGGATTACAAAAATATTCCTCATGCATATATTAGTCACTAGATAAAAAGAATTTGTAAAATCAATACAGTGAAAAAGAAACCAACAGAACACTTTCTAAAATAGATATTCTCTATTCCTCTAGTTATGCATACTCTTATTATTAAAAATGCTGAGGTATATGTGTGTATTCAAATTCACTGCCTGCATACCTCTTTGCAAACAAATATGCAATTGTTTACTAACTTCAGAAACCTTTGATTCCAGGCATGTTGTCATCTTGAAAAAGGCAGCTATTAAAAGCAATAAATCATACACAGTGAAGTTACTGTACAAGTGTTCTAGAGGGAAGCAAGGCTAGTTCCAGTACAACCTCTGGGAAAAAAATCCCAGGGTATCTATCATCCTAAATCCCTTCTTGTGCAAAGATCAGAAACTGCTCAGTCTTGAGAAGCATATCACCCATGTCCTATCAAAGGCAACCTCCAAAACAAGTGCTTCCTGTGACCAAGAGTGGCAAAGATTTCAGCAGTTGCTACTATCTACTCCATGCTGCTTAGTCACAGCAAGAATGACTAAATATTACAGTCAAGACTAACATCATGGGGAGATGCCTAACTGGGGATTTATGTAATTCTAAAGAACTTGTCTGTCACCTTTACAGTCTTCCAAGTTTGTCACTCTCTCCACTTTTTGCTATGAAATTCTCTCAAACTGCACAAAACCAAATCAAGTATTGAGTTAAAAATCCCTTGAATTTTTCACTTCCCTTTAATCTTCAATCTTACTGAAAGAGAGCAGAGGTGGTAATTACAGACAGAAGCTACATTTTATGAAAGCTTCCTCTTTAAAAAAATGATGGGGTAAAGTGCTTAACATCTAACAACTTAAAGTTTTCACTTTCTTTGTTCCATGTAAAATGCAGTTAAGGGCTAAGCCCATTTCTTCCTTGAGCCAAGAATTCTGAATATTCATTGAAAAAGACAGACATAAAAAGCACAACCCCGCTGAGTATGAATTTGCAGCTTAGTAACAGGCTTTGCAAGTTATCTATAAAGTCTCCACTCTCCTCCAAAAGAGGTTGCCTGAGATGTTGCCTGGATATTTTGCCACTTTCCATTGTTGTTGAAATGGGGACTAGAGGATAAAATAGAAACAAGTTTTTGGATTTTTATCTTGGGTAAAATTTTAAAATTAGTCAGATGTAAAACTTGTATATGGCATGCCTTACTTAGGATACTCCAGTTACAGTATCTTCATGCTAATAATGCCTGAAATCATGGACAGAAAGGAGAGAAATACAAGCTGAGTTTTCAACCATACCATGCTATATTTACCAACTGCAATTAGTGAACTTTCCCATCCTGCAGTTGCATTCTGCTGGCTTTTCAAATCCAATGGATAATGAAAGACATAACCACAACCACCTGGTTACATATTCAAATTAATTCAATCCAGATATAAATAGCCTCAATGTAAAAACATGAATTCATAAACTGCTGAGAATTCAGTATCTTAGTTCACTGCTGGAATTAATTTCAACAGACTGGTTGTCTAGAGAATACCCGTAATGCTGTAAATGAAAACATGTGTGGCACTGCCAGCAGTGAGAATTCATGAAATTGTAACTGATGGATATTAAAAAACCAGAACCATGGTGGGAAACCAAGGCTTTGGCAGTCACTGGAACAAGAATGATAAAGCTAAAGATTCCTGGTTCTGGCTGCATTTTCCTCTCCCTTAAAAATGAAACAAACACTGTCTCATATGGAGCTTGATCAGTGCGATACTTGCAGAGAGATGTTTTAAAAACAGAAGATACAGATTTTTGCCCAGCTGCAAAAAAAAAAAAAAAAAAAGGGGGCAGTAGATAAACTATAAGGAAAAAGACCTGCCTGTTCCTTTAGTCTAAAGAAGTATATATACCTCCGTGTTTAGAACATAAAAATTTTGGGGCATTTTTAAAAACAGCAGAATCAGTCTGAGTATTTTATATTATCCTGTTCTACAGATATCTCAAAAGAATTACACTTACAGTTTCTTAATATTTTTTACAGTAAATTATTCAGGCAAAGAGTTACTATATGCTTCTATAAACACTTAATTTTGACTAACTTTCCTGACTGAAGCTGCCAACAGCTGCTACTGGTATCAAGTTATAGAGATAATTTGTCTTGGCTTTGCATTTGGGGTTCCCTTCCCTTGTAAGGCATTTAAATATGATCTCCATTTCATAGGGGTTTTTTACTGTCACAGTGCACATGCCAATCAACAATTTAGGTATGTAAATGCCAGCAGGTACCCAAGTGAAACGGAAGAATCTGTCTACAGACAGAGAATCTAGAGCAGTACAATAGCTGCTAATGCCAGCTCTGGTTCTGCTTGCATTCAGAATAGCAACTACTGCCTGACTTAGTAGGCCAAGGTTAATGTGACAAAAATAATCAATGAAGTCGGTAATCCAGCATTTCTGACTTACTAAAACCCTTATTAGCAATGTTTGCAACAATAATCTTGGACCTGAGCTACTCTGGACTCTTGGAAAAGGATTTCTGCAGTGAAGGGGCATTTTACAACCCTACATAGTGTTATGTCCTTGCTAGCTGGGGGGGGGAGAAGATAAAGGCATACTAAGCAGAGTGAGTTTGAGTAAATGTTATGATTAATCAGGGACAGTTTATTGAATAAAAGCATCTCAAACAAATGGCACATGAGATAAACCCAAGCTTAGTATGGCTCTAGGGGACAAAGTCCTAACCAAGCCTAAGTATCTATTTATCAGATGATTTTGCAGCTTATGAAGCCTCATCCCAGGGGATTACAGTAGTGCTTCCGGATATCTTTTAACTGTTAGAAATGAATGTTAATTCTTAATCTTTGTCAAAGAACTCTGCTAAAAACCCCACAAGTTCTCATATTAGAGAAAACTGTTATTTTGTGATTACTGCACTCTGCTTCATCAAAAAAAACCCACTTATTTTTCACAGTTCTGACTCTGTGTCACCCCTCAAATCACATCCCTTAATTTGTCTTCTTTTGTGAAGGATTAATGAAGTAGAGAGAGAAGAATTTTCTCTTTTCTGTATAGATTACAAATCAAGATTAAGCAGGAACTTTCTTCCCTTACTTGTAACTACTGTGTCAAATACCCCAAGTCAGTGTACTCCAGGGGTTGTATGATACCCATTATTGATTAATTCCAAAATGCAACTAATAATTTCCAATGCTAATACATATATGTTAAAATACACTTTGTGCAACTTCTCTTCTATAATAGCAGGAACACTGACAGCAGTGTTTGTTGAAGCATCAACTTTTCTTCCAAGCAGTTTCAAATAACAAAAATTTAAGTAACCTCTCTAATGACTTACAAGTCCCACAGCAAAATCACCACTCAAAAGTACAAAACCAAAATACACCTCTGAGACATGTAAGTCTGTAAGGACTTCTGGTGTTAATTTTGTTTTCTTTCAGAACACACGCATGGCATCAAGTCCACCTACTTTCATGTAGGAACTGCCTCATGTGCCAAAGGTTTCCACACAGTTGATTAGAGATGCCTTTGAAGCCTTCTTATATCTTTGTGTTCCATGTGTGGCAGGAGTTCAAATGGGGTTTCATCCCTTTAACTCTTGGCACATAGGAGTGGATTGTTTACCAGATAAACAGTAAAAACCTCATGTCTGAAGTGAGATTTCTTTTCCAACACTGCAGCCTTCTTGCCTCTAAGTGACAAGTGTATATGTAGAGCCCTGCAGAGTGACTGCTGATACAGCTATCAATGACCTAGGAATTGTGAAGGTGACAGTGCACTGGTACAGGTTGCCCAAAGAGGCTGAGAAGGCTTCATCTTTGGAAGTTTTCAAAAGCCATCTGGATATTGTTCTGGGCAACCTGTTCTGGGTGGTCCTGCTTGAGAAGAAAGGTTGGGCCAGATGACCACCAGAGGTCCTTTTAAACCTCAGCCAGTCTGTGATTTTGTATAATACACACATACTCTCCTACTTTCTCTTTAAATAGTATATTAATACAACGCTCCTGATTGGCTGATAAAAGCTAACTACTTCTGCTTAAAAGAAGTGTGACCAGCAAACTGAGCAGGTGGTTCTCACCCTCTACTCCACTCTTGTGAGACCCTACCTGGAACACTACATCCAGCTCTGGGGTCCCCAGCACAGGAAGGACAGGGACCTATTGAACCAAGTCCAGAGGAGGGCCATGAAGCTGATCAGAGAGCTGGAGCACCTCTCCTGTGAGGACAGGCTGAGAGAGTTCAGGTTGTTCAGCCTGCATAAAAGCAGCTTTACATTAAGTAAAGAGAGCCTACAAGAAGGCTGCAGCAGGACTTCTCACAAGGGCATGTAGTGATAGAACAAGGAGGAATGGCTTAAAACTGAAAGAGGGTAGGTTTAGATCAGATATTAGAAAGAACATCTTGTGAGGTTGATGAAACACTGGAACAGGTTGCCCAGAGAAGCTGTAGATGCCCCATCCCTGGAAGAGTTTGAGGCCAGGCAGGATGAGACTTTGAGCAACCTGGTCCAGTGAAAAGCATCCCTGCCCATGGCAAGGGGGTTGGAACTAGATGATCTTTAAGGTCCCTTCCAACCCAAACCATTCTATGCTCAGTGATCTAGAATTTGAAATAGGTTGCCTAACTGTAGGAGAGACATGAGACATTTTTAAAATTGTCAGGTTTATTTTGCCCACTAACTGTATTCTTTTAATGCAACACATAGAGTTGGATTTGTTGCAGAAGTCTATAGCAAAGCCACCTCTCACTGAAAAACAATCAGCAGCTTTAGCTCCTGGGTGCTTCTTCAGGTCTGAGCTCCTCTGCCCCCATGCGAGGGGGACAAAGTAGACTAAGGGCAAAATTTTTCTCTCTGCTCTTGAGTTTTCCCATGTGGTTAACAAGAGTTTGAGACAAACTGGCAGGACATTCCTGCTCTGCTTCAAGTAGCTGTCCTGTTGTGAGAGAGTGCCTTTGTACAAAAGAACAGACGGAACTAGAATTCCTGGTTCATTTCCTTTTTCAGCTGGGGACATTAGAAGTCTCACAACACACACAGTGAAAATACAGCAGAGAAGGACATTTAAGTGCTCTCAACACTTGGACCAGAAGTAAAAATAAGCAACTAAACCTTTGTATTTTCCTCTTCTAAATGAAACTAGAGGTAATGGTTTTTTAAAGTTAGCCTCTCTCCTTAAATACAATTCTTCAGTGTCCCTCAAATTCTTTAAAACGTTCTCCTTATTGTAGATGACATACAGACTACTCAGTAACAAATTGCTGATCAAATTTTATAGCTGAAAACATACTAGCCTTTTTGAAAGCACAACTGAAAAATAGCTACCAATTTTTTAAAAGTTGAATAAACAAACAACATCCTGCTGATCAGGACACCAACTTTTTTATGATGGTGTTTCTGAGAGCAGTGAATGCATGTATTTGAACTCATCTACTATTGCAGATGTTTTCTTACAGCTGTGGTTTCAACCCTTACGTTTATATTAATGGAAGATTTGCACTTTTATGTATTCCTTCTTCCCTGTTTTCCTCTTTCACACATATACAGCTTTGAAGCCTCAGGCAGTTGTGAATCTGAAAACAAGGACTGAAATTCCTTCAACTTGCCCAGAGAAACCTGAGCTGTACCCATTCCCTCTTCTCTGAACAACTGAGAAAGCACAATAAATTCCCAACCCTCCTCTCAACGTTTGTCCACAGCACAGTACTAGTAGCTGAAGTAAATCTTCAGGCTGCAAAATAAACCTGCAAGCAAAGACTTGACACTTGCCACGAGTGTCAAATACACTTGACAACGAGTCAAAGTTACATTCAATAGCTCAATTAGTAGTTACATCTACATCTTACACCTACATTTATATATAAAGTATTCCTATATTTTAAATTACTTCCAGTGTGACTATGATTATTGCTAATGAAAATTAAGGAAAAACAGACTTCACATGATTGTACAACACAGTTCATCCACCTCTGTATGGTTCTGCTATGTTTGAGACAGATTAGTTATTTGCCTCAAATGGTGCCACATAACCTTTAATTTGGTGAAGTGGACAATAAGACAGCACTAAAGCTAGCATCTACTATAATAAGCTGTAATTTTAAACTGGAGCTGTAACCAGTTCATTTAGAGGTCAAAAGAGTGTGGAGCTTTTTTAATTAACACAAGTGATTCACTGTGAACAAAGGAATCAGAGCTTACTTTAACTTTGCCTGTTTGGGAAAGCAGAGTAAACTGACACCAAGTGTTTTACCCAACTCTACGCATGAGATCAATCAAAAGTAAATTAGGGGAAAGCAATTCAGAGTAATATTTCCTGCCTTTTGAAAGGTCAGTACAGACCACATGAATGTTCAGTTATCTTCATAAATGGTGACTCAAATCTTGGGACTTCAAAGGTTGGTACAGTTATGTATTCAAAAAACTACATTATCTCAATGTATGTTTGCAATGGTTGAACCTCTTTGACATGTTTGTTTCAAACACCATTAGAGTACACAAAACTGCATCCATACAGGCCTCAGTAATTATTGTGAATAAAATTTTCATCTTCAATAATCATGGAAAAACTGAAAGAAGGTCTGTTCCAAAATACAGAGGTGGTCACTGAAAAGCATCTACAAACACACAAACGAGACCTGATTTGTCCTTTGAGTCTATATAAGAGATCAAGATTCCTTCATTACATTACTAAAAACAGGTCCTGGACCACCAGTTTCAGTGCTTAAAGGAGAAGTTTCACTTACCACTCAACTGAGCATCCACATGGCATTTCCTGGGAGAGTTCATTAAAGGAAGCATATAAGGAAGAACAGGCTATAAATTAATGACCAGAGGCTTGTTTTGTTTCAAGTACTAGTACCTCAGCATATTTGGCCACCCATAGCCAAAATACATACCTATTTTTGTGCTAATTGGTTGTGCCTTAAGGTTGTTTTTACCTGTTTGCTTTTTGGAAATGGATGATCAGCTGGAGAGTAATTTTGTGTTGTTTCAAAACTTGGCATAATGAAATGGTGAGCACTGTTCTTGCGCTCTCTCTTTTCTGAACTTGCCAATTACAACATGAATTCCTTTGTTTTCAATTAGCTGTTTTAGTAACTCATGCAGACATCTTGACTTGAACTGTCCTTACTAGGACAAGAAAGGACAGTAAAATTATCTCCAGACTCCATATTCTGTAGGACTGTCCTAGCACTATTCTAACCAGTGAGACACCAACCCTTTGCACGCTGTTTCAAGCAGAACAAATACTGTTAATTCACCTTTTTGTGATCTTTAAGCAAACAGATTATTCATCTATCCCAAACCGTGGCAGCTCTTGGGTGGTAATATTAAAGTCAGTCCTTCACCCCTTTCCAGTTGGTGGCCTGGGCAGACTTGAAATGTGTGCTTTCTTCTCTTATTTTTTGGTTAACGGCCCACCTAGTTAAAATACTGCAAGAGTCTGTGCCTTGCCTCTTTGCCAGCAAGCTCAGCAGGCACTCTGCCAACTCCTCCCTTTCAGTTGTGAGGGAGAACAAGAATATCCTGCTGCAGCAGCCAGCTGGCTACCTTCTCCTGTCAAGGACTTAATATACTTCCATAAAGTATTCAGCTGTTGCTGGATGAGAGACAGAGTGCTCTATAGTGCCTTCTTCAAACAGTCCTCCTCCTTGACTAGCACAGACTGAATGGATGAAAGAACCATATGCAAAGAAACAGGAATGAGGCTACGAACACAGCCTTCATTCTTCGGATAATCAAAAGTCACCTAATTCATCTTAACCTTCAAGCCAAACATTTTCTCCCCAGGAGAAGGCTCACCAGACAAAATTCATGTGAACTTGAAAAACCTTCAAGCCACTTACAAGTTTTACTGTCTTTTCATCATACTTAGCTCAAGCTTGGCTCAATAAAAGCTTTCTTGTATCAAGAGTGAAAACGTTTCCACTCTCTTAAAAAGAATGCAAGAAAACCAAACATTTCCAATTTTGTTTTAAACATGAATATTCCCTTTAAATGTCTCTATCTCAAACATTGCATCACTGAGAAAGTGAAAATGAAAGCGAGGAAGGATAAGTAGGACTAGCCTTGCCAATTCTTACCTTATTTTCTTCACAAATTGTAAATCAGCCATCACTGGAACTTCTGTTGCCATGGCAGCAGGAAGCCTACCTTTCCAGTAATTTAAATCTACCTTATTGGCCATTTCAGACAGATGCTGGAAAACTTGCTCAAACTGGTCTTGCCTCACTTCCCCGTTCTTCTAAATAGAGTCTGTCCTATGGGTGCCAGACTGCAACCTCCTCCCTCTTCTACCCAAGGGTCAGCACTCACATGGCAAGCAATACTCAGCATCCTATGGCACTTCTTCCATGGCAGTGGGCAACAGGCTGAAATAGAGGCAGCAGTGTAGGAAATGAGAAGTTGAGCCCTGGAATGGGTGAAAGGGGCCAAGAGAGCCACAAGGTTCCTGCTCCAGTGGGAAGATGGGTACAGCAGAGAGAGGCAATGAAAAGACGTGAAGCCAAGTAGACTGACTCACTCAAGCAGCTGAAGTGAAAAGTTTCTGGAGGGGATTGAAATCCCCCAATCCTTCTACATTCCAAGAACTCAAAACTGCCTCTCAGACAAACAGGTTCCAAAATCAAAACAAACCCAAGTCTCTCTTTTCTTGATGACTTGCATTTTCAGAAGTCTGAGGGTTTTTTAAACTTCTGCAGCTTTTTTGCAACATTTAAAATCATAGTAATGGCATAAGCTGATTTACACTATATTACTATTAAGTTTACCACGTAGGTTTTGTTTTGGAAGTCAAATGGTCATTGTTTTGTGATATCCCTACTGATAGGTTTATTTGGGGTATTTTTATTGAAGGTATTTACTTCACTCAAATATAATTTAGACTATTGTAATTTAGATTCAATATATTATTTAAAAGACAATTCTCTTGATGTCAACATTGATAATACCAAAAATAGAATTAATGTTTCCTTTTCTGCCATTACAGAACATGGAGAGAATGAAACAGGCAGTTACATTACAGTTGCACATACAACTTTATAGCTCTATATGCAGTATCTTAGGTACAGCTTAGTTCAAATTATTCATATTAATGCAACAGACTTGCAATTTGCAGCAATTTTTTAAGAGCTACATCATTAACTTTCTGCTATGTGTAACTGTCCGATAGGAGGCAATTAAATACAGGAGTGAGTGAGGGGTTCTGTTTCCAATTCTGTAATAGAGTGCACTGTGCAGTCACTGCTAATTTCTAGCACTCTTCTTTCATGTGACTCTGTCATGCTGTATTGTTTGAGACATGAAAGCAACAACCACCAGTGTTTTCAGTACAGACAAAACATAATTAATTCAGGTAAGTTACAGATTTATACAAGTCCAGAACAATGCTTTCCTCCTACTCTTAGTGAGCTTTCTTATACATCTGCATCTTCAGAGGTCCCCTTTTCTCCCATATTCTACCCTTTTCCCATTACTCTCTTGACTGCACTTGATCTGCCACTAAAGCAGATTTGTCCTTCACCTAACCCTCTGCTAGTCAGTCAATCACCAGAGACTACTTTCCACTAAAACGCAATCATCACAAATAATAATAATAATTGGCCCATTTCTGTGATGCAGTTTAAATAGAATAGCTCAAGCCTTACAAAGCAGAGATCAGCATTATTCCCATCAATTTAGAGGAAGTGAAAGAAGAAGCAAAGAGCTAGAACTTTTCCTCACAGAAGATTGTGGAAGTGGGAGGCCCCAGCAGATTTAAAAGGGGCTTTGAATGCTAGGGAATAACAAGAGAAAGGAAGAAGAGCAAGCTCATGGGCCAGGTTGGGAGATAATCCAACCTTACTCAGTTGGGCATTCATGTTTCCATGAAATGATTTTATCAGAGAGGGTTGGGGAAACAGAAACAATGTAAGAAGAAAAAGCCAACAAGCTTATTGTCAGTCACGCTACAACACATTGTCACATTTTCAGCCGTACTCCAAGGCTATCCTCATAGTCGTAATTGTATCCTTATAGTTGTATCCTCAGTTGTAAATAAAAGAGGACGATGGAGCAACCCCAAACCCAAAGACCAGAAACAAGTGTACTGACTCAGAGGTCAGGACAAGTTCTCGCTCACAGCTAATGTTATTTCAGAGAGGTCTCCTTGGAACAGCCTAAAACACAGCTAGAAACCCAACTAACAACTAAGGAGTGGGGAAAATCATGGGCCTAGGGCTTCAGCTCACTCGCTGGTCCTCTCAGACACCCATACAGGAATGCAAAAGAAACCACTGGAGGACTGAAGCCTGAAAGTGAGGCAAAGGCAGTCCTTTTACAGAGAGGGCTCCACTTGTTGCTACAGTGCTTTTCAGTACCACAACTGTGTGCAATTGTGACAAATGAAGAAGAGTTAAAAAAAGCTTATTATGCTGAGGTACAGGACTATATATGCATCCAAGCACTTCATGTCTCAGTGCAGTGGGTTTCAGCCCATGGCAACAAGCGGCCAGGAATCCATGGACAATTTCTACAAGAAGCAAGCTCATTGATACGGTATTGCCCTCCACATGTATATGACCTTTTCAAAGGACTTTGCACCAGGACTAGACAGCCTTTTGGGACCTTCAAATGCACCCAGATGAAAACAGAGGTAATTGGTAACCTCTGTTCATTTGGGAAACATCAACGTGAGGATCTGACAGCTACAAAATGTAAACGGATTACCTGTGAGTGGTACTGAGATGTCTGCATGAGAGGACAACAAGTTATTTATCATTGGGAATAATTATACTTCACAGTCAAATTATCCAGGCTTCTCCTCTTAAATTAACATCTCCTGTTAAAACATCTTGCTAATTTGAAATAGGTGTTAACATTTACATTTTCTAAGCTATCAACAGATTCAAAAATATTACTTTGTGCCAATTATTTTAGTTATTTAATCCTTTCATGCTGCTTTATTGTCAGGTGATCAAGTTTAATTTTCAAGTAATTTTTTAAAAGGCAGTGGCTAGTAAATTAATTCTGAGAGTGCTGAATTAAGAGGTTGAGAATTTGAGTTATGTTTTTTTCTTCCCTCATGGCATCTTAAACAGAAGAACCTCAAAGCAAAAAAACCTCACACATCAAATCCAAAACACATACAAAACAAGGAATTTATTTCACAGCTATACCTGTACAGGAAATCAGTCATTTCAATGCAATGAGCAACAACAGTGTGAATTGAACCCTCAAAGACTTGTTCCCTCAGCCCAAGAAAATGCTGAACTGTTTCCTCAGTATCCTTTTTTCAGTGCTCCTGGCTATGTTGTGTGTATGAGATCGTCCCTGTAACGAAACATAAGCAACACAGATCCGAAAGGCTCTGAAGAAAAGTGACCTTTCCACTGAAAGGCATAGATATCTATTCAAAGTTAGTTGTTTCATGAACAGAAACAAAAAGAAATGGCAATGGATAGAGTTAGCATATGTAAGTGAAACAAAAAGATTACCTGCTCCTAATTGTATTTCTCTAACAGCAGCAAAACAATGGCTTTATGGAAAAAAGATCTAAAAACTTAGTGCTTCCACAGCTGGTGTGAATTCAAGTTTTCCTGGTATTTTCAAAGGGGGTTGGTGAGGTTTTTTAAGCAGATGCAGTTATGAAAGTCTCTCCTGTTCACAAATCTTGCTTTCCTGCAGCTTGGAATTTCTACCTCTCTCTCCCTGAGACTGCAAAAGTCATGGAGTTGAGCATGTTGTGACACAATCAGCCATTTGAAGCATTTGTTTTCCACTTGAATTTTATTTTTAGAATCATAAATAGTCTTTCAAAGCACACATACCCATACTTCGACATGAAGTAAAAAACTACAAAGAAAAACTGAAGGGTCTGACAAACTCTAGAACATAAGTAAGCTTATGACGTGTCCAGTTTATAAAATGACTACTGCCTCATTTCTTCTATAAACCCACAGATAAGGCTGCAAACCCTCATTTGTCACACAGAACCCTGAAGCTTCTACCTCAGAGCTGCCAGTTGTGGACTTAAAGGGACAGATCTTCAACTGGTGATTCTGAACTTCAACTAAGGGTCTCAAGGAAAAAACATTCTAGAACACATTAGTCTTGAATACTTAAATATTTCTTATGGACCGTGGGCAACCTGCTCACTGCTGGCCCTGCCTTGAGCCAAGAGCTGGACCAGACTCCTTCTGGAGTCCCTTCCACTCTGTATCACCCTATGAGTGAGTATACAAGTGCTTTCATGATAAGCGTTTTCCTTTGCCAGCTGCCAGTGTTTGGCCCTGACTGCAGAGGTGTTTCTGAATTACTCTGGAACATCTGAGAGCAGAATACAGTGGGCTACATAAACTTTTGGTTGAAGTGCTAATCTGGGTGAATCCAACAGCAAAAACTACTTGGTAAGGTCCTTTTATAGTTGCTGTAAGATATCTTTTTAGATAAGGTTTAACAGAGTGTTCTCTTTTACATCTGTTCACATGTATTACCTTAATTAATTCTGCAAAATCCCTTTTATTTCAAATCTGTTCACCAAAACTGTGGTATTTGAAACTCATTTCAAATAAGCACCACCCTTAGAGGAGACTTCTGGATCCCATCATTGTATAATGCAGCCCAGCTTAATTCTAGCAACTCCAGTCAACTGAAGACAATGTAAAGTGGCTGAGGATGCTGTTTATCCCTGCCAGTAATCAGAAAGGCAAGGTGGTCCCCTAACTTACAGCCACTCCAGATCCAGTACCTGCTGCTCTGGCCAAATATGCTCCTTGCAAAAGAGCAGAAAGAGAACTCGACCAGGAGCTATACAACCTGCCAATACAGAGGATATAAAGATACATATTTCCTAGAAAGGACAAAACTGAGATGTTAGATGGGAGTGAGATAAGAGAAGGGAGTAGAACTGAGCATCTGCACCAGGGAATGAAGCAACGAAATGTGAAGAGTCATTTAAGAGCAAAAGGTCCCCCTTTATGCACAAAGAACTAGCCTCTGAATACTAAGCAACACCTACACACAAATACTGTCCAATGTCTACTAAATGGAGATAATTGTAAATTCAGTAAGAACCATATGAAGATATTATGACATGAGAATAAGACCAGAATTATAAAAACAAGGAAAACAGAAGAAAAAAGAAGGAATGACTCTGGGCTCAATCAGAAAACCAGGTGAGAAGATAACAGTGAAAGAAATAAGGGAAAAAACTCCCTGCTGCTATGTTCTGCATGAATATTTGCATCTGCCAACAGGCCATCAAAAAAGCAAATTGGCACTAAGTCATAACTCACCATTTGCTATTTATATTCTGGCAGCATTATGTTTGTGCAATTTTTATCAGTCAAAGCCTCCATTTTGGGAATGGGGATAAGAAAATGAAATACTGTAATCTACTTCTGCAATTGCTCTTTGTGTTCATGGAGTTATCTGGGGCTTCATGTCTGCCTCATGCATCACTTTTTATTCAAAAATTGACATATTTATCCAAGAATGATTTTTAACACAGTAGCCATATTCAAATATGCACAAAAGCTTTGGCAGACACATTCTGCCATGCATTTCACGTGATTCACGCACTGGCATGCAAAAGACAACATTTAATTGTGTGTTTATATTGTAATCATAGCCTTGTCGAGGCAGCATGTTGGAGCAGTGGAGACAAGTTTACAGGTAAGCAGCCCATAAATAAGTCCTTCTGAAGGCTTTTAAACCTGGGAACTGGTGGAGCCCCTTTAGACTGTACCAAGGTAAGACACACTGCTTTAATCATTACATCCTAGTTATAGGGGGTTTAGTTTATTTTAAGCTAGACAAATTTCACTTTAATGCTGAGAATTTGACTCTGCCACTACAGACAGCATTCCTAGTTCTGCAGTGCAGATTCAGCCTTTAGAAATGATGAGCACTTTCTCCCCTATGCAGCACAACACACGGCTTGTAATACGGGGAGCTGATACTGCACTAAGGACATCATCAACAGAATGAAGCTGGCTGAAGACCTAGGAGATACACCCAGGACTCCTGTGTATTTCCACATTACTATCTCCTATTTGTTTGGAGACAACCAGTAGCAAGGATTTGAACTAGCAGTTGGCAGCAGAGCTGCAAAGAGGACAAGGATGACAAGCAATATAAGGTGGCACATTCTAGTGCCAAGCAAGGAAGGATTGAGAGATACCAAATGAGAAAACCAAGGAAGTGCTAAAATATGAACTGATATAAAGTCGTATTCTTAAACATTTTAAGGCTTGGAGGAGTTCCTAACATTCATTCTCTTCCCCATCTCTACAGCTGTGTACTTCCATAGCAGCTTTACCCAAATCTGAACTCCTGCTAACATGGTCCTCCCATCTGTTGCACCATATCAGCATCTATATGAAGCCCATAGTTGTGGTTAACGGGTGAAAAGCAAAGCTTTTCATATGCAGGTTTGCCCCAGTGGGCTGCCTTACCAGGGGGTCAGACAAGCATCCTTGCTGATGCAGCAGAGTGGTGGCATTGCTACCTCCAGCAGCTGCTAAAGCTGTGCCTCTGCCAGCTGAGCAACCCAGGCATCCTGCAGAAGCAGGGAGGGAAACAGGGTCTATAGCAGACTTCATGTTTGAAGAAAGAAAAAGCACAAGTGATGACCTCTGACAAACAGAGATGAATTCCAGTGCAAAAAAAAAAATTTACATCCCAAGCTAACAGGCTGGATGCAGAGCAAGTAGGCAAATAAACCTGGAGAGAAGCACTTCAACAGGTTGTGTTACCACCAAGTAAAAACTGTTCATAGATGATCAACTGAGAATGAACTGAAAGGGAAATGGACAATTTATAACATTTTGCTATTATTTTATCCTCTACTGCATAAGCCTTTGTTTGCACAGATAGCTTTCCATTCTGTTCAAAGTAATGATGGAAAGCAACTGCACAGGTATCCCAAAATAAAGCTTCCTTCAACCCTCAAACAGGTGAAAGAACAAATCACAGGTAGGTATGTTTTTACCTGCCATTTAGATTACTAAAATCCAGTGCTCTGAACGGCCATTCATCATGCTGTGTGACATAATCACATACCAGTAGAGCTTTACATATGAGCCCAAGTTTTCTGATCTTTTGCTCAATGCAGAACTATAAATTGAGTGTTCTTTCAGATGCCTAAAGTCTAACACAAGATCGTGCTCTCGGCAGAACATCACACTTATGCTGCATTTCTTTAGCTGTGGAGAACACACATTTTTTAAATCAGGATGTGGAGCAAGGCAGCTATTTTTTCCCAGAAGTTTATCCCATTCATTTATTATGACCCTTCAGAACATATGTCCAGAAGCATATACAACTGTTTTTCATAAAGAGCTTAAGGCAAGTAACTTGAGCTCGACCAGCCTGTGTTAACAAAAAATGGGCTTAAGTAAATCATGTCATGTGTGTGCATCACTGCAGCACAGCACTGATTCACTCTTCCTTCACAGCACGCTTTATTTTGCAACTTTTACACTCCTCTCAAAGGCAAGTGATGTGGTGAGGGGCTTGGGGAGAGCAGCAGGAACTGCCAGAGAGAAGATGATAAATTTCCTCTCCCACTATCATTCATGCATCTAACCCTGTCTGTCTGCTGAATCTGCTTGGTTTTATAGATGATGATAACCACGGGCTGTATCCATGTCAATTGAATGGATGGAGGTGGTGAGGACATTCCTTATCTTGTTGCCCAGCTAAGTCTGTTTCAGGTATGGATCATCCACATCTATACTGGATCTACAACTAAGATATCACAGCATTTTTCCTTTAAGTTTTTAACTCACTATATAGTTAAATGTTACATAAATAAGTTGGACTTGACGATTTTAAAGGCCTATTCCAACCTAAATGATTCTACAATTCTGTGTTAGAACTGGGACAGGGAAAAGCAACATATAGGGATATACAAGCACCTCCAGAAAGCAATTCATCCCTTCCTAAAATGCACGTTTGAGACAGGCATGATGAACAGCCTGTTCAATGTACTTTGCTTTCACCCTACTATGGATAAAAATGATTTAGCTGAAGCTTTAACCTCTAGTTTTTAAAATCTTCAAAGATGGAAGACATGAACCTCAGTCTCAAGAGGAAGGAAGGATGCACACAACAGGCAATTCAATTCTCCTCCTGCCTCAGGCCTCCAAATAGGAAACCAAAGGGAAACAGCCCATAGCTGGGGAGGGAGTCCATGCTATCCTCACAGAACATCAATCCACCCTCACCAGTACTGTGCAAACCAACTTACAGGCATAGACACAACTACCAAATTAACAGCACGATTTCCATTATCCCTTCAGTCAGTGCAGTAGAGTTCAGAAATGCTCACACTGCCTCTTCATCCACAGCTGTCTCTCCTGTGCAACTCCATTCTCTGCTTTGTGACCGCTCACACACTGGTGCGTGACTTGGTGAGTCACTGAACCAAGCAAAGTGAAAAGGCACTTTTTGAGAAGCCTTCCCTGATTACAAGTTAGACTAATTCATTCAAGAAAATTACATTCATTTCCCAGTTATCTTCAAATACATCAATCTAGTCTAAAAATGGACTGGATCTGTTGGCACTTAAAATTATATTCCCATTTATTCTATTCATTCGACAGAATCTTAACAAAGAAATCGACAGCTGAAACAATCTACTGCCTCAGGTTACAGAAGTTTGCTCTCTCCCATTTTGAAAAGCACATAAATTATTAACACAAATCACTAAAAAGCTCTGTCTTTCAACAAAGACATTCTAATCATTTGTCAACAAAAATCACAGTTTACTGGGTATCCAGGTATCCACTTCATCTATAAACTTCTGCTGAGAAAAACACAAGTGATGTGTTTCAGAGTTACAGAAAAAAAATGCTTTTCTTGGAATTTCAGAAGATCCAGCAGAGTTGTCATGACAATTAGTGGATATTTAAATGCTTTATATTCACTGGAAATAGTCTGACAGCAATGGCCAAATAATTTCAGGCACGGGAAGAAAAGAAAGTCTCAGACTAATGAATAACTGACATTTGACCTGCTGTTCACTTCCTAAGATGGAAAAAAATGCAATTCATATTGAACTGAAGTTGAAGCTGGCTAAGAAAGAAAAAAACACTGTTGCAGGTTTTTGCACTGCCTTACTGTCTCATGCTCTTTTTATTAAATTGTTTCATTATTTATGTATTACTCATTGTAATTGCATATTTAAGAGAGAGGTAAATACATAGGACAAAGCAATTACCATAGCCCCTAAGTGTTACATGAAATAATTTAAACGTTTATAAAACTGTAGCTGAAATTCTTAATTTAATAAAGTAATGCAATGCTTGTGGAAATTTATAACAAAGCATATGTAACCTTCGTTATTAGTTATTGAGACTTTCTAATATTAAGCTTTTCCTGCCACATTTATACTGGCCTGAAGTTGGTGTGGAGTTCACTTAATAGATGGTACATTCCCCACAACAGGAATATGAGCCACCATTATATGGCTGCATGAACAAACAAAACCAGCCAAACAAAAAAAGCCCACCCAGAATATTAGCCTTAAGAAACAGCACCCGAGATGGATTAGGAAGTCCTTCTCTCTGAAGAATTTGGAACTTTAGGCACAGAAATTCCCTGCCAAGGTACTACATCCAAACTCCAGTGGAAGATACATAGTTGTAGAGCAAGACCATTTGGTCTTTATTCTCTTTATTCTGAAGTAACCTTAAGATGATGAAACATTTCTCTTCTGAGAGAAAAGCAAATGGAAATGAAATGTTTACAGATGACGTTTACTATAGATTACACCCTCATCCTGCTTTCTATTAAGAGACTCCTGTTGCTTAAGAAACGCGGTGTTAATCCCCCAAAGCAGATGACATTTTCCAACCCTGCATATTTCACAAAGCTTGAATACATTCAGAGTGAAAGGAAGCTGACACAATACAAAAACCAGATGTTTAATAAACTTGAGTAATCTGACAGTATGTTTTGGTCTTTCCAAAAGACAGCCACAAGAAGGAAGCAACTATTTTCTTCCAGACACAATAAAGAGGACTTTGGTTTGGTTTCAATTAAAGAGATCAGATCCTAACCAAAAGAAGAATCTTTACCTCCTGTGACATACTTTGATCTCACCTTTGATGGTAAAGGGAAAGAAACACCTCTGACTTTCTATTTAGCATCAGTAGTATCATTCCAGTCACATCCAGCTTCATTCACCCAGAGAGGAGGATATGATCAGTGACAAGTATCATATTAGTCAGGGTTAAATCCTGTCTGAGTCACCAAATCATCATCCCAGCAGTCTAACAAGAGAATCAGTCATGTCTCCAGCATTATCTAGAAAGGAACAACACTGACTCTTTCCACTTAGGAGTAGTTTTAAAACAGATTACTTCTGGCCCTGAAACAACTGTGAAAGTAAGACATAGACACTAAACATGAAAGGGATTTCTTTCCCAGAGGGACCTGCAGTAGATCCAACCATCAGCTATTTTTACTGTTTTGCAGTTTCTTAAAAACTGTATTTCATTTTTACTTAAACGGCTTTGAATCTACAGGGAAGATTATACTAAAACAAACCTATGAAATACGTAAGTTTTGCTATGACTTTATGGAATCAATCCCATTCTCTTCCAACTAACTTAGATGAGACTAGTAGACACAAAAGAAGAGCAAAATCAAGCAGTACAGAACTGTACATCTCCACTCTCTATTGTATAATACACCACCTCTTTCTGGCAGTGTTGGATTTTGCAAGTCTTAGGGTTGAAGTGTCAGCCTTTCAAAATGCCCAAGATCTCTCTATATATGATTATCATTATGTGCACACAGGTGGAATAATATTCTTCCTCCTTCACATTAGTCATTTTAGCTAAAGCTGTTGTCCTCTTACTCAGCAATTTTCTCATTCTGTCATGTAGTCATAACTCAGCCAAACACTCGCTGAAACTGAACACTGTACTTTGCACCTCTGCAGTCTTCAGTTAGCACATCTAACTAATTTTTCAGGAAATACAGCCAAAGTGGAACTTAGAAACAAAAAGCAAGAGCCAGAAATCTATTCTACACTTGCACGCAACCCCCTCCACAAAGCTCCTATTGTGTCCAACAGCTGCAAGTGCTGAATGATCATGAGCTCTAAACTCATGGCCTGATGTTCAGGCAGTAATCACCTACAAGTGCTGCTGAAGCCAGCTCTTGTCTGAGAGTTCAGGACAGACTCAAACTGAAGGTACAGAAATTCAGTCATAAAATGCTGAATAACTTGAAAGAGGAAAGGATATTCTACATAATTTATTTTCTCACAGCTAAAGAGATCAAAATGTGCTCAAAGAGATAACTGATAAATATTATATTTTTCTTTTGTGTTAAAGGCAGGAAATACAAAGTGGAAGTCAGGTAATCTTTTTTTTTGAAAATAGCATTGGTTACCTTTCCCTTTCCTCCTCCAAGCATGTGTATTAAACCAGCTAACTGGATACGTGCAAAAGATCCAGGATTATCTATTCAATTATTCACTGGCTTTTTGGAATATAGGAATGTTGGTAAATTCCGCAGTGAAAAAATTTTTGTTAACAACATGTGGAAGGAAAGATTTTTTTGTTGTTCACTCTTCCTTTTACAATACTGCATTTGCAAAGTTTGATGAAAAGGCCTTCCATTGTGGCTTCTATTTTTGAGGTTTCACATACAAACTCTCTCCACATCATTTGTGGGGGTTTCCCTAGAAAAAAACCCATCATTTATGGGTGCATAAGAAGGCACATAGATCTCTCTTCTCTTTTTTTGGTTTGTTTGGGATTTTTTACCTTGTGAGAAGCTAATACAATAAGCCAAATGGTATGATTATATGGCTTCAAAGCACTAACACCAAAATAATTAATTTTCCTTTAGAAACTCAAATTACACTAGAGTTAATTCACTTTTGAATAGCCCAAAGGGCGGGAACACTGGGGGATAATGGAAGTAGGTTATGTTTTCCTCCTGTTTTGTTATAGAACAGATACAGGAATCTGAAGGATTTTGCACTAATAAAAACAAGTCATCTGCATACAATGTGAGAAAAGAGATTGCTTAAGTGCAAGTATATTGAAACTCATCTCCTAGAAGACAATTTAAAACCAAAACAAAACAAAATGCGGTAAACAAGAAAAAATGAGCACACAATAAAAACCCACAACCATGAAAATATTCAAACAAAACAATCACAAACCCAGTTAAAATACCACACAGATAAGGTCCTACAGCTAATGGGGTGGTGATGGTAAAGGTATAACAAGAGTAGCACAAAGCAGAACAGGAGTAGCACAGAGGTAGGACTAGACAGATGGGCAGTCCCAACTACTTCACTACTTCCCCCAACTCAGGATGAAGTAGCACCAATATCTGTTTCTACTTTTATGCAGACTTCATAAGCAAATAATAAACTGGCATCACTTAAACTTCATACCATCCTACAAGACACATTACAAGCAACAAGAAAAACCACCCCAAAGTTTGGCTCATTTGCTAACAGAGAAAAGTTTGTGCAGCAAAATTCCTGAAACTGTAGGAAACACAAATCCTCCTCCGTTTATTCTTGTATCATATTTGGAAGGTTACCTTTGTAATTATAGAAGCTTAAGTTTTGGAAAGTGTAGTTCAGACCTTCAACCACGCAAAGTCTTTAATTCACTGAAAAGCAAGCCCACAGATGTGCTTAGGCACGTTATGTTTAACATCCTCTGCCCACAGCCACACTTGCTGCTCCTGAAATATTTTGTTGAAATGGTCTCATTTGCCTTTTCTGTGTGTACTACACCAATCTGGCTAAAAACACTAAGCTTATAAATGGGAACATGGGTTTTCCAACATGAATTAACCTTTCAATTTAGATGTATTAAAACCTATTCACTTTTGTGAGATGGGATTAAAAATTAACTGAAAACTCCATTCGACTACATGTAGCTTAAAGACAAAAGACTTTAGGAATCTTTAATAGATTTTACAATCTAGGCATTCTGCAAATTTCACCACAAGATTTGACTTTCAAACCAACTGGGTTTCCTTTGAGTAGTGAAAGTAAAGAAATAAAAGCCTCTGTAAACAATAATATTGAAGTGATCTCAACAGAGAGTTGTTTAAATCCCTAGGTCTTTCAGGTGTTGCTGAAGTTTAAAAACAAATGAAATGTTGATGTCTTTTAATATTAAAGTTCAAAAAAAAATACTGTTTTCTTAAGCTCCCAGAAGCAAAGCTTGAACCATATATGTGCACTGCATCAATACGTCACTTAGATTTTCTTCTAAACATTTATTGAAAGGGGACCTGATACCAAAATGGTTGCTTCTAAGCGTTTGCGCATCATTTTCAATTTTCAAAGTATGGTGTAAGTAGCATCTGTGAAAGTGGGGCAAAAACCCCAGTCATCTCTGGCATAATAAGAATATTTGTATCACATATAAAAGCACCAAAATGTTTATTAGCATTTAATAATTTCAACTAGTGCACTTTTAAACAGCCATGATTACCTAACCACTGCTAATTTTACTGTTTGCTATGAATATTTGATAGGCATTCTGAAGGGCACAAATGCGTAACACGTTGCTACATACATGAGCATTTCACTTGATGGTAGTTCAGTTCACACATAACCTTCCTGTCCAGAGAACTTCCTTTCAACTAAAAATCTGAGACTGAACACACAGTTGTTACCATCATGGCTGGGCTTTGCAAACGAAGCTTTGGGCAGGGCTCTCCCCACGTGGGTGTGCCCTTCCAGCCTGCGCAGTGGATTTTTTAGGTGAGGCACAGCGTGCACAGAACTGGCCCCACCGTTTAAGTCCTAAGGTCCATTTGCCATGGTCGAGTGAGCTTGGACAGTGACAGAGAAGTCCTCAGGACTAGAACCTACAGTCCCCGGTATTCCCAGGAGGTCTCCCATCCAAGTACTAACTGGGGCTGACCCTGCTTGGCATCTGAGATCTGATGGGACTGGGTGTCAGGGTGACGTGGCCATAGTTACACACAGTTGTAGTCATATCACAAACAGCAGAGCAGACCAAAAAGCACGTGCATGTACACATACCTACAGACAAATAAACCTTATAAACAGGTTAAAAATATTTTCCAATGCTGGTTTTCCTGATCAGAATTCCTTCATCTTCAATATAGGGATAAAACTTTTCCAGATCTTATATGTGTAAGATCTCTGTATCTTGCTGCAGTTCCCCCATTTTACAGAAGGGAAAACTGAGCCAATGAAGGCATGGAAATTACCATAGCTACAGAAAATGCAAGTAACAAAGGATGAAATTCGAACTCAGGTTTCCACTTTCCTATTCACTGAACCCTGAAGACTTTGAAAAATACACATTCCAGTCCACACTTTCATAACAGCAAGAGTGTTCAACCACCTTACATGTTAATTGCATAAGCACAGCATGTTGAAATCATCAGTGGCCACTAACAGATAGACTATGTGAAGCAGAATCGGTCTTGGCATCAAAACTAATTCAAACTGATTCTTCCGATCACAAACACACAAAAGTAGTAGTAACTCTGTGTCCTTGGCAAGAACAAACTTAGATTAATTTCAATGGGGTACAGAGCAACTTTAGATGAGACTGCTTTTCTTCTTTCCTAGCACTCAACATGTGTGAGAGCATTCAGTGCATGTAAGAGTGATAAATTACTAAAAACTTTGGTGGCTTGAAGTTCCTATCTTAAGACTTGCCAGAGGAAGAGACAAAAAAAAAATCTGTATAGATCAATGGTTTACTGGACCAAGGGCAAAACAGCAGCAAAGAAATACAACAAATGTTCAAAAAGTAGAGGAAACCACTGATGTAATATTTGAACAAAAAAAAAACATCAAGGACTTTCACCTCTTCTGAAGCTATTCAAACAGAAACAGAATAATAAGTGTAATTTACAGTTCACTTCCCTATTTAATGTTATTCTATTGCACCATCATCTATTTCATGCTCATATAACAACCATTTTCTCTGCAACATGAATTCATTAGCCGAAGAATCACAGTGGAAATAAAAAGAGAACTGGTTTGAGAACATGCATTTTTAGAAATGTTTGAACAATCTGTAGCCACCCCAACCTCCACATACTTACCGGAATGTCAAAAGTTTCTTGTGTGTCATCCAGCATCTGAATTTTAATGGAGACAAGTTTTCCTGGAGGTGTCATAGGTGGTTTCTGTCCATGTTCCAAAGTACTGATCCCAGCATTTTCCTGAGCTCCTAAGCGGGATCCTGCTGTTGGTCTCTGCTCTGTTTCACCCATGTTTAGAGAAACACGTTTCTTGTATCTGATAAAAGAATAAAGGCAAAGAAGATCATATATAAATAAGATAAGTAAATAAGATGTTCTGCACAGAAAGCATTATGGTATATATACTTACAGCTAGTAAATCATAGGACCATTAACACAAAAGTAAGAGACATCACCATTTTTTCTTAATGTCTTATATGAAGACTAGAGAATCAGGCAAACTATACTTTTCAAACTACACCTGCTAGGGGTCAGGCTGATAGACAGGCTACAGTACTGCACAATGGGAAATTCTTCCTTTTCTCCTGGTAAAGTAAACAAGACTACATTGGAAATAGAGCATGACAGAACCCAGATTTCAATTAGTTATGTAAATTTTTATCTATTTATGAATCAGGCTGTTATCAGCCACAACCATGTCTCCCAGAGAAGGCAGAAAGGTGAGAAGAGCAGGTGGGTAAACTCCCACTGATCATCATTTTCTCTTGGCTACATCAGCATTTTTCATTCCAGCCTCCTCTGGCCCTTTGCAGGTGCCACCCTGCTTAAAGGCCTGCGAAGCAGGAAAGCCAAAGCAGTACAAGATGACAATTACCTAGTCCAAATATTTTGTTTTCTTTGGAGACCAGAGTTGCTCTAGACCTGGAGCCTGGCCTGATGCCACTGATGAGCCAAGGACTGTGAGAATGAACTACTGGGAAGGCCAAAAACAACAACAACAAAAAAAAAAAAAAAAAAAAAGGAGTAACACTGGTTGGGAAAAGCATGGGAAATTTGATATTTCACAGAGTCCTATAAGTGGGTGAGGAACACCAAGCAATACGCCTTCCTTGCCATGCACCCAACATTACTCACCTTTTACCTCACATTCAGTGCAGGTAAGAATGTAGGAATGGCTACACCTGCACCAGCTCACCTGCACCGCTCACTGAATGTGGATGTCTGCTCCATATCCATGAAAAATAACCTCAAGAATTGGCTTGCTACTTGCTACTTTTGTTCCCATGCAGCTTTTACAACGCATTATACAGCAGGTTTCTGCTAAACAATTATTCTATCCTAAAAAGGGACAAAGCTACAACAGAGATTCAGTGTGATTTTTCATTACCTGGCACAACTTTGAAACTTCTTTTTTAATTCAAGCAAACTGAGTTTTACTTGTTGAATGTTACACATCACACTAGAATTGTATTTCACTTTTCCTACCCTGCTTTTTGACGCTCTAGCTGGGTTTCTAATGAAATCCACTTCTACTGTCCATTTGTCTTTTTTGGGAAATGCATTTTCATTCTGCATGACTTTTACATAGTGATCAATGACCAAAACATATAGCACTCAGAAAGAATGTCTATCTGTAACTTTCCAGCTGAACAGAGGCACAAGAAGAGTACTGCCAAACACTGCCTGGCTTTAACTCTGAGGTTACAATTATCGGGAAGCCAACATGGGGAAAATGGGAAGCACAAGACAGACTATCATGGAATCATAGAATTGATTGGGTTGGAAAAGACCTCCGAGATCATCAAGTCCAACCCTTGGTCCAACTCCAGTCCCTTT
>JAWWEV010000001.1:78569017-78696936 GCA_035583235.1 Hafferia zeledoni | reverse complement strand
TGTCCTGGGGGGCATCAGGCACAGCATCACCAGCTGGTCAAGGGAGGGGATTGTCCCGCTCTGCTCTGCACTGGGGCGGCCTCACCTTGGATATTGTGTGTAGTTTTGGGCACCACAATATAGGAAAGATATTCAGCTATTAGAGAGTGTCGAAAGGAGGACAACAAAGATGTTGAAGGGCCTTGAGGGGAAGCCGTATGAGGAGCAGCTGAGGTCACTTGGTCTGTTCAGCCTGGAGAACAGGGGACTGAGGGGAGATCTCATTGCAGTCTACAATTTCCTTGTGAAGGTCAGACACTGATCTCTTCCCTGTGTTGATCAGGTCCCTCACAGGACCTGAGGGAATGGCCTGAAGTTGTGTCAGGGGAGGTTTAGGTTGGATGTTAGAAAAAGGTTCTTCACCCAGAGGGTGGTTGGGCACTGAACAGGCTTCCCAGGGAAGGGGTCACAGCACCAAGCCTGACAGAGTTCAAAAAGCTTGTGGATGATACTCTCAGGCACGTGGTGTGACTCTTGGGGATGATCCTGTACAGGTCTAAGAACTGGGCTCAATGATCCTTGTGGGTCCCTTCCAACTTGACATAGCCTGTGATTCTGTGAAAACAACTCAGTGTTTTGTTCTTGGCTGGATTAGCAAATCAAATCAGCTCTCAGCAGGCTGGCAAACTCAAGGCCAAGGTGAGCTAAGTCCAGCCAGCTGCTTGTCAGGCCATTGGGCTGACTCAAGCCTTCTTACCTAACTGGACCTGAAGCACCTGGAAGGCACAGAAAAAAGCTACAACTGCCATTAGACAGATTAGTAGATGTTGATTTGTTCTAATTACACATTAATAATCCCTTTATACAGATACTAAATGCTTAGATTAAAATTTTAAGGTCTGTATATGCTTTCACAGTACCTGGAAAAAGGCCACAATATGGCTCAGCATAAAAACACCTTAGTTCTCCATGTTCAAAAGGCACATTTCATAGCTTCAGAATAGTTCAGGCCAATCAAATTTTCCACATGTTTTTCTTTGGCAGGATGAAAAAACTATCAAACTTACACTAAAGGGAGCTAGGAGTATAAGCAGCACTTTGTTGGGGTGTAGTGGGAGGAGCAGGGGAGCAGGACTGAAGAGTTACAAAAATTACAAAACACTGAGGAAAAGAGAACCAATAAGCCATTGTTTGAAATTAAAGCAAAGCTCATGTTGAAATAGATGTCACTAGTCTGTTAACTACTCTGCTCTTGTAGATCAAAGAGGCTTGGACATTCAATGCAAAAGGTTCTTGAAGCCTGAAGACTCCTGTTATAGGGGCAGAATTGTACCACGTACCTAGGCCTTTTCCACTTCTTTTGCTTTGCTTAAAATGCATTTTCACAGCATGAAACAGAAGGAAGAACACTGCTCACTACACTCCTCTTAAAGGTGGGGAAGCCTGAGGCACAGTGGGATGATGTGAGTGGCCTGTAAAGTCACTGAGGAGATCAGATGCAGGGCTAAAGCTGCAACCAAGCCCTCTCGATTCTGGCACAACATTGTCCCCAGGATCATCTGACAACAGAATGCTCGAAAGAGATTAAAAGTAATCAATATAACACATAACACCAGATAAGACGACTCAAACTGACTCAATGGCTTATAAGCCATCAGTAAGAATAAGGAAGATATCAGAGAACCAGAAAGGAACAATTCAATCCAAATTTTGCAAAGGATAATGAACATGAAGGAGCAAGAAGGAAAATGGTGCAGTTCAGGCAAACTGTTCACACATGCTTTTAACTCTCAGCTTCTTGTAAAACTTTTGGAAAACCTCAACTGTGGAGAGAACTACAACAAATACCAAATCTAACACTACTGTCAGGTACTCATGTTCAATTTTAAACACTTTCGTACTTGCAGAAAAAGATAAAAGTTTACAAACTGGAGTAAGTTTAAGGATTTGTAATAAATAAGGTACAAGGAAAGACAGGATAACATGTACAAGCCACAGGTGGAGGGCTCAGAGACAGCAACCGTGGCAAATCTCACTATGAGGGTGAAGATGCCACCTCTCTCTTCAAGGCCCAGGCCAATGCTGCACAAGACATTAATGATCTAAAGCAGAGGGAGCAGGACATGTCTACAACTCAGCCATCACACCGCAGGGGCTAATTTATCAGCCAAGCCCAATCCTCATATGATGTGCTGATCCTTCATATCATCCTTCAGATTCCTTCTTTCCTCTCCATGGACAACAGCAAAGCAGGTATAAATGTAGAGCCCTATCAAAAGCACATAGCACACTTGTACACCTTCAGTAAGGGAAAATTCTGTATGTGCAGCAAAAGTGGTCAATGACACATTTTCATTCATATACCAGAATTACCATAAAAATAAGAGAGCAAGCTTTTTGAACACATATTTTAAAACAGAAAAAAAACCCCAAAAAACAAAAAACAACCCCCAACAAACATGAGCCAAGAGGACCAGAAAGGCTGAAACCAAACTCAGTTTGAAATGATGGCTAGCAGACAGAGAGCTGATGCAGCTCAGGGTTTTGTACTTCTATACTTTTTTATACTTTTATATGGTTATATTTAAACATTATTCCATTTAATTTCCACAAGTCCCTGGCAGGCTTATCAAAGTCCAACTTAAAATTTCTTTTATAAAAACACAGTTTTGAAATTGCATAGAATCACAGAATGGCTTAGGTTGAAAGGGACCTTAAATCTCAACTCATTTCAGCCCCCCCACTATGGGCAGCGACACCCTCCACTAGACCACCACATTGCTCAAATTCCTATCCAACCTGGTCTTGAACAATTCCAGAGATGGGGCATCCACACCTTCACTGGGCCACCTGTTCCAGCATCTCACCAACCTCACAGTAAAGAACTTCTTCCAAATACGTAATCTAAAACCACCTTCTTTCAGTTTAAAGCCATCACCCCTTCCTCTATCCTTCTACACACTTGCAAAAGGTCCCTCTCCATCTCTTTTGCAAGCTCCTCTTTAGGTACAGGAAGGCTCTAGAAGGTCTTCCCGAAGCCTCCTCTTCTCCAGAGTGTCAGCCTGTCTCAGCCTGTCTTCATGGGAGGTGCTTCAGCCCTCTGATCATCTTTGTGGCCCTCAGAAACCATCCCCAGCTCTTGCTCAGTAAAGAGCTCATGCACACCAGGCACAGCATGGGTGGAAGTTGAACTGAAAGGAAGTGGACTCAATACACACAGCTAATCATTGCAAATTTTCAAGTCATGCTACATGGAATGAGTGGCTCGGCCTCATTCCAGCCAAAGAACTACCATAATTCCTTTCTGGAGTGGGAGTCGCTATGTACTACATGGGACAGTTGTGTGGGAATAGCTAGAGGTGAATTACACTTTTCACAAATACAAAACAAATACTTTCTGTAGGAGGGAGAACACCACAGCAGAGAAGGAGGATGTTTTTTGAAAGTTATCATAATCTTATGAGTCTTTGGTGGTTTCTCATGGGAGAATATCAAGGATTTCTTGGAAAAGCTTCACTTTAAAGTCTGAATCTCTTAAAGAACTACTGAAACACACAAACAGCTCCCTCACTAATACAACATTCATGCTTCACATTATTCCACACAGAACCTTCTATATCCTTGAAGTTGCGCAAAGGTCCTTACAAAGAAAAACACACATTAGAAATCTGACATAACTCCAGAAATTTTTCGTTACGCTAACGCATCAGCATTTCTGTGGAAGCAAAAAAATGTGAAAAGTTTTTAATAGAAAAATAGCTCAAGGTTGAAGAGCAGCAGTACAGACACAGGTGACAGCTGTCTGTTTCTCTGCTTGCACCCAGCAGGCTAAACATGGCTGCCCAGACTCTAAAGAAAGCCTAGCAACTGAAGGTAGTTTAGGGATTTGTGTTCATGCTCCTGTCCTCCCTTACTGCTCACATCTGCAATACTCAGATAGAGAAGGAAATACTATAAAAGCCAATTCATCCACAATATTCACATAGAGAAAGAAACCAATTAAAAGCCAGTTCTTCCATACCATTGGGCTGTCATCTACTTCAAAACAAAAAAAAAGTTAACATTGTAAATGATGGCTGCTTCAGGAAGTAGGGAGATTCTAGGTGAGGTTTGGTCAAGAAGATGGATCATGTCTAGTTCCCTGTACAATTAGCAGGAAAGAGGATAAAGGGGGAGCTCCTTAACTGGGCTTAATTTCTAAACACAGATATTTTTTCTTTTTCTTGTCCCTAAAGACACAGAAAATCAACCTTGAAAAACCTGCCTGCTCAAGAAAACACCATGGCAGTCTACTAAAAAGTAGAGAGACTTGCCAAAGCAAGTCTCAGAATCAGGTTCTTTAGCATTGTGCAGAATTCCTACAATTTGCAGAAATAAGAAATGCCCTCAGCTGTGCAAGACTATCCACAACAGAATAAAAGTCATCACCTGTCTTGAAAATAAAGTAAGGTCACAAAGTTGCCTATCTTGGTCAGACCCAGAAAACCTCTAAATAACATTGTCTTATCCCTTGACCCAGTCTCTATGGGATGGTTACATAGATGGACAGAATAAGTACTCAGCTTTATACAGCAATACAATATGCCTAGTTGTTAACACCAAACCAGCTAGAACATGAAACTGATGTCAAATTTAGTAAGCAGTAATACAAAGTTTTAAAACCTCGCACTATTCAGTATACCAATAATGTAGCCTGAAATCCAGAATAATGAACATTTATGAATGTACAGGACATAAAACACTTCTTGCAGGCTTATCTGTGTAGCATTCAGAGTGCCTGCATTGATTTCTGCTTCTACCTTTAGGGCCATTGAGCTTCTAACCGGAGCTCATTTATCTTCATTGCATTCAGGTCCTAAAACTGTCTGCAATTGTGTGGCACTAGCAGCTGTCCCAGATTCCAATTCTTCTGCCAGATGTCAGCAAAGAGCAGTCCCATCCCTAACAAATCTGATGTATGCTATCTTTTTTCCTCAACCACACACCTGTCAGTAGATCTATCAACAAGTGCAGCAACAGGTTGGTTTTGCAATTCCCTCTGTGAAAAAACTCATCCATTCTACACCAATACAGATTGTTCTGTGAACCAAGCCGATCTAGTCTATAAATATTTTTTTTTCAACCCACAACATGAAAATTACTTTTGATGACTGTCAATGCTATTTAAAAAGTCAGTAAACATATTGATTCACTGAGCATAATGTTCTCTGGCCAATCTTGCATTAAAGACTTACTGCAGGCAATGAGCATTTATTTTTCTTCCTTGCACCTCATGCAAACAAGCAAAGCCATTGTACAGATGTAAGTGAGCAATTAAGTAAAACTTCATATGCTCTGCCTCTTAAAGGAACTCCTCAGAAACCTCCCAACCTCTGGAGAGTTGACTTCACTATTTGTTTTGCATTACTCCTTCATGACATCCATATACCATAATCAATGTTACTTACTTGAATCAGAATGCCAATATCATATTCAAACAAACACAGCCAATTTTAAACTTTTTGATTCAGGTTTTAAGTTGGCTGGCTTGAAGGCACTGTATAAACAAGTAATTCTGGCTATTCCTGGAAAGAAAATTAGTGTCTCATCTGCTAAGCCAAGGGGATGATTAGCTCCAATTGCTCAATTAGTGACTCTCACCCAACAACTGTATTTTCACTTCAAATCCAAAAGCACAGTCTGAGCAAAACAGGGAGCTTGTGGAGCCATGAATCTCTTAAGAGACCAGAGGGAGATATTTCCAAACAAATGTTTCATTGTTAATTCACTAAAATTTGAATTAAATATTGCCCATTTGTTTTGCACTTATTGTATCACCATTTAACTACCGTGTATGTGTTTCTAACTTACTTGTGCATGAAGTTCAACACTTCACTTTCCCAATTGAACGGACCACACCTTTCCTACAAAATTTCTGTTTTTTCGCTGGCCAAGGGCAAGACAGTTCTTCTTTACTGTGAAGCTCCCAACCTGCTTTCTGAGAAGTTTTTCAATCTGTTGACAGAACTGCTTGAATAAGAAATTATGCTTAGAAAGAAGTGGTGAGCTACTTCTATCATATACTTCCATATTTGATTTTATTGACACCACTTCCATTTTGCATAACCTGCCCATTCAGTCACTGAAAAAGTAAAATATAACATGCTTGTACAAGTAACAAAACGCAATATTAAAAAAAAAATCCATGGGGGAAAATATTAAGTGTAAAGAGTACATTACATACATGCTGAAGTAACTCAGTTAATCCATTACTGATGATAAAATGTGTTGTAGAAGTGAGAGCGTACATGTTATCATTTTACTAAGACCTTAAGCATTTTAAAGTTAGATATAAAAACATCATCATGTGGGCAAAAAGCTATTTCACATTATGACCAGAAAGACTGTGGAAGCTTTATTGCCACATGGTAAATTCTAGGAACATATAAAGACAGCCTAAGAAAACCTCTATTTCTTGTGTTTCCAGCCAGCACAGTTTCCTGATTAATTGGGTCATCACCTGAGCCCACAGTTTGTCACTAGAAAACACAAGCAAAGTGAGTAAGAACTTAAAGCAGTTTGGTTCAATAGCAGTACAAATCACTCCTGAAGCCATTAAAAGCATTTTACAAAACCCTTTCATGCCATCACTCTGCATAAATAAAGCTGTTGCACCAGCTGGAGTGCTCTGGGCTCATTCACCCATGCAACACCTCATGTGAAAGCCAAGCCGAATGTGCTTATAGTAGAAGAAAGTAATCTGATTTACTTCCAGATTTAACAGAATTCTGAAAGGGATCCAGCAACTCATACCCAACTTCAAGCATAACGTAGACTTTTTCCATGAAATAAAAACATGTCAAAAGAATGAATAACACACTACATTAATACTACTGTTTAGCAGTTGGGGGAAAATCTGATACAGTCCTGCTTTGGGAAATAAAACAGTTCAGGGAAAATGCTATTTCTCTGAATCAAGTATGAGTATATAGTAGAGGTATTCACACTGCCTAAACGCAAGCCAAACCTCCAGAAAACAGTTAAGCACCAGAGACTAATTCGTGTATTCAGTGGCCCTTCAGAGAAGCTTCTCCATGCTTGAGCGTGTGGACCCCTAGCAGAAGACCAAAATGAGGCAGGCAGCATCACATGCTCCCTCATCTCTCTCCTCCCTTTCCTGTTGAGAGCACTGATGGTGTGTTGCACGAGTAGGGAGCTGAAGCTCATGAGCTTGCCACCACACATGAAAGGGGTAGGCACCCTTATGGCCCAGTGGCTCAAAACCACAGAGGACAATGACATCATTGTTCAGCATTACACAGCCAGGGAAGATGCCTATCCAAACATGTTAAATTGAAGGCATAATGGCCTTGACTATTTTCCTCTATGCCCAAAGCTTGTGATCAAACTCCCACAAAATTATTGCATAGGTTTGCCACTAAGAAAAGCATATTTATGGTCACAGTTATATGCTGGGTATACAACCCACTATAAAACCAGAAAAAATTCCTGAAGTGTTTAAATATTTAAACATCTGTTCCCAAAAGAGACTTTTTAAAAGTCTGTAAAACTGTTTGATATAACTGAATTTACAATGATTGGTTTGTTTGTTTGTCTATTTTGAATTAAGTCTTTAAACAGAAGCCTTTATTATTCTTGACCAAGGAAATACCACACTCTGTAACAACACAGTTCTCAGCAAGAAATACTTGTACCATCAAGAAAAAAATTGCTTTATATACTGTTGTTCAGAAAACAACTTAATAGATTCATTTACATCCTGGTGAAGATAAAATGGGTCATGATACATGACTGTATAATATCCAGATTCAAATATCCTGTAGTGCTTTATAATTATGTCCTTATTCCTCCTTCAAAATTATTTTTAAAATTATAGCAAAACTTGCAAACTTGCTTAGGTTTCTACCTCATTTCTCTTTGTGCAAATACTTGAACAACTGAAAGACTCTACATGCACTGAGCAGCACAGTTTAGACACCATCTGTCCTACAACAGCTCTCCTGATCTTTCAAGATATGGTACTTTTCTGTCTTTAGATAACTAATAACAGTGCATTTATTTGATGAACAGTTGTCAGGTACTGTGAGACAGATATACAGATATACTATTGCCCGGTTGCACAGGTATATCCTCACTTTATGTTTGGCTAAAATGTAAGCATTATATACATTGCATGAAGACAGAGTAGGATTGTTTTTCACATAAGACAGATTTAGACTAAAATAGCTCTATTAGGTGCTGCTGTGTCTGCAGAATAAACACCCTACCCCACTGTCACTAACTTTATAATGAGGATTGACACAAGTCACTCCAAAGCCCAGCACTATTACAGAAGCTGCAGCTACAGAAAGGCTTGCCTGTTCAACCCCCCCATTTGTCTCTATCAACAAACCTGTTTCAGTGCAGATTACATCCCTGTTGCTTTTGTCACATCCCAAAACTAATTACTAACCTGCTTGGAAGTGTGAAAAAAGCATTACCTGTGGAATCTATACTTTTTACTACTAAAAGGGACAGTGGGAAGCACCGATTGTATTGTTCTGTTCTCTTCCTTGCAGTGTTCACGAGCAGAGAAAGCAGAAATACTGCCAAAGTGGCCCACCACTCTGCACTGGTCTCCTTAAAATGTCACTGGAAGTAACATTCCAAAATGGCCTTTACAAGCCAAGGAAGATAAAGCAGCATAGGACTCAGACCCTTTTTAAAATTCAAATATTAAAAGGCAGAAGTTGCCATGAAAGATCAAGCAGAAATAGGAACATAATAAAACATTTTAAATAATCCAAAGTGAATGCTGTCTGAAAGATTTTAACAGGTCCTCTCACTAAATACAAGGCTCCCAGTAAAGCAGCGTGGCAGAGTGCAGTGCTGCACCAGGCAAACCAGCAGGCTGGGTATTAGATTGCTCTTCCTTCCCTTGGAGAACATCCTATACTCCTCATGTTCCTTTCTTGGCTCCTGAGTCTCAGGTAACTTTAGATTATGCTGAACATGGAAATCAGCTTTATACCCATATCCGATTGTAGCCCACAGCATATTCAGGGCAGGCAAAGACCTTTAAAGAGCCAATAACTAGTATGAATCAGGAGTTTTTCCTTGCTGAGCACGCTCAAACTTTGCACACTTTCCCAAGGGCAACCCAATGCCTACCCAAAGAGCGGGCGAGCATGCGCCAGTCTGGGAACAGGGGAGCCCAAGACTCCTTTTATTTCCATGGCTGCCCAACTGGAGCAGGTCCAGGCTCTGGAGTGGGTCCAGGCCCTGGAGCGGAGGGAGCCCATCTTTCCTGTGCTGGCGGTGGCGGGGCTGCCGGCACCCGGGCAGCAAGGAAGCGGAAGGAGTGCATCTGGAGTGCAGCAGGGACAAATGCCAGGCCTGAAGGAGATGAAGGAACAGGCTGGCACAAGGGCTCAAAACAAGAGGGAGAGCAAGCGCAATGGGCAGGGAAGAGAGCCAGGGATCCCAAGGCAGTGCAGGAAAAAGGAAAAAGGTGATTGCATGCAAAAGAAAAACTGGACAAGGATGGGGAAGTGGGGCAATGAGAGGCAAGGTGTCTGGTTTTTGACAATGAGTCTGGAAGGGAGAAGAAACTGCAGGTGAAAGATAAGAGAATAAAAAGCCAAGGTCTGGAGACAGGCCCCCAAAAGTGCAAAAGGCTTGTCAGGAAGGGTAAAACAAACTAGAGGGGGGGGGGGAAAGTACGTTATATCTGATAGAAAATAGCTTATTTCCTCGTGCATGAACAACGTCATCAGGTTTTGCTCCTGACAGATTCCTTGGGATTTATTCCAAGCCTATCAGAGGTCAAGAAGCATTTAGACAATGCTTTCAGGCACATGGTGTGATTCTTGGAGCTGCCCTGTTCAGTGCCAGGAGATGGACTCAATTGTGTTTGTGGGTCCCTTCCAATTCAGGGTATTCTATGATTCAGGATATTCTATGATTTCCTTCCAGAGGTGGGACCTGAAGTCAACAGCCCTGAACTGCATGTACACAAGAACTCAGAGGTCTCCCTCTTTCTTAGGGTGGAGAGCTGCGCAGAGGAGCACGACGGTCTGCTGCCACTCTCATCTCTCACCCCAGTGACAGAAATCACCACAAAAGGGAGTAAAATTTGTAGCTGCTATGGCAGCTTTTATTTTCAAGTAGAATGGAATATCACTTTTTTCTTTAAATAAGGGAAAACCACACAAGGAAGAGTTGAGAATCAGGAAATGTTGGGGTTTAAGCATGTCATCAATCCACAAGTTATCCTTTCCTTTTCCCTTTACCAACTTCCCTCCTTGGACCTGCTCAAGACCACTCTGCCTCTTTCACTGCACAGGGAGGCACAGCCAGTTACTGTGAGGCACTCAGGATTGCTTTTTTCCACCCTGTTCTATCCTTAAGGCTTATTAACTACTTGAGCTCTACCATTAAGACCAAATAAACAACTACCTTCCTGCTCTTTCTGTATAGCAGGCTGATTTACCCTGTCAAAAAGTACTTACTCTAACTTCACAATTGTTGGAGGAGGAGGTATTACAATATCCTTACTTCCTATGTGAGGATTGACAGACAGAAAACCCAGTCCCCAAAACACATAGATGTTGCCTCAACTGGGAGTTTGGAGTTCGAATCCATTTATTAATCTTGGTCAACCAGAGTGAAAAGCCACTGATTCTGTACTCCCAAAGTGAGATTCTTAGGGTAAAATCATTCATGTATTTCATGTCCTTCAACTTGCTTTACACATGATTACAGGCTACCTCCAAAAGCATGAGGCTTTCTGAAAATTAGCTCACAGAATCACAGAATGTTCTTACTTGGAAGGGACCCACAAGGGTCACCAGGTCCAGCTCTTAAGTGAATGGCTCATACAGGGATCAAACCCACAACCGTGGTGTTATTAGCACCATGATCTAACCAACTGAGTTAATCTCAGAGTCTTGGATCTCAAGCTTATCAAGATTACATTTTTGTGTTTAAATGACTTCTAACAATGCAGGGAACTCTGTCAAGAAGTGATCCAGTTCCTTAAAAGCAGGAGGCCATCAGCCCTCTTGAGACACCCTTCTCTTTCAACATCTGCAAGAGGCAAGGAATGAGAGCTTTCTCGCAGACAGCGTAATAGACAACAGTGCCCTGTGGTAGGAGCACAACTACCATATCCAACAAATAAGATAAAGATTGTTACATGGGGAAAATGCAACTAAATAATTTAAGATTGTGCCATAAGTCACAAAAAGGGAGAATTCCATCTTTTCACTATGGACATGTTTGCAATATTAATCATGTTCTTTAAACAGCATCTAACCTATTTCAAGTATTAAGATGCATTGACTTCTTATGTTAACTTTAAAGAAAGCAAATAACACAACTGGCACTACCTTGAGAGTCCAGAAAACAACATCCTTAATTTCCACAACTCCTGAATATGAGTATTTGAATTCCTACAAGGTATACCAATGGAGCATCTGCCTTCAAGTAACACCCATTATCCAGACAAAACAAACAGTACATGATTTGATGCTTTTGGCATTGCTTTCACCTTGCCCCCAACTCCTCCACTCCTGTAGATCCACCAGCAACCTGAGAGCTCCTGCATATATATATATACACACACACCTCCTATGCCTGATTTTAGCTATCTGCCACCCCCAGATACACACACAGACACATGCACACCAGTCACTGTCTTTCAGTGGAGAAGGTGAGCACTCATGCAAAGCTCAGCACATTTCAGGAGCATGCACACACAGAAGCTTTCCCCTGGGGAGCACATTGGTGCACAGTGAACAGAGCAAGGAAGTGGCTGGAAGCATTGGCGGGAACAAAAATGGATGTAAAATGATGCAAGTGTTGGGTAGATGAGAGGGGAAAGGTATGATCATCTACTATGAAGATTGATTAATTTTATGCAATCTATATCAGATTGCCAGGGATTTAAATTACTCACTACAACAGAAAGCAGGTCCAGTTAAAGAATATCCAAACATCTGTGAGGTATGGAAAATTTTCCTCTCTAGCATCAGAGAGGATTATATTTTTGTAGGGTCGTTAACATGGCATGGCTCTGCAATCTGGGCTGGCCTGCATAAAGCAGTCTACTTCTCCCCAGGGAGCACACAACCAAACACAGACGGTAGTCATCCTCTCATCCTTGGAGGCTTCTAGGAACTCCTTCTGCTTCAGCTGGGATTGGGAAACAAAAAAATCACCAAATGTGAAAAAACTGCATTGCCAACTCTTAGAGCCAGGAACCCTGTATTTTATGAAAAGCCCAGTGGGTATTCTCTGAAAAGGATGGAAAACTCACCTCTGCTCCAAGAGGAAAAAGAGATGTTCTTCAGAACAAAAACCCAACAGTGGCAGTGCCTCAGCCCCAAATACTGTGCCCTGTACTGATAATGAACAGGCCAAGGCAGGTTCCTGCCTCTGTGGAACACTGACAAGACACATTTCCCTCATCTGTATTTATGGGCTGCTCTTCTCCAGCTGCCAAAGTTGGCCACATAAATACTGCAGAGCATCACACAGAGGAGCCCGAAAGTGTAGGCACAGGTTGCAGCTACCAAATGCAATACAGCCCAGCATGCAAGCAAGAGGAAAGACTATAAAAGGTTTAATCTCTTCTGAATAGCAGTCCTTCCCTAAGTGGTCCTATCCACAGTCCTAGCTATCCTATACCTTCTCCCTAAATACACAAATTTTGTCCAATATGGTATGTGGAAAAAGAAGCCAATATAGTATATGGAAAAAGAACTCTGATGAGTTCAGAAACAAAAGAAAGTTTGAAAGTATTTACAACCAGTAAATAAACCAAGAAGCGAAGGAAATAGCAATAAACTGCAGCTGTTCACTAACATATTTGCACCCTGACATCACATCAGCCCTTCTCCATTCAGTCCCTAAGGAGAAAGGTTAGGGCACCCTGACCACAAAAGCAGCGGCAGGAAGAGAGAAAAGGCTCGGTACCTGCAGCAACACATGCAAACGAATAACCTTACCACAGCTTCTCTTGGGCAGGCAAAGCCTTGGTGATGTAAAAAAGATAGGCAGAACTGACACCTTGTTTGCCAAACAATCTACTAAGAGACCGCACGGGAGTTTTTTCCCCTTTGCAATTAAACCCAGAAAACTTTCCCTTTGCTCCAAAACCTGTCACTAAAAGATACAAATTGTTAAGGCCACTACGGGGCTGTTTACTTGCTTTCCAACATAAATAGGCATGACATTAGCCTCATGAGCTGCACACTAAATACAGTAACACAGTATCTCCCCCGGCAGCTTTTGGCCCATCAATTCAACAGGAAGCAATGCAGGAAATCCAAGGCATCGGTGTGATTCCAATCCATGCCCTTCCTGTCTGGGGAGAGAGATCTAAAGGCATCTGGGACTCCTACTAACAGAAACAGTCAACACCTCTGTTGAAGGCGAGGTGGGGGGAAATTCAACTACACAACCCAAAGCTAAAGATAGTTTAGCTGGTAAACATTAGAAGGGACCATATTAACTGCCAAGCTGTGTTCCACCTCCATTTCTCTGACATTCAAAGACAAACAACACTGCAATCCAGAGGTAGTGAAGCCATGCCCAAGGAAGCTCTAAGCATGCCAGCCAACGCTGTGTAGTGATGATGCTGTCTCAGCAAGGACACGGAGAAGGGGAATTGGTGGTCACCCAGTTTGCCTCCCCTGCTCCTTGCTGCTGCAAACCAGGCACTGCTGTACACAAAGCAGTATTTTAAAACTTGCCCTGCTTGTTCCAACATGATCCTTAACCTGTCCGCAACATCCTAGTTGTGGGGTTGCAGGAGACACTTCTCTGTAAGAGAAGCCTGTTCATGCAGCAGTACAGTCTGCTAAAGGCACATCACCATGTACTCCATAAAGTTCCCCTGCTGAGCACTAGGCAATGTCAAGGTTATAATTTTCAAAGATATCCCCAGGATGGTCCCTTACACAGCTCAGACTATTGCACTGGTTTGTAATAAGCTACAGTCTACCAGAGCAGCACTAGTGAAGTGTAAGAGACAGGAGCAGGAGGTAATAGCTTTGGCAGACTACCAGGGAAGTCACTCCCCAATGTATTAGATACTGCAGTGAACTTTCCTCTTTAAAACAAAACATCAAACAAATTTGCCTGACCTGTCAGTCAATAAATCCACAACAACAAAACATACAAACAGAAAAGGAAATTCCAATTAATTAGAGCTTGGGGAGGGAGGGAAGGGAAGAGAATATTCTTTCCTGAATCTATTTTTAGGCCATGTAAAGGCTGCCTGAAACCATGGCAATGAACCTGCTGTAAATCCCCGTGCCAGCTCGATGTTTTGTTTCCTCATAGACAAGGATAAATGAGTATGTACTATGGATTAAATGGTCTAAATCAGAAATGAATCAACTATCAGGTTACTGCAAATGCATTGGTAGTTATGAAAACTACTGGTTAAGAGAGGCAGGAGCACCTGATCAGAGAGGCCAACCTGTTCACCAATCTCATGCCTAATAACCAATCCTTTACAGCCCTAATCAACAGTACTGGGGTGGGATAAGCCTCCAGACTGCATCTCTCCACCTCCACCACCATTGACTTCTGGGTGTATTTTGGCATCAATGGCTGCACCCTCGGTGCCCACACTTTTCTAGTGCTTATTATTAAAAAGAAGGAAGGAAAGGAAACATACAGACTTTTTTTTTTTTTTTAATCTATACTCCCTCAGCTTTGGAATAAACAACAAAAGTAGGAAGTGGAAAGAAACAATACTTTGCTCTTTTGCCATTTAAATGAGACTAAATTTACCCACAGCTGAAAATTTAGATTTCAATGTAAAAATCAATAATTTTTGAGAAATGTTTCAGAGCTAATAACTTGCATTAACATCTTACATCTGTTGCTGAAATAACTCATTCTATATTCTTATATGGTTGATGGTATCAAATCCATCCTGATTTTTAGTCCTCTGCCATGCACACTAGATTGGCTGTTAATCTGTGCTGCTTTGGAGGACCAAAACATCCTACAAAGCTCAGCTCTGCCCTCACAACTGCTTTGCTTGGTATGTGGGGGAGGTAGACAGAAAACATACCTATCTCAAGACAGTTAATTAGATACCCAGTTCTTTAAAGACCAACATCCCAATTATATTTTGATTCTATATGCTATCAAGTTTTTAACACATGCATGTATAAGGAAGAAGGAGGGAGGAATATCTGTAAACATACAAAAACTGTTACTCAAAAAAACCCACTTAAACACATAAAGGTAAGAATGCTGACAACATTATAAAATGCAAGATTTCTTCTGTGCACAGACCACAGAGGACAGGTAGTCTCTTTTTCTCAGTGCTGTTACAGCACACACATCACCCAGGCAGTATCAGCTTCCCAGCATTGCTAAGCAACACCACGCCACATTACCTCAATTGATTCAAGGGAGGGAAGTTGATTCAGAAGCCACTGAAAAAGGCAGAATCTAGATAAAAACGGTTGCACAAACCTCACATACACAAGCCAGGAGATCCTGTAGTCAGAGCAAAAAGCAATTAAAGAAAATGATACGGACACACACACACAAATTATAGAAAAATAAAAAAAAATAACAGCATACATAAAGAAAGAAGAAAGGGGGAAAGGAAGTAGGTAAAAAAGGAAGAGAACAGCACTGCAGTTTCACCTCAGGTATTCTAAGACAAGAACAATGAATTACATCTTTCTTTTCAGGGAGTGAAAACCAGTAAAACAACCAGAAAGTCATTAGAGACATGGCAATGTAAGTCTGATCCACATCAAAAATAGAGCTTGCACACAACTGAGGATCTTTGCTACAAATACTGAAGATCAAATGGCAGGAATTAATAGGAAATATTGAATTGTGAACTGCTTCAAAATCAGAACACACATTAACTCTTCTGAACTTCTTCCCCTTCATTCTGATCATAAATTATATTAATGTCTTATATATTTGAAAAGTTGCATTAAACCACGGCATCATTATATCAGACTTTAGAACCAACATCAGGCATACAGATTTAGATGCTACTCACCCAGAAATTTTAAAGGCATTCCAACATAAAACCACAGAACTATTAACCATGCTGCCCAGCTTCCCTCTCAGAAAAACTTTAAAAAACAGACATAAAAAGCTGGGGATGTGCTGCCAATTTCAATAAAAAGGCTCCAAGGAACAACAGGCTGGTAGCTACAGGCTCACTGCTACACTGAGAAAATTGATAGAAATTGTAGAAGAGATTAGCAAGCATGCAAACAAAAATGATAGAGGAGTACCATCATGGCATGACTTCTTTTACAAACTTGCCATGACATATATAGGTAAGTGTGGTAAGTATGATACAAATTACACGCTCTGGGTCTCTAACAAACCTTTGACAATGTCTCTCACCATAGGCTTTTAAAGAAATTGAACTGTCATGGGATAAAATGGAGGGTCCTTCTGTGAATTAACAATTGGCTAGATGAGAAGAAACAGCACTGGAATAAATGGCCAGTTTTCACAGCAGCCCTGGTTTTGCATTTGTGCTACTCAATATATTCATTATTTACGTGGAAAAGGAAGCAAGCAGCAAGATGATAAAGTTTGTTGGTGATTAAAAACATCAGGGAAACTAATTCTGCTGAACTGCAGATAGATTCGTCAGGTATTTATTCACACACACCACAAAGTAACAGTCAATATAGTGAATGGAAACTCTGGAGTCATCGCGATTTAATTAAATTCAGGAACCACACACGCACAGACAACAAAGTTTGGAGCTGGTTGGAAGAGGAAATGGAACATCAGAAGTGAGCCTCCACTCAATGTGGCAGGGAACACCTCTGCAGATTTTTGGTGCAGCCTATGGTTGCTGCACCAAGAAACTTTCAGGGAAGGATATAGCAGAGCAAGAAAAGATTCAAAGAGCGAAAATGATGGCAGGTCTGCAGCAGCTTTAAGCTAAGGTGAAGTAAACAAACTACTTTTAGATTAGAAGGAAAGATGGATAAGATGACAGACATAGAACCATGAATGGTGGTATAGAGAAAGCAAATAGGAAACCATGTCTTGCAATAAATGAATTATGCAGTATAATATGAAGTTTATCAGGCAGCTTGTTTAAAAACAACATGAAAAGGAGGTACTTTTTCCATACTACAATTAATGGCAAAACCCATTGTCATAGGATTTTTGTGAAGGTAAATATTCAAAATAGATTAATACATAGATGTATTCACAAAAGAAAGCCTGTCAAGAATTGTTAAACAAAGGTGCAGACATGACTTTCTTACTCAAAGACCTTGAAACACAGCATGCCAATAGCTGGGAGGGATCACTGTTTCACTAGCACTTTTTCCCCCATAAGCATTGCATTATTAGAGGTGGAATAGTAGGCTAAACCAGACTTCTGGCTAAAAATACCAGGGCTAAAATCCAGGTTACATGCCCAGGAATCTCAGAAAGATGTGCAGTGCTGGGAAACCCATCTTTTGAGAGGGAATATCCATACACAGCACCTGATGAAGCCGCATGTCAGACAAAGATTTGCTTCCTGTTGGGAGCTGCACTTGATTAACCATGTTCCTCTTACATGAGCACAGCTTTGCTGCATGTTTCTAGAACATGGTTAGGTGAAGCCAGTCTGTAATTTTGCCTACACTGAACAATCAGATTTACCTACTTCTGTTTTGTGGCCTGGTAATAAAAACCTCATTAGAGCCGAGTTATACAAGAGAAGCTCCTATTATCTATTTTAGGTGGCTGAGCTCAATTACGGTGCTAGCTAGTGAATTTGAAAGTCATTTGAGAAATTGCACAGTTCCCAGAAGTCAGCAGCATAAGGGGATGAGGAAGGTAAAGGAGGAAGAAGAAAGAGGCCACTCTACTTCTGCAGGGATTCAGAAGGTGATCAGCAAGGGAAGGTACTACATTCATCATTGAGGCTTGTTCTACCTTCCTGTCCCTTGCCACTCATGTGGCTTTCCTCCATAAAATGGCTGTCAGGCAAACTACAAGTCTGGGAGATGTCAAGAAAGTGACATCCTGATGAGATTTATGAGGCACTAAGAGATTTATGCAGGACTCATGAGATACATGCGCACTTGCACTGCCTTACCCCCACATTATACATGCAATTGTGTTTTCTGCATAGCAGCTACCCTGTTGCATTTCTCACCTGTTGATGAAAACATGCTTAAAGTGCCTTTAAAAAGGTATATGAGCTTTGTTTCTCTTTCAGAAAAACTAAGTGAGCTTCCAGCAAGAAGTGGCTTTGCATTTCTCAGTATCACCTATTTTCAGCTCAAGCACCAAGAAAATATTTAGAGCTTATATATCTTATTTCTCTTGGGAGAAACTGATTGAACTGAAACCCAGGGAAAATCCTTCCCCCCCGAAAGGAGGAACCAGTCATGCAGAAATTCCCAGCTTGAAATCTCCTTCCAGATAGCAGCCTGATCAACAAGACCTCTCTTCCCTCATGCATTCTCTGCTTGTACACAACACCTCTTACACTTTTCTATTATGTTCTGTATGCAGACAAACAGAATTTCCCTCCCCTCCCCCCCCCAAAAAAAAGAAAAAAAAAAAAGAAAAAATCAAACCCCAACCAATAAACCAATCTGTTCCAACAGTGTACTTGGCTCACCTGTCACTGAAGCTATCCCTTAAGTTCTACAATGCAGGTGGCTTTCCTGCATAAATCACTTGAAGCCACAGAGGCTGGAGATCACCTTCATCAGTGTCCAGATTCTCAGCTGTACAGTGCTGATTACACAAACCTCCACATAAAACCACAGTTGGTTCCTACTGGCTCCCGTGATAGGCTTGCAATGGAACAGCTTCCCACATTTTCCTTCCTGCATTAAAGATAACGCTAACACTAACTCAGGCATGATACGAAACACATCTGAGCTGCTTGTTAAACAAGAGAGCTCAGTCACTGATGTGCCTTATGTTACAGTATGAAGAGGTCAGCTCTTCCTTGAGATATCAGTACTGCTTGTCAGATGGCAATAAGTCTGTTAGTTCTTATTTTATCATGTTCTTCTACTTACTTGTCTCCACTCAAGATATTATTCCACAAATTTCAGTACTGGCACTAAGATAACTGATTCAGTGACTCGCCCCTACTTCTCCACTGTGATTTCAAAACTTGGCACTGAGATAAGTGCCACTTACCTCATGAAAGTGCAACTCCATCCAGAGAATCAACATCACATAACTGCTTCCCTACCTCTTCTGGTAAGCCTGTGTTCCCACTATACTCTGTTCCCACAACATTGCCTTATCTACAGTTTCTACATAACCATAGAACCATTTTGGCCACAGCTCTAGTCTAATTCTTTGTACCTCATTTCTCTGCATAACTCTGAGCTCCCATTAATTCTGATACCATTTCTTAAATAAAAGCAACGTTGCTCTCCTTTCACATTGAGAAAATGAGGTGTGTCTCCACGAATGTTTCACTGGTACTACTCTGTAACTCAACAGCGCCAGATGCAGATCAGAATATATGACTCCAGATCATTTACTAGCAGGTATTTTTTTTTTTATTTTGGAGCCATTTTTAGTGACAGAGATAGGCCACTAGAATACATGATCTATCCTTTCCTATACACACCCAGAATCGTGTTTGATTCTGTCATGCCACCACCTGGCACTTTTATGGCAACTATAACACCTTCAGGAACACCAGACCTCATTACTATGGTCAGTTGTTTAGTCTGAATAGAAGATATTTGAAAACTATCTTACAACAGGAAGATGCCAGCTTTTCCCTCTTAGGCCACTGTTACCTTGTTCATGCTCTTATTCTTTCAGCATTAATCCTTCCCCTTCTGTACAACACATATTAGTCAGAAATCAACTTAACAACTTCCTCTGTATTACAAATCCTTTGAAGTTAATGTTATTTTCTTCACCACCTGAAATTCCTTCCATGTTTCCAAGTTCAGCAGCGTATAATCCTGGTATTTTTCAAAGAGACCTTAGGAAGGAATGGAAACAAGTATCAGATAGTATTCAGGTGGCATCCAAGCAAAAAGTAAAAAGGTCTCAGTATGGTAAAGATAAGGCTTGGATGTAACCACAAGGGAAGCAGCTGGGTGAAGTGAGGAGGAGGGCATGAAAACCACTGCAAAGCCCCAACACATAATCAAGAACAATTTTTTTTAGTCTCCAGCTTCACTAAGACCTGAAGGCAAAACAGCCTTGGACTACAAAGACAAGTGGAGCCTGAGCACTGGGACTGAGCTGCTGATCACTCTGAAAAGGAAAGATACAGATAGCCCTTTTTTAAGCATGTATGAGAATGTGTGAGTTTTCAGTCTTGCCTTTTTTGAAGAAGTACCTCCAACATTACAGGGTATGCTTTGATCAGACTCAGAAAAAAGTCTTCCCAGCCTTTGCAAAGGAAGGCAGAGTTGTGAGGCCTAAAGGCATCTACTGTTACTTATGTAAATGACATTTTGCTATAACAGGTTTTTAAATAAACTGTCTGCTCCCTTCCTCAAAAAGCTGAGATTATCACAGCAAGAAGACAAGTAGAAAATAAACATGCCCACAACAACATACGATTTCCAGGAATTGTACTTGGGAGGATCTGCTTGCAGGTTATTTCATTCTCCCCCCAGTATGTGAAATGGCAGGAAATTCAAGCTCACATGTGTAGAGGCCAAATCTCATCTGAATACACAGCCAGACATGCACAAAGCAGTCTGAAAGGGAAAATGAGGTAAAAATATCTCAGAGACAAGTATATTGAAAGTATATCTGAGGGTCATACATCTCATTAGATGCTGAAATTTCAGACTAGGACTAGCAGCATTAGCATCATGAGCCTTTCTCGGAAAGAACTGTTTATTTTCCTGCAGTAAATCACAGGTAATAACAAAACAAAACAACAACAAAACAAACAAAAAACCTATACAAAAAATCAAACAAAGAACAAACACACAAACAAACCCCTTCCAACAAAACCAAACTTTTTATGCATGTGTCCTTCATCATTTAAAAAAAATAACTTTCTGTTGTAGTCTGCACCTTGGCAGTGTTCCTTTCCACTTCTCAACATGATTTAATACATGTTCTACTAGTAGTACATGAAACTTGGTCAAATCAAATGAAAAAAGACTTGACCAATAAGACGATCCTTTTGAACATTTTTAAATAAATTTTATAGTTTAAATGAAATAAAGACAAACATTATTTTAGTCATTACTGAAAACTAAACACAATAGGTAAGGTCAAAACCCTACATTAAAACTGCTGTTGGCATTTTTCTGCAGAAGTCCATTTCTGTCAGTTGATAAATCTCAAAGATTCATTTGCAATTAAATATAGAGTTTACATTTACTTCGATATATTTTTTCCCAACCAGTAGGTTACATAACATTTACACACTTGTTTAGTGTTACATAGTCTTGTTTACACTTACTGCTTTTAAACTTTCTGTCTTAGCAGTTAGCAGAGGATTTGGTTCTTTATACCAAGATGACAATTTTACATGACTTTCAATATACTCCATTTGAAAGGAACCAAACTTAAATCACTAAGATGCCTTAAAAGTCATCTCTAAAAATGCATCAGGGAAAAGAAAACAAACCAAATCCCAAAAGTTTGGCACAAACAAGACTGCTATTTAAAACGGAGTGATTGATTATACAATAGAGAGATGAAGATTTGGTCCCCATAATTTATTTTTCAATTCACTAATAGCAAAATATCAAAAAATTCCTTCATTATCTACAAACACTAAGTTTGTGAGACACCTAATTTGCATCATGTCTTCAGTAAGATAGCTGAAATTCTTTGTATACTTCAAGCTTTAATGCATATAGTTCTAATTTTCTCCCAACTCTGCAAAAATAGCCTGTAAGAATGCTGGAAGGTGGAGATCATTATCCAGAAATGAAGTGCAGAAGTAGCAGGTGTTGGAAGAATGCCCATGCACCTAATGAGAGGCATGGAAGCTCTTCCTCCCTCCTGCCCGTCCAAGAAATGTCACCTGGAATATTTCTGCCTGAAAAAAGTGACGTTTCAGCAGAAATCAAGAGAAGACTGCTCAGGGGCAACTTACGCCAACTTTTCAAGTACTTATGCAATGGCAGCAAAGAGGAAATCATGACTACGGTATCAGCTGTAAGTTTGAATTGACCAGTTTGGGTGATTAGCTCACACAGCTAAAACTTGGTTGCCATAATGCCAAGATCATGGGTTCAATCCCCTATGTGCAGAATGATGCAGTGTAGGAACATGTGGTCTGCAAGCTGAGTGGGAAGTTTAAAGATTTAGGAAGAACTAGAGCAGTTTTACACAGGCCAGTTTACCAGCAGGAAAAATCCCCAACAGTAAGACCATAAACATAAAGCAGATTTTTGTTTTCCTTTTAATGGAAGCAGTGGTATTTAAGACATCTGGAAGAAGCCTGAACAAGAACTTGAGTCCTTATAGGGAGCACCCTTGAATCAGATTATGAATATAGGAAAGACCATTGCCAAGATTCTTACTCACACTGGTCTGTAGTTACCTAAAACTTGTTCTTTAGTCAGTCACTGAAAATAACAGCTCTGCAGGCAATGAAAAGAACAGGAAGTTCAACCTACAAACCACTGAACAAAATTTAAGTAAGTAATATCAAGGGCAATTATCAGCCAAAATATAAGGACCTGTCCATGACAGAGTAACAGGTAAATGTTTACAGATCAAAGTGTCTAATATGTTAAATGAAAAAAAAGTTACTGACTTTTACATCCATGGAAAAAAAAAGAGATTACTTCTCCTAGTGGGAAAAAAATCACTGAATATAATAAATAACTGAATAAACCATGGTCACTTATAGTCAGATTTCCTTAATAGTTGATAATTCTTAAAATTAGTGCATGTTTCTTTCTTTTTATCATATGTACAGAACAATGTATGTAGAACTTACATGGCAAAGGACAGAATTTTTAAAATTTTAAATTTGAATTTTGTGATGATCACAAAGAAAAACTTTAATTGACTGTATTCAACCACAAGGGGGAAAAAAAGCCTTTTAAAAAAATCCATTAAGATAACTGTCCAAAACTGGGCTTACCATTCTCAATCCAAATCATACCAGTCATATACAAGATGTGTTGCAGCATTTAAAGGCTTCATGCCAAAAATAATGAAGTTTTATTGGGCCATCAAAATGCCAGATGAGCCTCCAAAGATGTGCATTCCTTCCTTACTGCTGAGAAAGTAGGACTAATGGAAAAAGAGTATTACTCAAAAATTACATGTCTATACATTTGTTGAAGATATAAACGAACAGCTAAAAAGATCCAGGACTCTATGCCAGAAATTGTTTTGGCTATAAGCTTATTTAAACTTAAAAAAAATAAACCAAACCAAAAAACACCAATGTGTCCGTCCATCACTTTTACCTTATCAATGAAAGACATGATTATGGATATATATGAAAGAATCCTGTCACAGATAGTAACTCCATTTATAAAAGGGAGTTAAGAAATAAAAACATGATTAGAATTCAAGAAGCAAAAGCAAGTAAGTACTGCACAAAAAAAAAAAAAAAAAAAAAATCAATATAGCCAGGTTTGGAGAACATTAAATAATCCTTACTACCTGAAAACCCAATAAAAGTAGCATCAGTAACATTCCACCTTTATTAAAGGAATGGTTCTGATTGCAGTTTCTTTGCCCTTTATTTCTAGAAGAAAAGCCATAGATTCATTAATTTCTAGTAATCAAATACATTTCCCTAATCAGCCTTGCAACAGTGACAGTATTTTGATTGGGGTGTTTTATTAAACTGTTGTTAAGACTAAGACAAGAGGAATGATTTTTCCCAGGACTGCCAACAGCAGCACACATGATGTGTAGAAACAGAATCACAGAGACTCGATTTACATCATGGTTTTCTTTTACCCTGAAAGAAATTGAGCCTTATTAACGAATCAGAAAAAAAACCCCATACATACTGCTAAAACACAAAGAGTCTATGCATATGGGAATCTTGAGGAGGGGGAAGAAGAAGAAATAAAGAGTTGACAAAAGAAACTGGCACAAAGAAACGGGTTTCTGTTTTCCCCTCTAACACAAGCTAATTGCATATTAGGTAAGGATAATCCCCCACAACATTCCATGTGTTCAAAGGTCAAGACTTTTGCTTTTCAGCTGTCCCCATCAAATGTTATTCCCTGAAGAAAACAGCCTGAAGCTGTCCCATAGAACACACACTCTCAAACTTGAGGGTTAAGGACAGTGTAATATTTCACGGGGCACCACCACAGTCCTCAAAGAGGGCAGATGAGCGCTGCAACACTGCACACTTAAGCGAGAAGTACAAACAATAAGCACTGAGACAAGAGCTTCTAAAGGTTATTCTATTCCAAAATAGCAGGGACACACCATTCACATGCTTTGTTGCATTCATTGTATTCAAAATACTCATTTCACTTTTGTTCCTGTGTGATTTTAATTTAAAAGCAGAACTTCCCCATCTTGATGTTTTAAGAGCATTGATGGAGGGTAAGGGTGACCCCACTGAAAGCATCCAGCCCAGTGCGACCCCTATGTCCCCATATATATGTGTGTGTGTGTGTATATATATATATATATTTATAAAAAAGATAGAGTCCTCAATCAAGTACCTGGGCTGTTGCTATTCCTCCCTGTAATCCTCCACAGCATAAACAATTTGGTTAAAATTCCTCAACAGGAGAGCACTAAATAAACACTGTAAATTAAACAAAACTGTGCTGATGATCTAGTTGCAATTACTTCCAATTGATTTGAGCCTTTATTGTTCCCTCAAGCTTTAAACTTTGTAGGCCTTACTGGAGGAATACCAAAGAAAGATGTATGAAACTTTCCTTAAACACATTCAAAAGCAACCCAACTACCTTGTCCTCATGACAATATTCCACTTAAATTTAACCTGGAAGTCTAATGAAAAAAATAGGCTATTCCAGGATTTGTCATAAACAAGAAAGCTAATGCTTAGAATAAATTCACTCATTGGTTAACATACACATATACAAATGAAAAATTGCTGCAGCATATTTTATTTCACAGAAGTCAGACATGCCAATAGACTTTAGGAAACTCTTACCCAGCTGATACAGTACAACCCAGCTCTTGGGCATGTCAGCCTTTTCCAAGTTGAGGCAAACTGCCACTTCATTGCCACAGCAAATTCACACAAATGAAATGGGTTTGCTTACTGCAATTCAAATATTCTATGAGAAAAAAAAAGTAGATATTATTCCACTCCTTGGAACTCCTCTGCAGAAAAATTGTGGAGATCTACATTTTAAAACATCCTCTAAGGTACTGATATATATCATTGCGTTGGTTTTATAATTAATTTTCAGATATTAATTTCATTAGACTCAATCTCCTTGTAAGAGTCAGGCCTATTATTCTGATTAATTTTCTCTTCCATGTCTCCAAATCACATTTTCCTTGCCAAGCTGGAGCAGCTCTCAGATCACCTTTGTCTGAAATTCTTTCTTCTCTGAGGTTAGCCCAAAACTGCCAGAGATAGGAGGCTTTAAAACTTCCCTATACATTTTACACTTTTCTGCAGACAGTTTTTAGATATATAGCTACCATTTTGGCTTCATGGCATATATTTGGGCCTCAGTTCCAGTTCTGGGGTGCTTTCACATATAGGCCTGAATTTTCTTGAACATACAGACTGTTGGGTCTGCTAGGTTCTTTTGAAAGAGAGAAAATCAAAAGTCTACATCTTGGTTCCAGAAAAAGAAAATGCTTTTGAACATCCTCTTCTCATCAGATGCAGAAAAATATACATAAACTCTAATCACAACAGTGATCTAATTTTTCAGTCATATACTCGCATGTGCTGATATTAGTCCCTAGCTCACCTCCATCATGTACTTTCTCTTCATTCAGGAAGACAGGAATGGCTTCACTCTTTTGGGTTTGCTCAAGCAGAGAGCAGCCATCAAGTGTCATTTGCTTGTCCATTGCTTCCAATGATCCTTGAAGCGTTACTACAAAACAAAACTGCTCCCACGAATTCTCTGGCACCTCAGTGTGCAGCCACTGCACACAAAATTAAGGAAGAAATGTTCGTGTTCAAGGTATTGCCTAGTGGATAATTTCTGGGTACAGAATTTGAACTAGTACTTGATTTCCATCGAAAAAGCTGGACAACTGGAGTTAAAAATCACGCAGATATTCTGCTCTTACATCATCACTTTGGTATATCATGGATAAAGGCAGATTATTTCATGGTTATAGGAAGCATTTTCCAGACAACTTTGAGAAATTGTGCTTGGTGTCCATATAGGCAAGGTTTTTGATAAATATTTTACTTTCTGGACATGTTTCACTAGGACTGCATTTATTTCCTCCCTGCTAAGAGTAACTCTGTAAAAGTAAGTCTGTTGACCAACAAAGCTAATAAAAGCTGTTTTCCACCCAACTGATACTCTTTTCTCAACCCCTGCACAACAAAAAGCCACCTGCTGACAGCTCTCTCCATCACACACCTCCTGTCCTGTCAGCCTTCCCCACACCTCTCCTGACACTCTCCTATTTATTCACTGCTAATTAGATGGCATGATGTTGCATTTGCCTTGAGCAGTACCTGTGTGACTACCCAGCCAGCACACAACACACATGCCGATGGGGCAGCTGGGAGGCAACAGAGATGACCTCCAGCAACAGCTGCAGTGATTTGAGTCTCTATCTATCATTCATTTTTTAATTAAGGTTCATTATTTGTCTAGCATGGCCGAAGTTGCTGAACAGTTTACAGAGGTAAAGACAGACCACAGTCAGAAAAAAAGATGCAGCACTATCATTCAAGCCTTACTTGTAAATAATACGAAAAAAAAATATTGATAGAAAAACCCGCCCCATAAAGTTATCATCAACAACTACTCCTCTCCCACAGGCCTATTTAGAAATTTTTCCCTTAAAGGCTCACTTCCAACTCACATGTTTCAGGCAAACTGTGGGAACTGTGTCATTTGTGACTTATCTCATAATTCAAATATTACTAGTAAAAGCAGAGCTGTGAGCAGCACTTAATTAGAATGCCTTTTTAAAACCTTTTTTACATTCAAATGGTAGAGTCACTTGCCCTTTTCTCCACTGAAATAGTCACACCATCTGCTTCATCTTTGTTTTATTTATTTATTTATTTGCTGTTGAGGCACTTGGAGGTTATTTTCTGCTAACTTCAGTTTCAATATTTATTGACCACACATTCTAGGCATCCTTTCCTTTTTTTATTTTATGCTTCTTTACATGGTTTCTAGTATTTTTTCTTTCATCATAGTACTGAAACTTATGCTCAACATTTCAAGGGACACAGAAGGGAAAAAATGGCACTCTGTACCAAAACATTAAACAATTTTACTTTCCACACTACAACAATTAATTCAGCTAAGCTGTAAAAATTGGCTGATGAACAGCACAGGTTACAATGGCATAACCATACAGCTGATCTTCCCACATTCACGTACTGATGCCTCTGTTTAAAAACCACTAATGAATGTTTAATGTATTAAAGGCAAATGTAGCAGTTTCAGGTCTTACAAATACAAAACAAACAAGACATTTTTGTCAGGAGGAATTTCCACAAGGATAAGGCAGGAGCTGAGGTTTTCAAATAAAATAAAGAAAATTAACCAAGGAGGCCAACCTTTTTACACAAACTAAGTTTAACTTCTATAATGCACAGAGACTATTTGGTACCTAAAATCATATACACTCTTAATTTTCTAAAAGGTACAGCAACTAAATCCCTCCCATCCATTCTCCCTTTATTATTTTTCATATTGTTAAGAGCCAGAATATGAAGCACTCCATGGAAAATAGAAAACTCTTGAAAAAAAAGAAAACACAGAACTTCTGCAATTTTTACTTTCACAGGAGCGTTATCTTCCTTTTTAGCCTGGTTGTTTCAGAAAATAACCTCAGGCGGGACAAACTAAACAAATCATACTTCTCCTTACTCTGAAAAAGCCACTGCTATTATACACCACAGCGAGAGCTGGCCAGTGACTTCTCAGTTGTAATCACTGTTATTGCAATCATAAGACTGTAGAGAATTAACAAAATAAAACTAAATCAAGTTATGTTCACTTTGATGGTAAGCCACAAGCAGCAGCAAACTCCAGAGTAACAGGAGAAATGAAAGAGATGAACAGAAAAAAATCCTTAACCCCCAAATGGCATCCCATTCTCCCGTCTCATAATCCTAGGAAGACCAGAGTGGCCTGGGAAATGCTCCAAGTCTGTCTAATACCTGCTGTGTTCCCAGAGCCTCTGAATGATGTGAAGCCCTGTTTCAACTGAATAGTGATATCACCATATCCTCTATTCTTCTTAGAAATTTATTTCCACTTATTTATTAATGGAGGGGAAAACACCTCCTTTATAAGTAGCATGAAAGTCTGCTCAGCATTCCTGCCTCTGTGCAAGACTGTTTTAAACCCACCTCTAATGGAAAAAGGAAACTACAGAAGACATACTTTTCATTTCGTATAATTTAATAGTATCCTTCCCCTTCCCTGAACTTTCAGGCCAAAATCAATGTCACACAAACCTGCTGAACAGGAAGCCTAATTATTCTAACATGCGCCACCAAAGCGATAGGGAGTTTCACAGTAAAACTGATAAGGAGAGACATAAAAGACTAATGAGCAGCCTGTCAGTGCTCCAATGCTGGGCTAGCAAAGGTCTCCATGGAGCACCTTTGGTGTTGTTCAGTGGGGAGATGGAGGCTGGGACATGTCCAAAAATAACACTTAGAGCTTGAAAGAGCGCATAACTGCAGCTCAAGTTCTTAATCTGGGCACAAAAATAAATTATTTGAAAGAGTATAAACAACAGAAAAACACCTAATGCACAGCAGAAAGAGCCAATTAAATCCACACAGGTTACTGAGCAGCTAGACCCTTTGTGCCACACTTGCTATTTGAATACACTGACAAATGTCTTCTTGACCAGTACCTGGGGTGAGGTGAATGAAAATAAGGGCCTTTGATTAAGGAGATGCAGTTGTCAGTATTATTAGTGACCATTGATGAAAATACTGGTCCTGCAAATAATCAGGTGTGAAAGATGCAGGAAGGCAAATAGTGGCCTGCACAACCAGCAGCCCTAGATCAGAAAAGGAAGTGTCCAACGATACCAACTCTCTCCTTTACTGCCAGGGTTTCCAGTTTACAAGTCATCTTTTGACCTATAAAAATGAATGCTCTTCCTTAGCAGTATTTTGTGCAAGACAATCCAGGTATCCGAGCAGCTTGTCCCTGAGGCAGCAATCCCATATTCCCCATGTATATAGAGGATAGTCCCGGCACTCAAACACAATTGTTTCAAGCACTGATGGTTTCATACCAGCATCTCTGCTCAGAAAGTCACAGCTTTTCCTCAGATAAAATAGCCCCTATGACATCTCCTGCTGCATAGTTTCTGTAATACTTTGTGTATTATACACCTAAATACCTTGTGTATTATACACCTAAATACCTTGTGTATTATAGAAATAGATACTTTGGGGAGACCTATACAAAGAGGGGAAGGTCCCCTTCGTTTTGCCCAACTTAGGCTTTTCACTTCTGTGTTAACATACCCAACGAGGGAGAGAGCTGGAAACAGCAATTCAGATAGCCTTACAATCAGAATTACATGTCAAAGAGGAGCATAATAGTTTCTTAACATACTTCCATTATGGGAAATTCAGTCACCCCACAAGGTCCAAACCATTACTTTGCCCCCCTCAAGTCAGCATATTTGGAAGGAAATGTGGATTGCAATCATGGTAAACATTGCTATTCATCTAATAAATCTTTGTACCACAGGTCAGCCATCTCCAACACTGGTGCCAAGGTAGCCAAAAAATAGATTCTAATGATGAGAAGCAGAGTGGTGCATAAGCAAGGCATCCCCAGTAAGGGAAGCAGCAACAATGTCTCAAGAGACAGTCTCCCACCTCTCAGTGAGCTTTCAACACTACACCCAATTTAGAACCTGGGAAAGAATACATTGTCTGGGAACACCGTCCCTACCTTATACTAAAATACCACCCAACCCCCCCCAGTACTCCTCATGCCTAGTAACAAACATGTATTGTACAGAAATCTTCTCCTGTAAACCTCAGTATCCACATTTCATGTCTTGAGAAAGTTCTTTCCTCCATTTTACACAGTGACACAACAACAGATTTTACTGTACAGATTTCACTGTGTAACACTGAAGGGCACATTAGAAAAATCAGTTCCCTCCCGAGATCAATAGAAAACAGAACTTTAGCACCTTCCTGAACTTCACCAACAAAGCTTCATTTCATTTGAGTACCAGCTAACGAGCCACCATTCCTTTTTTCCTTTAAGTCTCTTTTGACAACCAACATTAGAAACAATTTTCCTCATCTGTATTGCCAGAAAAGAAAAAACAGAAATGTAGCTGCATACTCTGCTCCTCAAATACCCCAAAAGGCATATCATATTTTCATTTCTCATAACATTTAATCAAGTCTACTTCATTACAAACAAGGCCAGAAAGCTCATCGTGCTGCAATTGATGACAAACAAGATAGTGCCCACAACTGATAAAGACTGACCTAATTGTCTGATTTGCCTACATTTCTACAGGCCAAATTTACTGACATTTTGCACAAACTCAAAGCTGACTTGAGCCTGATGACCTTTTATACCTCTGTAATTAGTCTTCTGTGCCTTTACAACCAGAAAAACAAGCTGCCCCTTCACTCTCCCTAATTCAGCAGTCCATCCGTAAACTAGACACTTCACCATCTATTTAGACACTCAGAAAAGTACACACACACACACAAATAAAATAAAATAAAATAAAATAAAATAAAATAAAATAAAATAAAATACACAAAGTGCAGCCTTTCAAAGTCATGAAATTGAGCCTGGAAAGGGCCTTTTAAGATAAACATGCCAATTTCTAAAAGAAGAAACAGAAAAAGCAGAACAAGTTGGTGGACCCAAATTCAATAAACAGCATTTTTATCATGCTTTTCTAAAAAAGACAATATAAACTTAGGGCACTAACATAGACAAGTACCATGAAAAAACAGTAGGGGAGAAAAAATCAAACCAGAAACCAAATGCAGTAAGTTTAGTCCCTATAGTTAATAGCACAGCATGAAAAGTAAAGTGCTAATACGTTGATTCAGCACTAGAATTTAACAAAGATTAGTAATACAGAAGTTTAACTGCTGAAAACATCCACTAGAGCTTAATTTATGTATATAATCAGGTTTTGCAACCCAGTCCTGCAGCTGCAAAAAATACTTCCTAAATATGAATCTAAGCTTAAAAATATGAGTTGAGTCAATTCCACTGAAGTTTTGGATCCAGATCCCCACTTTAGTCAGCAAGATGAACATCTGCATTTCCCCAAATGAAGCAGAGGGGAAGACAAGGTCAAACACTGACCTGCACTTCAAATTCCAGTCTGAGAATAAAGGGATGAACAACCATTAACAAGCAGAGAACAGGCAGCATTGTTCTCTGCACAGTTTTCCACCTCACAAAAGCTGAGGGGATGAACTCTGTTGGCGATGTACCTATGATTCTCTAGCCTACTGTCAGCCCTGAAGGGTCTCTGCCCAACAACCAACTTGTCCCTGCAAACACTGTGAAAACAACATAGTCCTGTGGACCACCTTCCCCAGCTTCATGCCCTAATATATCCCAGTTTGGGAGTCACCATATCAGTTCAGTCCATTTAAAACACATGTGCTCAAGAGCAAGTCAAAGACTTAATGAAAGAATATTTCAAACCAGAGAAGCATTTCTTTTGCATAACTCCAGCATGAAGCACACATAAGCTAAAAAGCTGCCAGAACTGGCAGCCTCATATTCATCAGTGTCAAAATTTTTTATCTTTTTTTTAAGAGAGCTGCTAGTTATCATCATATATGAATTTTTTAAGAGAAAGTTTGGATTTTTTCCTAAGTCAAATTAATCTAAAAATCAGCAGGGAAAATTTACTGAATAGCTCTATAAATTTAGAATTCTCTATCTGAATTTTAATGCAGAAATACATTTCCTACAGCAAGTCTTTCTCTTTTCTTTTTCAAGCCATCCCATTTAATTGGTGTTTCCCCTTAGGTCATTTATCTTCCACAGTTTTCTTTCAAAAAGTTTGCTTACAAGTAGCATGCTCTAAGATATTGATTACAAAATGAGTAATGAACTGTGTCAGACTGGGAGGGGGAGAGGGATGGAGGGGGGAAGAAGGAAAAAATCTGATTTGAAGTCCAGCTATTACATGAAAGTCAGACTTCAGTATTACACATTCAATCTCACAACAACATTTGACATTTTGAAGTTCCATGTTAGTGTTTGCTAAATATTCCACCCACTTCCCTAGTTTGCTTGGTTGTTCAAAGAGTGTAGAAGAAAAAAAAAACAGTAATCCATTGTACACAAGATTGTGCAAAAAACAAGCTGAGAAATACAGCTTTCTAACCTCTGCCCATGATGATGACAAGTTGGCCCTACAACCAACTATCCCTTCCACTGGGATCCACAGTTCTAGATTTAAGCTTAATTCTGTAAGGATAAAAGAATTTACACTGTGTTTGGACTGATACAGCAAGGTCTAAGCTTTCAAAAATAGCCATTGTAATGCGCTGTTTTACATATAACTTCTCATCTTTGCTATTTGTAAAGGAAGCAAAAGAGATTCTACCGAATCCTTGTGCAAAGCCATACCTGTGAGAACAAAGTTCTAAATCACAAAGCAAAAACATTAGGTGGGATCCCTGAGCCACAGAGTTGCTACCCTTTGCTGAGCATCGGGCACTTTCGATACTAGGAAAGGCCAGGACAAAGGAGGAAGACCAGTTCTCACCTGGCTTCACTAACAGCCCAGTCCTCACTTCATGCGCACGTCAGAGTGCAACGCAGCGGGCACAGCACACACAGCTCCCATCCTGCCCTGCCCTGTCCTGTCAGCCAGCCCCGAGTTTCGAGACCCCAGCAGGTCAGACACGTGAGGCATAGCTAAGAGGATTTCATACCTTCTTGGTACGCAGCACCATTTCTAAAAGGCTCAGATCCACTAATTAGCTAGATACCACAATTCTTGCATAAACATCCATAAGTAGGGGAAGGATATCTTGATTCGAAAGGACTTTGGGGGCTTTTCTTAACTGGCCTCCTTCTGAATTTTATTTTTGTTGGCTCAATTCCAACATCAGCTGCTTGCTGTGAATTGGAGGAGAAGGAGCAGGAGTCAGAGTATCTGAGGGATACGAATAATAGAATAGTTGAGCGATACTGTTTCCTTTACAGCAATCACCTCTCCAGGGACAAATCTCTTTGAAAGTAACACAGGTAAAAAGGCTGTGACAGAAAGAGATGCACTACGCAGCAACTTCATGCCCAGCAATCAAGCAAATTTCGCAATTTTAAATAAACTTCACAGAACTTACGCCTGCTTTAAAAAGAGAAAGCAGTCGTATCACAAAAGCTAAGGCCTACTGCACATGAGCTCCCGCTCTGAAAATAAACTGCAGTTTACTCTAAACTTTCTCCAGCGGTTGCCGGCTGGCAAAGGCTGATCATAAGGAGAGCAGGCAACACTCGGTTTGAACGCAGAGAATTCTCCAGCTTAGGCACGGGCGAGTTGACGATAGAGGCGTCGAGGGAACCAGCCTGGAGCCACCTCTACGCACCCCTGTGTGTGAAGGCGGAGGGAGGGAGCACCGGGCAGCCGCAGCCGCTACAGCCACTCAGGGAACCCTGGGTGGTGGCACTGGCCGGGGATGAGCGGGAACCCGTCCCGTCCCGTCCCGTCTCCGCCGGGCCTCCCCGGAGCGGGGCGGGATGGAGCCGCGCTGCCCTCCCCCCGGAGCGGCACCTCCCCGCCGCCAGCCGGCCTGGGCTAAACCCTTCTCCGGGCCGTCCCTCCAACTCCGCCCGGCACCGCACGTCCCTGCAGGGCTCCCGCCCCGCGCCGTGGCCGGGTCCCAGCTTAGGGAGAAACAAAAGGCAGGGAGCCGCGCGTCCGCCCTCGCCGCCGCCCGGACTGCGCCCAGCCAAGGGAGCCCGGGGACGCGGGGAAGGGCGGGCGGTCCGGGCGGCGCTCGGCGCGGAGCCTGCCCGCGGATTACCCGCGCTAATGGGATTACGCGGGGCCGACCGGGGTGTCCGCCGGGCTGTCACCGCCCGGGCAGGGGGCGGCGGTGCCGGGGGCGGCGCTCCGGGCCGTCGGCTGCCTCCCTGCCCGGCTTCCCGGCCGCCCCACGGGCGGGTCCCGCCACCCGCCCCGCAGCCCCGGCCGCGCTGCCCGGCGGGGCGGGCGCCTCTCGCCGCTGCTGCTGCCCGGCCCATTGTTCGCCGTGCCGTCCTTACCGTGCACGGGGCTGGCGCTGCAAGGGCTCCCGCCGGCTCTCCTCGCTGCGCCTGCTGCAGGGACAGTCGCGCTTGGCCGCCGGAGGTCCGAGCCATTAAAAGCTCCGCGGGGAGGAGGAGGAGAAGGCGGCGGCAGGAGCGGCAGCAGCGGGGGAAGGAGGACAGCGAGGGGCTCGCAGGAGCAGGGTCGCCATGTCCGGCTTGGCAGCGCGGGGAGCCCACCGGGCCGGCGCGGAGGAGAAGGGAGGCAGGAGGCGACGGAGGGGCTGGTCCTGCTGCCGCCCGCGGACCGGGGGAGCGGGAACTGGACGCCGCTCGCCGCCGCGCTGCCGCGGCTGCACCTCCCTCCCTTAACCCTGCCCCCTCCCGGAGGGGGAGCCGCCGGCCGGAGGAGGCGGCCAAGAGCCCCCTCCAGCGTTTACGGACGGCGCCAGCCGCTCGGATCGGCGCTGCCAGCAGTGGGGCGAGCGGGACGCCCGCCCCGGCCGTGGTACCCGGGCAGCCCGAGACGGAGAGGGGCCGGAGGCGCAGCGACCACCGCCCTGCGGTGCCGAGGGGGCTCCAGATACTTTCCCCCGCCTCCTCCTCCTCCCGGGCACCTGGAGGGTGGAGCAGCACATAGGTAGCCGCGGTGTAAGCGAAGGGTTAAACCCAGCTGCAGCCCCGGGGCAAGGGGAGTGAGAGGCTCTGCGGGGTCCCTGCGCCTTCCTGTGGATTTTGGGGACCATCCGGCATAGACGCCGACCGGAGCACCCTGCAGAAACGGGCACCTTGCTGCTCGCCTTTAGAGAGGGAATAGGTTCGCTCATCAGCAGCTGCGGGGATGTTAAACTGGGTGGGTCCTTCAGGAGGAACCAGGACACTGCCTCAGGGGGTGAACGTATCAATGGACATCCCGGCTCTTCTGCTTTAGGAGCGAGGCTTCAGGAGCCAGCAGAGAATGGAGTGGTGCTTCATGTGCCCGGAGGCGTCCCTCCACACTCCTTGTGCTCCAAGTGCTTGCCTGAGGTGCCAGAGAAACTGAAGGACTAGGTGTGTGCACGTCCTGTATCCACATTTATGGTTACTAGTTCGTCCTAAACTCTGTTTTCTTTCTGTCCAGGCAACCACAGATGACAGCACGGTAAAGTTTAACCAGTACTAGCAATCTGGGGTTCAGGATCTTGTCTGTCACAACGATCTCCACTCTGGTACGTGAGCATAAAGGTGCCCACCAGGCAGAGGCCAGAGTTGGGTGTGAGCCTTTTCTAGAGATCCTGTACATTCCCTCAGAAAAGATTTGAAGCTACAGGGAAAAGGTTGTCACGCCTAGGGCCAGAGGAGTTGTCTGCATACAGCAGCTTTCAAATCACCGCTATATATCCGCATAACTGAAGCGTTAGGGCGTGTGTCTCTCTGAGCCTTCTCCGGTCTTTCACCCAATGCTTCTTCAGGAAGACTGGGTGATGTACACAAATGAGTGATGCAGGGGAGACCCTTCAAGTCTTCGAAGTTCTCTCAGTGACCCAAGAGGGAGCAGTAAATTAGGTGTAAAAAAAAGTGACCCTTCTGAGTACTTAGCATTTAAAGATTATTTGAGGAGCCCGATCGTTATATCCGGTTTTTAATCACTGGAAGAAATAGAAAGTGAACTCTGTATTTTTTTGTGTAAGCCCTGACCTTGCTTAATACCCAAAAGACAAATTCTTCTGCCCTCAACAGCAGCGCCTCTCTATGTACAAACACTTCACTACAAATACCTCGATGCGTATGTCATCCAACCTCGTGAGATCAAGAGAACTTAATCTCTGTAGTCAACCCTGAAACCTTAACCAAAACACATGTAATACTGACTGAAAAGACGGAAATTGCCTTTAGCAGTCAATTTTTGATAGATAGTAATTATTGTTATTTCCCCTAGGTTTCTTCTGCAAAATGCAGTTTCTAGAAGACCCAGAAGAAAGATTACATTCTCATTCTGACAATGTAGGATGGAAATAGAAGAGAAACAGAGCAAGAGAAGAGAATACTTCAGTTGGAAGGGACCTACAACGACCACCTAGTCTAACTGCTTAGCCATATGAACTGTATTAAAAACACCGACATAATAAAAATATTTCCTTTTTCCCAATACTTGTTTTGTCAGCAGCTTTAACTCTTACTAAACAGTGCAGTTACGGTAAGTATAGCACTTAACATTTAGAATTTCCTGGTGCTTTTTATCTGCACTCCAGATCATTAATGCCTCATTCACACCTAACAAAAGAGTTGTTGTAATCTACACCAAGTGAGTGAGGTCATCTTCAATGCCTTCCAAGTTTGTGGGACCTTGAAACATTCTCAGTACTGAAAAAAAGTAACAGGTTGCCCTGCAGCTACTGAGCATTTATTACCGAGCTCGAAAAAGCACCAGTGAAATGGCAGTGAAGCCTCTAAGACGGTAACATGGACAAGCTTGCATGGGTTTACTTAGTTAACCCATCGATTCTTGGATCTTATGAAGGTATCACTGGCAACTAGGGACTGACATCTAAAAAGGCAGCAGTTTTTCCTCTAAAACGGATTTCTGTCTTGTAATTTGCAATGGCAGCAACTTGCACTCCTCTGATGCGATAGCTGAGAAAAGCACTCATAGCTCCTACTAGTTTCCTGTGGTATGCAGGGTTACATTTCTTCCCTGTTGATTGAGATGTGGAATTTGTTGGTACCTCAAACAAACAGGAGAACTTGAGAGAAACAGCATTTGTTTTTGAAAAGTCACTGAAATTAGAAAAATGGTTCTAGTTGGTTCATGTTTCTGAAAAAAAAACCCAAACCCCAAACCCAACAGGTAAGCTTTGCATCCACCGACAAATACGAGAAGAGCTGGAACTGAATTTCAGATTAAGCAAGACTAAGCTATCATGATCATGCATTTCTGCTTTACCTGATAAGAAAGAACCCAAAGAAAAGAAAGGGAAGGAGAGAAATAATGCTAAAAGGTTCCTGTTGTTTTGACAGGTTTCCTCTCTGTGCCTTCTGCCTTTTCCCATTAGGAAAGAAACAGCAACAGGTCCAGTAGAATGCAAATACAGATCTCTGGAAAGCCTTCACTTTTCCACAACTCTCATATGTTGGGATGATTTGCAGTTATTTTTTCGTTGACATTTTCTTCTATTTGTTATGATGTTCTAGAAAGCATGCAGGTATATAGGCAGTTTGGGCACAGTACCTGTACATTCACATTTTCACCTGCCATATGGCTACTTATTTGCATATCTGTGTGCTCTGTTAGACTAAATTATTGGACTTAAACCCCAAGTATGTGGATTAAGTTTTTTGATCTGGTTTGCACTAAAGTCAGAATGGATCCTTCAGTGGTCCTCTGGGCCTTACAATCTCTGTCTTGTTGGTAAACTACTTCAAAATATGTGTTGAGTTCAAATGTTTTGCTGTGTTTCATTAAGGCAATAAGCTAAGATGCTGCCCCAAAAAATCTATGTATTTCAGAAGTCTAGTAATTCTTTTTCATAAAACATTCCACAGATATTTTCCCTGACGCCTGAAATTTTGTTTCAAAGACCCTTTCAGCAAATGCTTCCATGCTAGATTTATCAGTGGATTCATGTATAAATGTGGTTTGGGACTCAATCTTGCAAACCCATGGTGTTTGATTGATCAGTTTTAGGCTTTCATATGTTAACTTGTGTTAACTCCTCTATTTTTGCTAATTTCAGTACAAGAGCATGACAGAACTATCCATCCAACTCTTTCACCATTATTTTTATTAGGCATTTCACAATATTCAAGATTCCCTTCCTTTTGTTTGCAATATACTTTTGTCCATGTCTTCTCAAAATATTATTACAAGCATCAGTTGTTAAGATTTTCCCTAGCTCTTCTGGTAAGATTACTAATGCTGAAGCAATGTGTCTTTCTTGCTTCCACATCCGAATGCTAGAGCAATGTTCATTGACAGTTTTCATAATAGTGCATAATATTAGCAGTAGACCATGTCTTAACTCTTGAGGGGAAAAAACCTAAGAAAAACCCCAAATATTTAGCCAGTTTGCAAAGGGGTAATTTCCATGATCAAACATTGGGATTTCCATGTGAAAGAAATACTCAACCACTGAAAAGAAGCACTTGAAGCCAGCTAATTAACAGATTTTGTTTACAGCCTGCTGAAAGGGTATAATGTCATGAACTAAAAGAGAGCCTTTTAATGGTGTATGCAAAAGTTTCCCAAGTCCTTAAGAATTTATCTAAAGGGAACTTTTGCATTTCAAGCCATTGGAACAAGCCCCTCTCTTCAACCCCAGCACAGTCATTCAACACCACCTCTGTCACATGTCATCGTATTTACCCTGTGTTGTTCAGTGTATTTGCCTATTTCAGGATTAATCAGTTTCTTACATTAGCTGCATATCTGTGCTCAGATGATCGCCAGTACAACAGGTAATAGAGGGATCATTCCTGAAACTTCAGAGCTAAAACCTTCATTGGAAAATCGTGAACAATTTATGCTCCTCAAAACTACATAGATTGTGTTGCTAGCTGTTTCCCATCTGCAAATCCAAGTAGAGAAAAAATGTCAATTTTTTTAATTACATTGAGGTTTCTGAAGTGTTCATTAATGGGTAAAATTGCCAACTACTGCAATATAAATGAAAAAAAAATTTATTATAATGATTTTATCAATAATCATTTATAAAATTACAAATATCAGAACATTCAAGGAAATAGAGGCCAAGGAAAAAAATAGAGAGGTTTGTTAATTAAAAATAAATTTGCTGTTCATATTCAGGCTTCCTCTCCTATAATTAATTTTTAACTTTTCTCCCAAAAGAAGGGAAAAAAACACTGAATATCAGGACAATATATATTTTCTATGTCAGCATTTCCATCAGAAACTACATACCTTCTCTGTCATGGTGAACAGAGAGAAAGAGAAAATATTTGCAGAGCTGAAAAGATTTCATATGAACAACCAACTTTATTAATCTTTCAGTACTACTTTGTGGAAGAAAACTAAATGTGTTGTTTGATATAGAAATGGATCCTTAGAATTCAGAGTCCAAAGTAGAACTTCTAGCACTATTCCAGTGTTTTTGTGATTTTGGACAGAGCAAATTGTTTATCTGTTTAAAGGGAAAAAAAAGGGGGTGGAGGGGAGAAAGAAAGAGAAAGGAAGGACAGTGCAGCCGAAGCCTTTAAATGTTTTTGAGATAATTTAACACTGTGACAAAGAAGAACCTTTCAAGTACCTGGACTGATAAAAGTAAATACAGTTCTAAAGCAAAACCAAAAAAACCAAAAAGCAAAAAAAGTGCCATTTTTGCAGTGCCTTAGCATTTATATCATGAGTAAATACAGCTGAAAAGAGTCCCCTTGCAAATATAAAAATGAGAAGAATATAGAACATTAAGCATGGCTTTTATCCTTATCAGACTTAAAGATCCCCATGAAAACAATAATTTCTTGCTTTCCTCTCCTCAATGACCCCTTGCCAGTAATTTTGCAGCGACCTCCTGCAAGGTAACACATCTGGAACATATTAATATTTCTGAATAAATCCTTCCAGAATAATCCACAATCTAAAGTGGTGATGGGGGAACGCTATCTAGTGCTCTGCTGTATTCAGGAGCTCCCATGGGCCCTTTCTACCTTCATGCTGGGTGATAAACATTTTATTTTTACAATGGCTAGTTACAACAAGTGGCTTAATGACTGTCTTCTCCATTGCCATATTCTCCTGTTTTAATGTTTAAAACATCTGAATCTGGCTGGGGAAAGCAACTATAAAACCTGTCAAAGCAAACATCAATTCAGCATATTATTTTGCTATTTCAGAGTGCAGCCTCTGAAATTAGCCCATTCCTAAACATCAGACCAGAAGCCAGGTCTTTTAAGGGTGGCAATTTATATGCATCCTATGCGAAAAATATAGCAAAGTGAAGAGAAACAAGACCATCCATTTTCTATCTGCGTTGTCATATAATTAACACAATTCCTTCTTCAAAAAGAATCTCTGAAACTTTCCGTTCTGAAAGGGAAAAGCATCAAATAATTTACAGAAATAACATTTTACTTTAGAATGCTTAGCAAAATTTGCATAATTTATGTTTAATAAAATCAAATAATTAAATGAGCAGAGGCTTGAAAAGCATTTCTCTTCCTGCTTGTTCTCTTTTATCCACTGCAGTTATTTTTCTCAGAAATGAAAATCCAGTGAATGAAAATGAAACAACTGCTCTAGAAAGCAGAATTTAGATTAAGAAATATGAAGAATCATTTCCACTTTACTGATGAGAAAAATCATCTATAATGACATGGTCTACTTTCTCCTACAGTCTACTTTCAAATCAGGAAGGCAATTTTCCCTCGAAGGACAGGTAGATGAAGGGCACACCCTTTCTCTCATCGGCTCCCATCCATTTGTGGACAAAGATGCACAGAACTGCTGGTCACGCTCTTCCCGGTGCAAACGGTGGTCTGGCACTGTCAAAGATACTATTTAACCGGCTCTGTAGCAACTTGGGCTCTGCCTGTAGCTTTTGAGTGTGACTGATAAATACTGTGCTGTCCTGTTTCTAAGGTTCTGGTGCTTAAGACGGGGGAACAAATTTTGTTTACAGTATCTTTATTTTCTGAGGTGCAGAACACAAGTGAAGGGATTTTTCCATGCCATTTTTATCCACCTAATAAAATAATGTGGAATTCATTACTGCTACTTCCAATCAGATAATTTTCCCACTCTACTTAAGAGAAAAATATTCCCTTATGTCTGTTGTTACTAGGACGTTTTTCTGTTTTCTCAGTTAGTGGTCTGCATGTCATGTATGTCTGCATTCCCTTGAGCATTATGATGCTCCATAGTTTTCCAGTTAATTGTACAGTTTTGCCCTTTATAAATATTTTAAATATGAGATTCACTGTCTGCTCTAACAATGAAACACAGAAAGCAATTGTTTGTGGTTTATCAGTAATCTTTGGGATACATTTGCCATTTAAAAATATCTTAGTTTTTTCCAGTGATCATTTGCTGTTTGTAACTGAACCAAAAAAAATTTTTTTTTTTTTTTATTTACTAGATTTTAAAATTAACATGACCTTAATATATAACTGGATTGAATTCACTCTGCTGAAGTAGGACAGGCTGAACCAGAATAGTTCCCAAGAAATTTTTAAAGCACCAGGAGTTCTAATAACAGTCTGTACTGAATTTAACTGGTTCCTTATTTAAAAAAAAAAGCCCATTGTCTTATGCTTTTAAATTCTGAAACACATTATTTGCTTTGATATTTCCAATTGCTTCATCACTGCCTGTTTAATTTTTTCCTGCCACAGTTTCACTGCAGTTGATAACAACACTGGGTATTGCACATCTGTACTGTGCCATATCTCTCTCTGGCACTGGGGAGGAAATCTTAATCCCTATTTCCTGCTGTCATCTCTCCTCCTAAACAGGCAGATCAGTAACAAAGGAGCTGCAGTTCTCATAAAACTGCCCAAATATTAGAATGGTTTAATCTTCTACTAGGGAAAGCCTGAGAGTCTCACCACATGCCTTACTTTTTACTGCACTTTGATCCTTTCTGTAAGCTACAAAAATTCAGCATTTCAGATCTGACACATTTGAATACATGAAAAAATCCATCATCTCCTTCAAAATGGTGCAGAGAATAAAGGACTGACATTTTGTTACGTTTTTATTTCATTATAGTTCTCTCTTTTGTCTTTTATTTAGAGTTTATGTAACATGTAAAAATGTCAAGGTAAGAAAACAATTTTTTTTCCTTCTCAGCCCCCAGAGCAAGTGTCTACATGAATATTAGCTCTGAGATATGTTTTACACAAAGTGATTTCTGTTTTAGTTGATTCTGTACGACCTGGGTGAAGAATTATTTCTGTCTCCTAACCCCCATGCAAACAGTGAGATTTTGATCTGCATGAACAAAGCCAGTGCAAATGGCTGTGTGAAGGCCTGATCCGAGAACCAGGTGTCTAAAGGGAGGTGGAGTAAGGGAGCCTGAAGGAAAGAAAATGACAAATGGAGAGAGATCCTTTTCCTACCCTACTCCCCCAGCTTCTGATGGCTGATGATTTATGGACTTCTTGAGCAAGTAGTTTCCTCAGGAGCACCTTGCCTATTAACCATTTACACACCCTTAAATAATTGGTCCAATTCTTTTTTCAGCTTCTAGACACATCTATCAGAAATTACAGTAAATGAAAAAATATTTCTTGTTGGGTTTAAATAGCTTATTTAATAATTTATTTGGGTAGTATTTGATCTTTTGTTATGAGAAACAGTGAATTGCTCCTGATTTACCCATTCCACTACACTCACAACTGTGTAGATATCTGTCCTGCTTCCCTCAGAGGCATCACCTTCTTCTAATCTGAAGACCCTAACCTTTCAGTTCCACCTCAGATGGCTGCACTGCATACTTCTTAAACTTCTCACCTCTTTCTCATCCTTTCCAGTTCTGCTGTATTACCCATTATGGCTCTGGCATCAGGACTGCATGTGAAAAGGCAGAGGTGCACAGATGGTTATAGAGAACAGCTTGGGCAACTGCAGTACCTGCTGCTCAACTCCCTCCTTAAGAAGGAAGAGGAATTCTTACAAGAAAAAGCCTAAAGTCATTCACCATTGCCCTTTTTCCAACTAAAGCAGTCATCCATAATTACAGTAGTACCAGAGAAATTTAGGATTTTGGTGAAAATCAATTATGATTCTTTTTTAGATGATCTGATAGACGTTCTCAGGTTTTTGTTTTTGTTTTGTTTATTTGTTTGTTAAAGTTGGGGATGGTAATTCAGTTTAAGGGCAAGATAAAATAATTCGGGTATCCAAGTCTCTCTGTTTAGACATGAAATCCCAGTGATCCATTATCAAGAAATGAGTATTTTAAAAAATTATTTGAAATTTCATTGTCCTTTTCAAAAGGAAACACATTGGCATTTGTGTCAAAGAAGGAAAATAGATGTCCATACCAAATGAAACCAGACCATCTTTCCCATAGGACTATCATGAGACTCAGGTTCCAGCAAATGAAACACTACAGACAAAATAGCTGGAAAATAAGGCAAGGCAAAATTTATCTACTGCACTTACTTTTGGAGCTGTAAAACATTACTAAATGTTTTAGAAAACAAGTTACGGTGGACAACTACTCAAGAGTTCAGTTTTATGATCAGGTATAAGAATGATGAGAAGAGTCCAGTTACAGCAACTTGGAGATCTGGGCTAAGCCATTTTCATGTATTTTGTTTGGGTTGGGGGTGGTCTTTTGTTTGTTTGTTTCTGCTAAGGGTAATAAATATTATGGGACTGTATTTTAATAGCAACAAGGGCAGATGAAGACTCTTTCTTTTAAAATCTAGTGTAACTTCTTTACCAGTTATCCCATTTTAGCTTTCAAGTACAAATGTGTTTTCTTACCATGCTGCCACCTCCAGCTATGTCTTTTAAGCTTTTACTCATTTTAAGGACAGGAATCCACACTTGTTCATGTTAATACAGAGCTTAGGAGTTCATCTACAGAGGCGATGTTTCATTTCACCTGCTCCCAGAGACTGACAAACAATCTCAAATGAAACTCATATCCTTGTGACCCTGAGGAGGAGGAGGAGGAGAGGTGACAGGTTCCAAAGACAGAGTTGGCCTTTGTAGCTGCAAGGAGAAAGTTGGTATGGCTGTCTCATTCTACAAGGAGGCATTTATTAATTTTTATTTATTTCATATTTATTTATTTCATTTTTAATGATGGGAGATACTCTCCTTTCTCTTAGTTTTCTTTCTCTAGGGTCGTAATAGACAGCTCTCAAGACAAACTACCTGCTCTGTGCACAGGTTTCCAGTAAACAGATGTTAAACACTCTGCCTATACAATGGTCCTATTAAGAAACAGCCACACACAAAAAAAATGGGACTGTAAAGCAGCAAACTTCCCCAGTATGTGCACATGGCCTTCTAATAGTCAATGGCATCATCTCCATCTACTGGCCAGAAGAAATTAGCTGGTGCACAGAACTGCTGAAATATAACCACTGCATTCCACAGACTTCTTCACACTATTGACAAAACCCAGCAATCTGGGGGAGGTTGGTGCTTTTCTGGTTTTATTGTTTTCCTCAACAGACAAAACTCCACCGTAAGAATGTCTCGTGGCATTTTATTCTCAGATACTTAAAAATGATGATGTTGTACAATTTATTTCCACTAATTCAGGCAAGGTTAGCTTCCCTGAATCAAGATCCTGTGTTACGTTTTTTTTCACCAATCTGAATCCAAAATGTGAATTATATTCCAAGTTTTTGGCTGAAAAATTAGCATTAGTTTTTAAGATAATATATGGATTGAATATTAAACCTTTTAATTAATTTACATCAAATCCTATCACCACAAGATAGGACTATGCAGGTATTAAGGAACAGAATTTTGTTAACAGCACACATTACATCAAAACCTTACTTCAGATATATTTAAAATAAAACCTTCTGTTGCTACTTAGGAAAAAAAGCAGCCACATATTTAGTGCAAAAATAATAAGTTGGAGTAATATCCCTTTTCTTCTTTACTCTTTACCCACCATCCAAACAAAAACCTGGCCAAGTGCAATAGGTAGCAAGCAGTGGGAATGGTGCTGGCAAACAGCCAAGCAAAACCAACTTCCAAGCACAACTGACTGAAGCTAAACTTCTAATTCCCATCAGTTACCCTTAAGTTGGGAACACTTCACTATCTACTTGTGGGCAATGGTCCCCTGGGGAATGTCTACCAACATGTATCCTTTGCCCTCTTCTGGAAGAAAATTCCAAAATTCTGCTCCGGCAACCAGTCTGGCTCATCTGGTGCCCCAGGGTAGCTTTGAACCTTCTCTGCTTAGTAAGAACACACACCACCACATCCTCTCAAACGCCCCCCTGCCCTGCCACCAACAAAATGCTTTAAGGCACTCACTGCCTCCTGTTAGATTTTCAGTATCTATTGCTAAGGAAGTTAAATTCCCCTATATGTATGTGTGTGCACATAGTGTTACATCAGGTTAAGTTATTCTTAAACCAAGAGTGGTAACAATACTAAACTAAAAAGACATTCTGATTTCATGGTTTAGCAGCCACGGAATTCCCTGCACTTGAAGTGAGGTCATGGGCAGCATGATAAAGCAAAATCATAGAAGTCAAAACTGACTTGCACCTCCTATGTACTACCCAGCCTTCCCAAAAACACAGAAAATGCATCACTGGTTTGAACCAGAGTGACAGGAAATCTCTCTTGCAGAGATTGTAGAAGCAGTCTCGCCAGAACAGAAACTCCAATTCCCTGTCTCCAAACCAAAGAAATTAATTTCACACTAACTCCAGCCTTGCAGGAGCTCATCAGGAGGTGATACTATCCCAGGCTGTCTCTCCCAGGCTGAGAGGTGATGTGGCTTCTCTATCAGGTAATTACAAAGATCAGAATCAATTCTGTGAGCAAAAAATCCGTGAACTGGTTACAAATGTAAAGACCAAACATTTGGGCTTCATGGGCTGGGAGAAACAAGACACTGCCTTTGAAAAGCAAATACTCTGATACACAAAAGAAATCCAAAGCTCAAGAGACAAACCCAGATTTCTACAGGAATAAGCATACTGTGACTGAGCTTGTAAGCATTTTTGTATTCAAACATATAAAACACACAGCTTTCATGTCCTGCATGGGCCTCCATTCCTCACATCTCCTTTGCATCAGAGCAGGCACTGTAGAAACCTTATCTCAAATGAACTCCATGACTTTTATCCAATATTGAGCCCATACCTCTGAAGTCTGAACAGATATTAAGCTGTGCCAAGAGATGTTCTTCCTTGAAGAAAAACTAACATCTTCATGATATTCAAAAGGGAAAGGACCTGTACCAAACAGACACTTATATCCTGTTTAGTGCTTCGCAGAAAACAAGTAATGCATTTCTTAGAATTTAAGATACAGTCAAGCAAGTACCTTTATCTAAGTTAGCAAAATAAGAACAAACCAAATGATCAAATAGCAAAGGGTAAGCCTGCTTCCCAAAGATGCACAACAAAATACTTTCAAGTTGGAAAAACGTGGAGTGACAAGTACTTTACTTTTATATTATTTTAATAGCACCCTCATTGTATTTGGAAGACTCGGTGTATGTGTGCACCCTTATGGATACCACTGAAGCAAAAATAAAGCCACAGTTGAAGAGCCTGAGGCAGCTATAAAGCCGGCACATACATGCATACACAGAGCCAACAGGAAATTCACCTTCCTTAATTCTTTATTTCATCAAAAATTCAAACTGTGCAACACATTTTACTCTCATGCATGTACTCCATACATGAGACTGATAGTTCTAGACGTGTAGAGAACAAGAGACAATATTTGGCATAACAGCTGTTCTATGCTGTGGAACACCAGCCCTTGTGCTCAGCATTACTTTGGAGTCTCTGCAGAGAAAAAGCCAATACAGAATGCCACAGCAGTACACAAACCCCATGTTGAAAGCATGAAGTCTACAAGTCACTTTCTTACATAGATTTCGCACAGGATTCTCAGGGGGGGATCTTGTAGACAAAGCTAGGCAAAGGAGACTAGACATTTATATGTATTAGTATCTGTCATTAAACAACTTAGAGCTGCAAATAAAAAGCAAGTAGTTTCACCTTCAGAACAATAAGAACAGATGGGAGTTTAGATGGGAACTCACCCACGCTTCAGATGAGGTACTTTTCAAAGAAGTGCTCATGAACAGTGGTTACTATCACATGTTTATTAAATAAGCTAATGGAACTCCAGTACTGGAACAGTGTTCAGTGAGTGGTGAGTTTTCTAGTAGTGATTTATTCAATGAGTACAACTTTGAATACTTGTGTGGGTGTCTAGGGCAGATTCAGTTTCTCTTTGTTCAGCCAAATCAGAGCACTGCTATTGTTTGCAGCACTCTTTATGCTACATTAGGAACATCTCTTAAACCATGCAATAGCAGAGCAGTTTTTTAAAGCAATATTCAAGTTATACTCAAGAAAAATGGTTGAATTCAAACTACAGCCCTTCCCACATCAGTACCACAGTAAAGATTACTTCACCTTCTTCCTAAGGGTGACACTGTTTTTTCACAGCTGTGGATTACACTACCATTCTATTATACTTTCTTTGGGCAATAGTACTTCAATGCAGAACAGGAACAGCTGATTGCTTAAACACTCTGTAGTAAAGAACTAGAAAAGTCAAGATTTAGACAGCTTTTACATAGGTGGAAAGGAAGTACATAAAGGCTGTGAGAGTTGAGAAAAATGCTGCAGAAGCTTTTGGATTAACCCTGACAAGTGCAGTGAGGGGAGGCAAGAGAGCATGCCCTGGAACCAACTCCCCCATCAGGCTGACACAGTGACTCAGTGCCCTTTGCTTCAATAAAATAATTGTTAACAAGGTAGAAGCAACTGCACAAAATTGCTCTATGCTGACTCTGGCATGCAGAGCAACCCCATCTACTGGTTCTATTTGTTCTCATTTACTTGGACTGAAAGGAAGGAAAGACTACAGTTGGACCATTAAGAGAGCAATTCAAATGCTGCTCTCTTACATTACAGAGAAATTTGATGTACAGGCTGCTCTCTTACATTACAGAGAGCCAAAACTGATGCTGTTTCAGGGAAATACCAAATGTGCTACAATTTGCTCCATACAGTGGTAGTACCAAGAAGGGGAGAAACAAATCTAAGCCTGAAGCTTTGAGAAAAAGTACAAAAAGTATGCTGCAGGGGAAAATCTACATGTTTTAGACTGAGGGGAAATTGAAATAATGAATACTTAAAACCCAACAACACCCACAAATGAGAAAGATGATGGATAAAATACAGCATAACTGTAGTCAGGACCAGCGCTTGAGATAACTGACCTGACTTACCAGTTCTCTCATAGTACTGGTATCCAATCCGTAACATGTATCTTCCAGAGGTACAAATGCTTAAATTTCTGTCAATACAAGATTAACAATACTGAACAAAAGGAAAACTGGACTAGTAAGGTCCTTTGTGGTGCCGTTTCAGCTGCCTTTAAACAAACTACACTGTCAACTCAGAGGGTTACGGCAGTTTGTCTCACAAATATCTGGATATAATGGTCCTGGGCTGGTTTTGGTACATCTCATTCTGTATTGTTTTCTTCTCTGAAACATTTTCAAAGGCAAAACCAAGTTTATTCTTTAGTAAGAGAGGCATTTATTACAGGTCAAAGTTCTATTTTTCTTGTTATAAAGGAAGAAAACTTACATCCTCTGAAAAGATTTGTCTGTTTCAAGAGACAATTGAGACCGACTTGCAGAACACTTCAGTAAAAACTGAAGTTTTTAAAGATCAATGTATACACTAACAGTTTTGAAGTAACAGAGTGCAAAAACATCACTCACCTTAATTAGAAAATCTGACAGTCTATGCTTATATTTGCTGGGAAATGATGTATTGCTCTTGCAGTACAAGAAAGGCTTTTTTGATTCCTTCAGGTCAGACTGTCAATTGCATGATTGTTTTAAACAAAACACAGGTTACTCTAACAGGATTACTGCCTGCCAGATCATGGTGCACATTTTCAGCTGGAACAACACTACATTTTATAAGTTAAGAAATGCAATTGCATCTGAACATGAAAAACATTTTAAAGTCAAGATATGTAAATGTACTGTCATACAAGGAATGCCATTACGTTTTCCTTCTACACATCCGGGTGAAAAATTTGTTAAAAAATCAAGAAACAAAAAGCATAAAATCTGTAATAGGCAACAATATACAAAGTTTCAAATATAAAATCGAGACTTGTATCATTTGTTATTTGCATTTTTTCACAAGAGTAAATTAAAAGAACCACACATCACTGAACTTCTACACAAGCTTCTTGTGTTTCAATGTCATTTATTGAGGAGTGAATGAGATACTGTCAGACATGCCAAAGAGACTTCACATTCAAGGGCTGGAAGCTGAACAGCTTTCCTCATTGAGTCACTGTACAAGTCGTTTTTGGGAATCGAAAGTGCGATCAATGAGGTCTTCATGCTCGATGTTTGTCTTCAGTTTTTCATCTTTTGATCTACTAAGTTGTTGGGCAGAAGGACACTTTCTACCCTACAAAGACTCACACTCCAATTAATACAATTAACACTAGATGTAGAGAAATGTATATCTGTTATAACGTACATCTACTGCTGAAGGTCTTACGTCTAATGAGGAAATTCAACTTGTTTCCCTTTCACCATCGTATGGATGGCTTATACCGTTAGAAAAATACTCTTCAGTGCTATTGTAGGGTTTACAGGAAACTTCTTCCATGATGTGGGATAGAAACCGATTTAAACACCGTTCTGAAAGAATGCTTCTCCCTGCTGCCACTGCCTGTAGGTTGCAGAAGAATGGCCTACACGCACTACAGTTCTGGTTTTACTCAAAAAAAGAAACAAAAGAAACCTAAACAATAGGGTAAACGTTTATTTGGAGTTAGTTTTCTTGCAGATGATAATTAAGGCCCTTCAAGCAGAGTTTAGGAGCTCCTGTATGGCTGCCTGTTGATCTGCATTGAGCTGTGATATGCATTCTGTCCACAGTCCTCCAGATGTCTAGAAAGCAAATGAGAAGTGGTCATTATTCAGGCTGACAAGCATGCAAGGCACATCCTAAACTTTCTGATATTTACAAAACTCAACATTCACTCAGCTTATTACTGTAACATATATGCCAAAGACAGAAGACTGACATCTTCAGTTATACATGGTGCTATGTAAGTTCAACTTGAATGCTCCAAAAGGCTAAATAGCAGCAGAGTAATTGATTTGAAATGCCTGGGAACTCACTATAACTAAGTGGGTCAATTGACAATTGACACTTGTATGTTAACCACAGCCTAAATTATTTGCTCTGTGTTGTACTGAAATTAACACTCCAATGTTCAGGAAAAACTGAACCATGCCTCCATGTGAGTGTTTTGGGCACTGGTGCAGCAGTTGTATGGCCAGACTTCACGAATGCAGATCTGGGCAGGGCTCTCCCCACGTGGGTGTGCCCTTCCAGCCTGCGCAGTGGATTTTTTAGGTGAGGCACAGCGTGCACAGAACTGGCCCCACCGTTTAAGTCCTGAGGTCCACCTGCCACGGCTGAGTGAGCTTGGACAGTGACAGAGAAGTCCTTGGGACTGTCACAGCATCTGGTACTAACCGGGGCTGACCCTGCTGAGCATCTGAGATGTGACGGGATGGGACGGCAGGGAGGCTTGAACTGCCAGGGGACGGTCCCACTGAGACTCAGACTCAGGTCCTTGGGATTCGGAGTCTAGAGTGCTCTCCTTTACACCACAGGACCGTCCTGGTGCAGCAGTAACACACTCAGAACTGCTGCCAACACACAGCACTGCTCTTTAGCGAAAGGAATGGTAAATTACTTTCCAGAGAGCATAGCACCTATCTGGGTAAATGTAAACCCATCACCTATGCTACCACAGCCCTTAGCTGACACATTAGCTTTTAAAGTTACCATCAGTAGGGTGATTCTAATGGTACCAGAAAATGTTGAAAATTAAGCTAGGTTGGGAAAAAAGTATTTATTCACTTATCAACAGAGGCTGGAATCAATTGGCACCTTGCTTTCTTGAGGACAATGACAGGGAAAAATAATTGCAGGTGACTGACTGCAGGTCTTTAGATTGGCTTTTGCAATAAAAGCATACCTGAATTAAAAAAAACTAGTTTATATTTGGTATATTTTACATTCAGTTATGTTATAATGCCCTTTTCTCACACAATTAAAAAAACCAAAAATGGATTCACCAAAATTCAAAAACAAAGGCTCTCAAGTTTAAGTTTGTGGTTTTTAGTTTTAAGTAACACTAGGCATTTTAGACTCTCAATGTATGATTGTAGAATTAAATGTTTTATTCCAGCATTTCTGAAAAACATTTAAATGGATACTTCACACTGAAATATTTCTGGCCTGAGAATATGTAAGCATGAGGAAAAAGGTTTATGATCAATTCCAGTTATAACCATAATGTTGCTCAGGTCAGATGCTGGCAGTGAAACAGCAAAGTCTTTCACCTGGAAATTGCAAAGCAGCAGCAGCAGCAACAGCAGGCAGACTTGCTAGCAACTACACAGCCTTTAAAACTCCTACCACAGCATAAAACATTTACAGCCCTTTAATAAAAGTCAAAATATTATGTGTGAAGAGAGACAGGACTGATAACAGTGTGCTAAAATTGTATTTTTAAAAAGATATGACTTTTAAGATCTTTTCCTCTACAGTCTGAATGTAAATAATTTGGCCAACGTTCAAGTCTTGTTACATATTAACACTCCTGTCATTCCTGGCCAAAACAAGACTTTGCTCTGCTCAACTAACTGACACATCTATGGGCCATTCATTGTCTTGTTGAAAAAGTAATGATTATCTAACCTTGATAATTTGAGGTAAAGTGAACAAATGTATTCCCCTAATACAAAGTTCGATTCCCAGGCTTGAAGTACTAAAAATAGCAAGGACTTGTATCTGTCAGCCAGAAGCTAGAGTAACCACTTACACCACTTTCACTTTGAAACTTTGCTCCATTAAATTCTCTTTATGCCTTCAGAATTTTAACAACTCATTTTCTACCAGACATAATGGATCTCACATGATAAATTCATCCAAGTGAATCCTTTTCAACATCAAGTATTCCTAAAATTCTTGAACCTGAGTTTTGCCAAAGCAGGCCTGGTAGAACGGATAATAATCGAAGAGCTCCATGCATTTTTATGTGCTCCTTTCCAGCATTAGGTGCTACATACACCTGACAACATTTGGCCCTGGATCAGATCTACCCCACGGCACTATCATAACACTGTAGAGAAATGCTGCTTAAATACTTGGACATCCCCAACACCGTGAAGTTACTCACAGCATAAAGAAAGGAAGTAAACCTTAAGGCAGTTCCCCAAAGGCAGGGAAAACATTGAACAGCCATCTATATTTGCACTGGATTAAAAAGGGCAGCAGTAAACTACTTGTGGTTTGCACTCATTCTCTAGCACACGATCCAAGACTCTGTTGCATTAGTAAGTCACCACAGGGTACTGGGGACCCTTACAAAAACCTTATCTTGGATCAAATCCTGCAGTACAGGTCACTGATAAAAGGACATGGAGATTTGTCTCCAGATTTTAACTTCTGACTCAGAAAAAAATCCAAAAAAAAATACTAGCTTGCATGTTAACCTAGCTGCACATAACTACTTTTTTTTTTTAATTAATAAGCTTTATTCAAGTGCAAATATCATCAGGTTTTATCATTAGTCATTCAAGGAATGTCCAAGTATCTCCAAGAGCACTGGCTGAAGTGTTATTCTCTAAGGAGACAAGGGTCCCCAAACTGGTTTATCAGTTAGGTTACTCCTGAAAATAGATTCTAAACGTTTCCTTCATACTAAAGCAAGCATTTATTTACCTGCACTTGGCGAACAACATTAGCCAGTCGCTTGATACATGGATCTTCATGTTTGATAGCTTCATGAATTTCACCATCCGCAATTATACCAAGTATTCTGGGAAGGTTGGAGTTGTTGGGACCGAGGACAATTGGGTTATTGCTGTTACAATCAAAATATATAGAGATTACAAATAAATTAATGCTCAACTCAAAATAATTAATGTAAGCATTTTACATGTAAATGGAATTATTTTGTATGATCTTATTCTAAACCTGCTTATTTACATCTAAGTTTCACACAGCTGACTAAATACACACAGCTTTTTTGCCTGCTGACAGAGTGTTCCCTCTATTGTTAATATTTAACCAGCTGATTCTTCAATGAGCCTAAACTTTATCAGGAAGAAGTTCTGAACTTTACAGAACAGCTGAGTTCCATGTAGATGGCACTGTAAATAGCGTGAGAGAAAAGGGCTTATTCCTCTCTCTCTCTCCTCTTTCTGTCAGTGCTGCAAGGGGAAGGAAGTTGTGTGACTGGTGTCAGGAGTGCCAGTAACTTCAGCTCTCTGCCAGCACTCTCAGTGACACAGCAAGCAAGCAGTTCTGCTCCCTCTATCCCAGCCAAATACTGGAGCAGAGGAGTATTAGTAACCAGGAATGTGTGAAAAACATTATCTACCTTCCTTCTGCTGGAACACAGAGGCTGTGAATGCAGGACTGGCAGAGCTCCACAGAAGCAGGTGACCAGGCTGAGCCACCTGCACAGAGCTGGGTACACAGATGTACTAGTACTGCAATTCCCCATCTCTGTATACCTGTGGGCATGCACACCTGTCAGCATTATAGCATTATTACAGTGTCTCTGCACAACTGTTCTATTATCAATCCAGGGACCTCAGTTGTCACCACTCACTTTGAGACTTTGCCTCAATAAAGCACCAAGCGACATACAAGGTAATCACAAAGTAGAAGAGACTGTAGGAAACCTAAGTTACTTCCTTTATATTTTTCTCCTAAGATACAATACAGTGTCAGCCATAACACCACATTCTTTCCCTCAGTTATGAAGTGCAACTCTCACCCACACTACAATGATTATTTTTATTATTTTTTCTCCACTGACCTGTGGGAGGGAGCACACATCTAAAGAACAAGCTGTGGGACAAGATGCTTTCAACAGTAACTGAAGTAATTCTTACAAACTTATTAAGGGAAATAACACTGTACCATGAACTTATCCTTATTATTTCTCTATTTTATATATACTTGGCTTCATTGGTACTTTAGGTTTGGAGAGCAAAAAGGTGCAAAACTACTTTAAAACGTTATAAAATGAAGGCTGCAACAGCATGTATACCGCTCTTATGTAAAAAGACTGATCAGTTGTTAGTGTTGATATGTAAGCAGAGCATCAAAAATTTTCCTGAAATTTTCTGCAGAAGTTCTCTGCTGATCCTTTCCTCCCATGTACATATAAAGCAGCCAGGATTTTTTTCCAGCCACACAGACCCCTGTTAGGATGAGAATGACGACTGCTTAAAAAGACAGGAGTATCATCAGAGAAGGCTCACTTCTGACATTCTGAATTATCTTCTCTAAACCATATGCAGATGAATCAGTTTTGGAAAAAGAATGCAACGAAAGAACCTGCAAACAGGCTTACTTTCTGCATTAATATGAAGCCTTTGCCTCACCTCTCAAGTAAGTCACACAGATAGTTGAAAGCATGAACAGCTTCTTCTTTGTCTTCATGAATTGGAAGCCATGATAGCCAGTGTGGGAGCACTTCTTCAACATTTATACAGTCAGGCTTGAACTTCATTATCTTTCCTACAGCTGAAATGCAGTTTTCTGTTGCATTGATATTTTCTTTGGTTTTGGCATCTGGTGACTGAATGACTCTCACCAGCAATGGAAGCGCCTCTAATTGTTAAACAACACAAGAATAAAGTTTAATGTGTGATGAAGTTACACTTCATTACATCACAAATTCTACATGAGACAACCACACAGATTAAAACAAGTATTTTTTGTGTCCCAAGTACCAAAATCCAGTCATTTCAGTGTTCCGCTACTTTTAGATTCTCTGCTCAATAATTATCATATGAAAACCAAAACACATAAATAAAGCCCTGCAAGGAAACACAAGAAAATAGCTACTGCAAAAGTTTGAATTTTCTTTAGAAGTTTAGAAGAAAAAAAAATCGTCCCCTGTCTATCAATTGAGTTATGCAATCTAAAATACACAAGACATCGTGATTTCTAAGTAAAAACATACATAACAAGCATTTTCTTTTTAATCAAGTAGGTTCTATAAACACAGGATGAGGAAAAGCACTGCTAAGGCGACATTCATAACAACATGAAATGTAATGCATGCCTGCTGTACATCTATTGTGTGCACATATATATTAAAAATACATATGTATGTGCATATACACACCTCCTACCCCTAAAAGGTGACCTAGGAAAAGCTCATAGGTGTAATCTCATCTGGTGAATCGACATAGCATGGTTTAGATCACAAAAATAAGGAAAGGAAATGCCTTTCAATGAAGGAAAAATGCCATTTTTCTTGCTCAGTTAATAGCAATTATACATCTTTTTATTAGTCATATGGGTAACCACAAGAACACTTCTAAATGAACATTAATGTCACATGTTCAGTTACTAGTGGCCATGCAGATTTCAGAGCACTCTACATGCACAGAGGAACAATTGTCCTTGTGTTCTTCTGCTAAAAATAAAATGCTAAAGCTGTGAAATCCTGTATCAGCACAGAAAACAGGTTGTGGAATTGTGCAGAAAGCAAACTTCAAAATAACTCCAATTACTGAGGAAGAGCAACACCTCACACTACTGCATTTTAATAAGTAGCAACTTTGCAGTTAAAGAATACACAATGACACTTGCTATATTAACTCCACTGCATTAGATTTTTGAAGAATTCAGCAGCTACGGAAAAATATCATTAACCCTATGCTAGACAAGGATACTTTCATGGGTCTGATAAACATTACAGAACTGCAGAAATACTGGTCATCAGATCCACCAGCTTGTGTATCAAATGCAGGATAATGATGCTGGACTAATCTGCAAAGCAGAATTTGTTTCAAAGAAGTTTACAATGTCCAGGCAAGCTGAGTCTGCATTTTACACCTTACGTTTTGATGACTGCTGAAGCTAAAATTCATCTGTGTTTCTTCACTCCTTAATACTAACGGATGGCTCTGTAGGTGCCATATGTGTCCTTGCAGCCATAAAATTAGTAGGGCATCAAAATGAATCAGCATAATTTTCTACCCACAGCTTAGCAGATGAGTTTTCTGGCTATCTATAAAACAGACCCATTCCACATAGCTGATGGGTTAGATAATCCTTAAAAAAACCTTTTGACTATGAAAGACCATCTTCTGTAATAATAATAGTTTGTTTCCAAGGACTGACTGCTCCACCAAGTTTTGAGACCACTGATGGGATTTAGGAAGAAGCCTATGCAGCTGATTAATACAATTTTCACAGAGAAGAGCTGATTATACTCTTCCACCACCATAAGAAATAGAAGCAACATTAATGGTTGCATCAATTTTAACTTTGTAACACCATTTAGAAAGTTACATAGTTTTTCCTTCCATTTTATTTCTTTGCTCTTTACTAATTTGGTTTTTAGTACTTTTTGTTTCACCATAACGTAGCAAACATTTCCTTCAGTTCAGGATGAATTTGAAGTTTTAGAGGAACTCAAGACATTCAGAAAGAAAGCAGAACAAGTGTTTCTGATAAGCATTATCATACTCATTTCATTTCTTATTTCACAGGAATCAGCCTCCTTCTTTATATATATAACTGGAATGCAGAGAGCCACATTAGTTGTATTCTAGGCTATTGCTTAATACAGGTCACTTGTAGAATTTTTCCAGACATCCAAAGAATGTTGCCTTAATATGTAACCCTTTTAGTATTAATAAAAAGCAGCTATGAGACAGGTGTGTATCAGAAATCTCTTCTTTATGAAATCCACATTTGCATGTCAGACTATATTTTAAAAAGGAATATGTTAAATCAAGTTTGCTAAGCAGTAAGTGCTGTGACAGAAGTGCTACTAAGCAGAACAACAATAAAAGTCCAAGGAATTCAAGTACTTTGTTGTTAAGCCATCATTAGGCTACCACACAGGTTATACTGGCAATCTATTTCACTGCCAAAGGGAAAAGACCTCCTCAACCAGAAGTTGAGCAATTTTTATTTCCTCCCACCCAAATCACACATTCAAATAGCCTTATCAGAAGCAGGTACCTGGGCAAAAAGGACGGTAGCCATCCCCACCGAATTGTGCCATAACTCCAACACCGTAGGCAGCTGCTTGCCTGACCTCTGGCCTGCTGTCACACACCGACTCCAGCATTGGCCTCAGGAAGTATTCAGCGTACTTCAGTGAGGCTGGGCTGCAGTGCTCTATAATATCATCAAAAATGCAAAGCCCCCACTGTCGGTCTGGCCACGGCCGGTGCGGACACTGCATCAAAAACAGGTAGTAACATTTTAGACACCTGAGAAATTTTACACAGCCAATGATTATAGTAACAGAACAATCACAGGAACAGTAGTCTAGTACTTTTGTTAAAATCCTCCTACATTAAATTGAATCCTACAAGCATGTAATTTTCTGCAGTTACACTTTCAGCAGTATCATAAATAAAACAAAATCCAGATGGCTATCTAAGCTAATTGAAAGAATAATGGGTTTTGGCCAAATCCTTTACACCTCTGTTTCACACTCCATTACACATTTCAGCCTCAATTTCCCCCCCCAAGAACCTGCAACTCTTTTTAGTCCTTCCTCTTGAAATCCATTTCAGAGAACATCAGACACTCTCAGGGAACTTAAATTTCTCAAAAACATTGTACGTGTCAATGATCCTGGGTCTTGCAACGCAGAAATTTTAAGTAGTACAGCAGTGCATCTCCTTAAAAAGCATATTGTAACAACTTCATTCGTGATCCAGAATATTTCTTCAACCACCTCTATCTTTTAAACCAGCAATTGTTACATTCTATCTACCAAGTTTTCTAAGATTCCAGCATGGAAGGCCTATTAACACATCAGAAAAAAAAATTAAATTCAAATCAAAGGAAAGCAAGGTACTTACAATTAGGTTAACAATTAGTGGAAGTAACCTTTCAAACCATGGCAGTACCTTCTCTTTGTAACTGCTGAATATTGCCTGCAAAATGTCTGATACTTTAGTCAAAATATAAATGTCGCTGTCATCCTGAAAGAAAAAGGATACAATTCACATTAAGATTAACATCTTTAAAATAGTGGAACTCACATGAATGCCAAGGTGTTTAAACTAATGGAATAAAGCTGGTTTATGACTTTTTTGTAAAACAAATTTTTTTAAGTTCACTAATTTTCAACTCTTTGTCTAATCACAGAATGATAGAATCAGAGAATGGTTTGGTTTGAAACAGACCTTGAAGTTTGTCTAGCTCCAACCCTGCTGCCACACACTAGTGTCTAGTGGACACCTTCCACTAGACCATGTTGCTCAGAGCTCCATCAAAACTGGTCTTCAACACTCGCAGGGATGTGGCATGCACAGCTTCTCTAGGCAACATGCTCCAGTTCTCAAGGGACATCACTTGTTACTAATTTCCATTTGGACATTGAGGCACTTAATGGAACTCTTAGGACTCCAGTCAATTCCTCATCTGCTGAATAGTCCATTCATCAAATCCGTATCTCCCCAGTTAGTGACAAGGATGTTGTGTGGTACCCAGTCAAAGGCCATGAGGTAAGGGCTGCATAACACACCCTGGGACCAGAGGTGTATATCCAAATCATTACCACCATATGCTAATTCTGTCCATACTGCCAGTGACATGCTGCTGCCACTCCTCCCTTCACAGGGTAATGCAGGCAAGTCGTCCTCCAGACTTTACAGAAAAATCAGCAGACATTAAAACATTTTAAAAAATGCCTTGCAACTCTCTTACAGAGTATGGCTTCAGCTTTTCTGAAACTGCTGCTTGCTCACATTTTCTTTCATTACCAGTACAGAATGACACATATGGAAAAAAAGATTAACAAGACACCCGACTCACCGTCTACAAGAATGAACAGCAACCATTGTAAATAAGAAAGGGAGAAAAACTAGGAAAGGATCTTGGCTCAGAACTTGAATTTTGTTATGTTTTGATCCCAAGCAGTATAGAGGCAACAGAAAGCTACACTTTTGAATGCTGGCCTAATGTTCCCAAAGGACAGGGGGTCAAGAACTGCAATGTTATTTAAGGCAGTATTTACATATGGGTGCATGATTTCTTAGGATGCATTCTGGAGTCTGCATACAGGTTAAACTCATGTAATCAAGCTTCACATCTGCACGGTGAGGCAAAAAAAGTTTCTTACTTCTTAAATTTACTGAGCGTCCTTTATGTCTCATGTTAGAAGCAACAGTGATTGATAATTCTTTATTACTCTCTCCATACCTACAATGATTTTATAAAACTATTCTACCTCTTCTACAATCGCTCCCAAACTAAAAAGTCACTTTGGTATTCCCTCCTAAGCAAACACATTAAGGCAGCCATTCATCCCACTGTCCTTCTTCGATACTATATTTGGGCTATTCTTTTTGAGATAGGCTCCTGATGTGACATACCAGTGTCTTGGAATCAGAGATATGCTCAAGATTAAGAGCAAGCTAGCTCATAAGGCTCAAACAAACAGCAACTCAGCAGGGTTAGGCCTTAGATTAAATAATCTGCTGTCGAATTTGTATCAAAATTAAGAATTGTTCAAAAGGATGAAGAAAATAAAAAGCTATATCCCAAACTTCTTTCAGTATACTAGAAAAGGAAACCTTTCATATTCTTTAATTCACATTATGTAGTATGACTCATTTCTTAGTGGAAGTTCTGATGGACTATAGTAACAGAATATTCTTCTAGGAAGGAGCAATTCTGAGGATGCACTATGCTTTAACCAGGTAGCACAGCACATTTGTGTAATGCATTTCCATACTGGTGCTTGATGAGTGGAAGAACTCCCCAAATCAACTTACTTCATCTTGTAATGACTCTTCAACTTGTTCATCATAGTCTTCATCTTGTCTTTTCACTAAATTAAAAAAGAAATGTAACAATTACCTTTCTACAAGTGCATAAGAACTCTGTGAAAGGGAAAAAATTATGCAGACAAAATTTAGAAAATAGGAAACAGTAGTTGAAGATGCAACAGGAATTTCGGTCTTTAAGAAGCTTCAAAGAGCTTTCACAATAAAACAAGTAGTACAAGACAGCTCATTTTAAGAAGGTGCAAAAGCACATGAAATAAACATACCAGCTTGTCCACAAAGACATGAAAAGTGCTTAGAAATAAGACACTACCATTGCTTTATGAAAACTATGAAGACTTCAGATGAAAAAACCCATAGAAATGACAATACCAGATACATGCACTGACTTTCAAGTAAATCTGCCATCAATTTTTGATTAAACTACAGTATTGCTGCAAATCCTCCCAGAGCTTACAAATGTAACTCATGGATTCTGTTGTTTCAAAGCCCAATTACCTTACATAAATATACAAATTGAAGAAATATGAACTAAGCTTTTTTTCCATGTCCAGAAGTAAGTAAGAACTGCACTTTAAAGAATAGCCATATCACATGTTAATAGGACTTTGTGTTAACTTACCCTGTCTTAATTCTTGATTTTTAAAGTGCTCTTCTAGTTTTCCTTTCAGTATTCCTCCAAGTTCTTCAAAGTGTTCATTGTTAAGGCATCCATCTCCCATTACTTCAATGCACTTGTGAAATAAAATTATCAGTCTTAATGAAATCCAAGCACCCAAAGAATATTAATACATGCTCTGCTTTAAGGGATCACTAGCAGAAATAATACTATTAGAACAGTCATACTGTAATCAATGCTCAAATTATACAACTAAGGCATAACATCACTGTACATTTCATGCCCATAACTTCAGTCACTTGCAGTTAAAATGAACTGATCTGATAATTGTTTTAGGTTGATACTTTGTTTTTTTTGCAAAAAAATACAACTTTTTCCATCAGCTATAATATTTAAAGTCAAACCAAATATCATGCAGAGGAAGCCTTGCATTTATTCCAGTCATGAAAATGCACATCAAACACATGTCCTTTCTTATTGCAGAAAGCTAGACAGTAACACCACAAAACTTGTAAGGAATAATGTTACCTTTGCAAAAGAGTGCATTATTTCTGAGAGAACATCTGACTCTGGTTCTGTCCCAATGGCTTTGATGAGTGCATCACACATGAAGTGCCACATCTGCGTGAGGTACTCTGGCCCACGAACTTGAGCACATTCAAGAAGGAGAGGCATTGACTCTGCTGCTGCCACTCGAACACGTGTCATTGTTAAGGAAATAAGGCAATCAAATCCAACATAAAGTGCTTAGAATTTAAGCACCCATCACCATAATTAAGTTCTTAATTTTCTACCTGAAATTGGTTCTTTTTATTACAGTCCAGTCCATTTGATTTCTTAAGTAGATACAGATTAAATCGCAGGAAAATTAAACTGTTTGCTATTTAAAAGTGGCTTCAAGCTGGTTTCAGGCCATGACAGGAAAGCTGTTCAAGTTCTACTTCACCTTGTTGACACAAACAAACATCACTTTCTCCACTGATGGCTTATTTAAAGAGAAACTAGGTGGGAAAGTAGGATACATTGCCTAAAACAGTGTGCAAAGCAACAGCCTCTGAAACAATTTCTGCTATAAAGCTACAGAATATTTTAACACTAACATTTCCAATTAATTTAGGAAAAAGTAAGCACTACTTTGATTCTTCCAAACGAAGTTTCTGTTTTCACAGTAGAATTTGTTAATCGGATATCATCATGAAAATAGAACTTCACCAAGGGAACCATCAGCTTTACAACTTGCTCTGTGTACTCCACGAATCCTTCTTTTAGCTCTTTTGCATAGCAAACCTGAAAAACAGAGCACAGAAGTGCCTCCTTTAAAGAAAAATACTAATATTTTTCAACTATGTAATGGTGAGATTCTTAGAAGTGTAACATTTTTTTAGTTTATTTTAAAACACGCAATAACCCATCTACCTTCCCCCTCCACTGTGGTATTTTAAGAAACCCAGACAGCAGCATGAGTTCTGACTCTTAGCACATGCATGTATTTCTTAAACCAAATTCAGAAACAGCAATATTTGCAAAAACAAACTACTTTTTTACATATCATATGCCTTAAAAGTTTTGCTAACAAAGGAAAACCGTATGGTAATTTAAAAAATGGTAAGCTCCAAACTAAGTAAGCTACCTTTAATCAAGTAAGCCACATGCAACAAAGTGTCTGAAATCCAAATGTAGCAATATCACCCAAAAAATCCAACTACTTCATATGATACTACAAAGAATATTTTTGTTACAGATTTTGGCTTCAGATTTGATTGACCAGCAACACAGAGATCACCAACACTGTTCTATTACTCACCAGCATCTGGCATGCAGTTGCTTTTTCTTCAAGGCCTGCAGTTTTAATTCCAAAACTTTGCTGATCACCTATGCTTACAAATTCCCAACCATCATCATCACTCATATTCTCCATATCTTGTGCTGTTATACAGAAGGAAGGAAAAATAATGTACAAGTGCTACAAAATCACTTATTGCAGTATTTTTTTTCAAGCAAAACTTCATCTTAAACCTACTGTCCAAAAGAGCTACTTCAGGTTTAATGGATGCAGTCTTCATTAAAGGTCCCATGACAACAGGAAGGTACTGCTGAAATTCTTTTCCAAGAATTTTACACATTCTGGCCCATGCTGAGATCATGTAAGAAATCTAGAAAAGACAAGAAACTCAGAATTTTCATGTCCCACATTTTATTTTAATGCTTACTTTAAAAGGAAAACATGAAGGAAGAACATCATACAATAGGACTCTTAAAAAGAATTTAACAGCAGTGAGTAAAACTTATTTCAAAGAGAACTCATCCAATACCCAATTCATATAAAAATGCATCTTCAAAAGACCTTTCCCAAGTCTGTCTTTCTAACAACACCCTGACAGTACCTCTGATCAAAGCTGTTATACGTGTAAAAATGTGACAGTATAAGACAAACTTACAATGTGATCATGGCTATCTTGAAAAGTTTCTTTCTGAAATGAATTATTTCCCAAACTTAAACAATACTACTGAGCCACACTCCTGAAAATGGCAAAAGAGCAAAAAAGAGAGTGTAGTGTTGTGTTTTCAGAGGAGTATTTGTTTTCAGATGCACAAATCAAAATAGCCCTCTGCTCATTAGAACAGCTGTTTAACAAGTCTTGTTGAACTATTTATAAGAAGGTGACAGCAAGGGAATGAACCACACAATGCCAAACAAATACTACTAACGGGCAAGGCATGGTTACCCACGTGCTCAGATTTCTTCAGCGAATATGGGTCCTGTAAGTCTCACTTCCTAACCATGCTTCTGTGAAAGATTCTGGGGCCATCTCAATGTCAGATTTTGTAAGACAGGGAGGACAATTAGCATGAGTAGCTGGGAGGGTGGGGGCGGGGAGCAGAAACATCACAGATACAAGGAATATTTCTAATACTAAGCAATGAGCTGTAAAGATGTGATTTTAACATACCTGTGGATCATCATCTTCTAGATCATTGAAGTCAGTCTGTGTTTTCAGTAACAGCTGCATTACATCTGATGCATCCTGCATAAACTAGACACAGGAAACAACCATGTTTTTAAAGACAAATTAAGGTGGTAATTCTCAAGAGAATGAGAGGCTCACTCAAATTAAGTCCAACACACTACTGAGACACAAGCTAAAGCTGGAAACAGACTGAAATGTGGATAAAAGTGAAAACAAGTTCTTTTTTTGGAAGGATCACCAAGTTGCTCATCTTAAGCTTCACTGTGCCTCTGGTTCTTATACTTTAAAAACAGAGTACTACTAAAATAAAACACTACATAAATTACTAATACTCATCAATTAAAAAAATTTAAAAATATGACAACTCCACCTTACCCAGATATCCCCCTATTACACTGACTTCTTTATGGAACTGGGATAAGAGATGACAGCATGAGCTACTTACTTATAAGGTAGTAACATTTTCAGGAGAAGCCCCAGTTATGTTACCTTCTTTTCACTCTGCATGCTCTCACTAGCTCTCCAAGAATAACTTATTAAATGTTATGTTCAAAATATGACTGAAATTTAGTTGTGTGCAGGGCAAATTTACTGGCAGTCCATCTAAGTCAAAGGAACAGGCTGATAATTTGCAGCTTTATACTGCCTACCTGACATTATTCTACTTTGAAGTGTGACTTTGCTTTCCTCACTCAATCAAATGAAAATCCATAAACCATAATGCCACCTTGCTATCAGAAGATCATTTAGACTCTTCTATAGCATTTCACAGCTGTTTCTCCAATCTTTTGAGAGACATATTTTAACAAAATTATCAAAAAAACTCCCTGCCAGATACATCAAGCCTCAAGACAAAACAAGTACCTCAAGTGCTAGTATGAGCACACTTAAACTTTTTCAGGCATGTGCATAAAAAACTATACTAAGTTTCCTCTGAACTAGATACTTTTTGCCCTCGATACTGCCTAAATGAGATGCTCCAGTATTTCTCTTATGGCAAAAAATCCCAAAGGAAATAAAAATGCTTGCTTTCAACATTGCTCAGTGTGACAAGAATGACTTAACCTGTAGTAAGATTCTGTGAATCTGAACAGCAAGACAGTCACCTCAAGAATGAAAGCAAAAAGACAAGCATAGAAATCAGGAACAATACATAGCTATCTGTTTAACAAGTGATTATACTAATTCAACATTAACACCTCAAAAAACAAAGACATTTAAAAATATATTTAGATCATTATTTAAAATCTAAACTTACCTTTTCTTTACCAACAGCAAGACCAATTAGGCTGATGCATTCAATAGTCTTTCCTCGTAAAAGTCTTAATTCCTTCTGAACAGCATTCTCAACAATGTGTTTCAAGGAAGGCATAAATAAATCATAGTAGGGAACAAACTTCTCCTCTACTGTATCTGCAACTGATGCAATTGAAGTCACAACTTGCTCCAAAACTAGTTTAGTGCCTTTCTGTATCAACTTGGAAAGAGAAGAATAAAGTGTTATCTTTTTAAAGCACCAATTTTACTTAAAAGCATGGCAAATGTAAAAATCTGCTCTTACATGTATCCTAATTCTTGTCAGTCTAGATCAACAACAGATATGTATGCTGGCTCATTTCAGAGGTCTTAGTTTAGCTACACTTATTAAGCATATGTGACAAGGTTACCCTCCATGAAACAACTTGTTTAGGGTATTATACCTCTTGTAATTTTATCACCATGATGGAATGAAGATGCTTCACTAGAGTGTCCAAATATGGAATAAGCACTGACTTGGGACAGTCTTCAGTGAAGTTTATGAGTGCTGCAGCTGCATGGGCTTGAACACGCTGGCTGCCTTGATCCTCCATGGTTTGCAGAAGAGCTCCTATCACCTGAAAAAGAAACATTTCTTTTCAGAAAACAAGTTTCTGAAGAGGACATAATTTTATCACCTTTTTTTTCTTACTATTCTACTACTTGCCTTCTCATGAAATTTCTTCTGAAAGACAGGTGCGAAGTCAGTTGCCATTTGTCCAATAGCGTTGCAAGCAGCGTATCTTACTCGTGGGTGCTGAAAAAGTATTTCCCTCAATTAGTTAACAAGTACTCAGGAGAGCAGAAATCAAAACATTTCAAAAGAATTAAGAGAACTATACTCACAGGATCCTGAAGGAATAGCAAAACGAAATTAACTATCTCATTTAAAATTCCCTCCATCTGTTGGTGGCAACCTTCTCCAATGGCTGAGAGTGCCATCAAGCCAGCATACCTGTACTTCCAGTCAGCTGAAGAAGTGTAAAAATGAAGTGTTACTCACTCTGGAAACTAAAAAGCACCACAAAAACAAATCATCTTTACTCTGAGGGGGGTGAGGACACAAAGAGGTAGAGTGAAGAACAGGAGATGAAATCTACATCTACACGATTTGTTAAATACTTTTCACTTTTCCTCATACATACTTCCAGAGATGCACAAAAACTGAGTGCCTAACCCAGGCCAAATCCAGACCTAGAAAAAAGAATTCTTAACTGCTGATTATGATTATGTACATAGTACTAACGTCTGGAAACTGCATTTTAATTAAATGAACAAACCAAGGGAAACATCACGATAGTATTCCTACTTCCCTTTCCCCCATCTCTTTTCTGTTTTAATAGCATCAGAACAGCCTATACCCTCCTTTTTAAATCAGGAGGAGAAAAAGGTCTAGTGACTCAAACAATATGCAAATTTAAAACAAATAAATCATCGGTACTGAACTTTTCAGCAGTCCCCTCAAGACCTCGTAAGAACGGTAACATTTCATTTATGGATGTAAGATTTTCCCTGCCTCCAAGTCTTAGTCTATTCTCAGTGCAGTGCGTATCGCTGAAATGAACCTTTCATGCCCTTCTCCTTTTTCTTTAGGCAAGGGAAACATGTGAGAAACTCCAATTTCTTTTATTTATTTTTCACAAAAATCTTTCTCTGTGCTAGAAACCATGGGGATTACAGGAGAGAAAACCAGAGATAAAAACAGGTTTATCAAACCTCTGGAAAAGGCATGTAACAGAACTTATTTCCCAAAATAATGCAGTATTTCATTATTGCTGGCAATTTATTATATTCCTGGAATGAAGAACATCACAGGTCAGTGCAGTGGAATCCTGACACTCAAGCTTCTGTCTGGCCAGGATGACATGAAGTATCATCTTGACAGAAGGTACAACAGGAAAGAAGAAGTTTATTTTGTGCTATTTCTATTTCTGTTCACTGGGTGTTCATAGATAAGTCTACACCTCATTACTCTCACTGTATTACTGTTAGCATACATTCCAAACTTGAAATTAATGAATCTACAAAATGAAACACCATCAACTTGGGATCATCTGGTCACCCAATCCAAACCCAGGAGTTTTAAATTATCATCTCAATAAACATTTGTGGAAAAAATGTTGGGGATAGGAAAAGTTTGATTGCTGAGAGTATTGACATTATTTTAATCTAAACACACATCTTTCCCCCAACTCCCTACCACTGAGAACCTCTGAACCAAAGAGTATCTTCTTCTCCACAGATTGCTAATGGTTATGGAAAGCCCTGACCCAGCAGAAAGCATCAGGCATCCACTGTGTGATTCCTCCTCTTCACAAGAGTCAGGTCTTACAGCAGTTAGACTCCATATCTCCCTGTGTGTACTACAGAACTAGGCAGCTGCGAGCCTTGAAGCTATTAACCACACTGGAAGAGTCAGGTTAGCCTGTCTCCTTAATAAACTTTCTTTCAAAAAACCCAAACTAAAACAAAAAAACAACAAAACAAAAAACTTAATTCCAAATAGACTTTGTAAGTGTTCACACGTGTTATGTGCTACCTTGAGTAGCCCTCTCTTCCACATCTAATATGGTAACAGTCTCTTCTGGGCTGGGTTTTAAACCATGGAGGCAAAAATCATACCTAGAACTTCTGCATTATCTTTTACTTCAAAGGTTCAAAGCACAGGTCAAGTGAAAGCATATGAAAGCAATGCACAGCATTTTTTGAGTAATTGCCTGAGCAAGCATTACAGGTATTTGAAGAGGAAAAGAAGCACACAAAGCAACTGATAAGAATATATGGAAACACCTCATGAAACAAATATTAAAAATCAGCATATTGAAAGACAGCCAGCCTACCAAAGACCTCTGTATTTTGGTCCATCAACTTACAGGGAAAAAGCCAATGCAACAAGTTTCCCTTTATGAACTGTAACATACTAAAATTTCATTTAAAAGAGGCAGTTCTGAAGAAGCAAAAACCACGAAGCTAAGAATAACAAGTGGCGCTTTCGCCAAACTTAATGTACTGTGAGTGACTGTATAGGGATTTAGAGGGAATATTTTTAAGTAAAAAGACCTCAAGTCCTCCCTATTTATACGTAATTCACAGGCTGTGTGTTTTAAAAAAGTTTAGTGTTTTGGTTTTGACATTTCTGTTTAGCTGTCCATGTTGCAGAAAAAAAATGCACTGTATGTAAGCTTCTTAAATCACAGTCTAAGAGAAGGTATAAACCTCCAAGTTCACAGCATTTACAGCTTTTGCTGCTGACATCAAAAGTGGAAACATATAAAAAGATCAAGTGGCTAAACATGAAGATTTAAGAGGTATCAGAGTTCCTGGAAAGGACAGAACTGTTAAAAACAAAAAAGAAAAGAAAAGGTAGTTACTTACGATTCTGAAGCATTTGCATAATATGTTCTTTAATCATGGGCAAAACAAGTTTCCCTCCAAGGCCACACGCCACCCTGTCCAGTGCACTCTCACCAGCCACTGCATTGCTAAATATGATTTACAGACATATCAGTGGTTTAATATTGACAATAAAACAAAGCAGTTGAACAGGGCACACAAGTACCCCTCCCCACAGTTTCACCCTTCAAACTTCTGCCATCTAAATACATGAGCATCCTAAAGTAAATAAACCATACCCAAATCTAAAAACACACACATCCCAGTCACAAAATAGTTATTTACTATTCAATGAAACATTTATTATCTGCAGCCCACTGATTAAGTTTACTACCAGAGAAACTTGAGCACTAGCAGTGAAGGTACAGACTGAATTTTGCAGCAGTTACACATACCTGGAAAGATAAAACTAAATCTGCAGTGAATAGAGAAATAGTACTAGCCATCACCTTTTGGTAATGAGAACACAACTAGTTCAGACTTGCTGAAGAAGAGTAATTCAAATTTTGGTACACAGACCTTTCTTGCATGGCTGCAGCACCTTTCATCTACTAGCATGTTCTCTTGTTAATGACTCAGGGAGAAAACACTCAGTCCAGGTGAGGAATTTGTGACTCTCTGATATAGAACTGAGAATAGCCAAACGTTATCTGCATAAAGTGATTTGTTCCATCCAGGAGAATTATGCCCTACAGAAAAGCAAGAAAGTTTCCAAGACACAGATAACTACTGTCACATTCTGGGTATGGCTAGCACTGTAATAGCTCAGGGTTATTACAGTCCATCCTAAACACCCAGGATGATGAAAAAGCTGAGTAATGGTTCAGAAAGGGATGACTCTTTGTTCTTCACAGTACCAGTCGGCTACATAGGAAACAGAGGTCTTCAAATTACTATGTTTGAAGATCCAAGTCTCATTACAAATCATAGTCTAGAAACTCAAATGCTGTGAACAAAAGTATTTGCAAAAAGATATTGACAGTATTGTATTTGTTCTTCAGATTAATCATGTTCAAATAAACAGACACATCACCAGCAGGACAGTGGTGACCGGGCACACAGGTTTAAACTGGAGCCAACTCACTAGGAGTTCACAGCAGCTTTCATCTGAAATTACATTCATTGAGTTCTTTTTTCCCACTATTAATTCACGCATTCAATTAGAGGAAATAAAGATAGTTTATCTACAAAAAATAAATGACCACACATCTTCCTGCAATGTTTGCAAGGGCTTTGCCAAGAAAAGAGGAAGTCAAATTAACCTTTTTCTCCTTTAGAATTTTACTGCTCTATGAAGTCAGAGCAACAGCTGGAAATGCTAAAATACTCCCTGCTGCTTTTGTGTAGGCTGACTCACATCCCCCTTAATCAGATCCAAACACACCCTAACTAGGGTGCAGCCTGATGATCATTAGCCTGTTTCTGTGACTGCACAAAAATTCCAGTCTTCTTCTGAATCTACAAAGACTAAGCACCAGAAGAGACTGGCATGCACATCAGCCACTGAGCTCTCCACTAAGGTGAACTTCAATGGTGGGGAACACACAGTGGCACTGTGAGTGACCCTGCCAAAAGAAAAAACTAACTCTGCACATACAATCACCAGTGACCAACTGATGTCCACTGTTTCATGTCTAAGCCTCAAGCTCTCTTGTTCCTCTGAGGCCCAAAGGAAGCTAAGGTTGCTGAGCTTCTTTTCTGATCTTTGCTCATACTAGATGTGACTCCTGAGAAAAGGAAAATTTTCACTCCAAAATCCATAGGCAGTTAAGCTGTGTTTAGAAGAACAAAGTTACTCTGTTGACAATAAAGAGAAAATGGCATGCCTCAAGCGGATGATTCAATGTACTTACTAAGCTGCCTAAAGCAAGCCATCTGAATAAACTCTACACACTGAAAGGCTTGATAAGGATTTAAACTTTAATATTCTATTTCTCTTTGAAATTCAGCTGATTGAAAAGATACAAATACTTAACAAACTTGAATGCAGTGGTGATGTCTGACAATTCTACCTGTACAGCAAAATTTCAACATTGAGGAAACAAATAAGTTAAAATGGTATGGTCCACTATGTGAGGGAGGGAATGAAAGGACAGCTTACTTTCACAATCAATGAGAACTGAAAAAGTCTCCAAGAAAGGCAAAGATTAAAGTGGTTCTTCCACAAATTCCTATTCCTATTGCCATCAGTTCTGTAGGTGTCTTTATAAGCCTGATATCTAGTAGAAGTTACTATACAGTTCAGGGTAAACCAACATCTCTTCTATTGCCCGTTTTCCTATGAAAATCTCTAAGTGTTCTGTGATAAATTGTCTCAAAACACTAATTACATCTGAGTCTGGAAGGAGATGACAGATACGTCAAGAGTGTCTAGACTGGTAAATGAATGTTGGTGTCTTTACAGAAATGTGGAGATAGTTATCTCCAAAACTATTTCTGCTTGCTTCTACTGCACTCTAACTGTAGTTGGACAAGAGCAAATGTAACAGACAAACCACTGTTATTCTAGTAAAAAGTTGGAGCAAGCTACAAAGCATGTAGGAATAAACGAATCAGAATGACTGGACATCTTCATGTCTTTTTCGCCTAAAACACAACATGACAAGCTACTGCTGGCCATACAAAGGGATTTAAAATAATAACAAAATTTACTATTTCTGAGCTAGATGAAATCCAGCAGGGAATTCCATGGTGCATGATGATCTCATTCCAAAGACAGGCAGCTTCTTTCTATAACACCTCCTTTTCAAGGGCATAGATACAGAAAAATACTAAGAGATTGATTGTAGATGATTAAAGAGGTCAGAATGCTTTGGCTTTGTTTCCAGCTAACTTCAGAATTAGCCCTCAGTTTAAAGGTTTAGAAGGCACTGACTTCTGAACTGAGTAACATAAATGACAGAAGAAACTGAAGTTTGAAAAGCTGAAACAGTACGTAACAGCAGATAAAAGAACATGCAACTTGTCAAATTACAGCAATATTTGAAAACTGACATAGTTTACTTCCTTGCTGAACAGCACCTAAGTAACCTACTTATAAACTGCTCACAACTGAGGGGAAACAACTGCAGTCATTTAGGTAAAGAAAAAGTAATGCACAGCAGTCCTTTGCATTCCGCACTTAAAACCTGCCTTTAGTCGCAGTCTTGATAATATACTGAAACAATTAGTTTCATAATTACCTGTCATAATCATCATCTACAAGCTCATCTGCATTTGCCCAATCTTCATCTTCTTCCAAGTCAACCATCATGGCTAACATCTGAGGAACTGAAAAAAAAGTTTCAAACTCAGGCTGCCTTCTTAAAATAACAAGCATGAATTCTCAAAAAACAAGCATGAATTTTAAGTTTTCTCTTTTCAAAAAATTTTTAAAGAAAAATAACTCATCTTCCAGTAGCAGATGGCCAAGTCTGTCAAGCTGCATCAGCCAACAATTCAGAATAGATTGGCAGAAAAGTGTTTCCAGAACATTCAAATCCAGAACAAAAAATATTTGAGTGTATTTCTTACCAAGATTCATACTGCAATGCAAGATTCTTTGTAAAGCATAAGGAATATGACAAGCAAATTCCTCAATAAAATCTGTGTTCTTGAAAGAGTTAAAAATAGTATTACACGCTTTAAGAACTCAGATACACTTCACTAGTACTCCTGAAACTCTGACATCATCCATAGAAGATTTATTGATGAAAGAGACTATTAGTTATGAAACAGTAATACCGAACCTTTAAGTTTTATGAACATGGTAGATTTTGGTAACTATATATACAGTGGGCACTTAGCAATAAAGCTTTACCTTTACAATAAGGTAATGATTTAGAATTTGAGATTTCTTTTTTCCCTACTTAATAACATTTTTGTTTCGCATCATGAACATATTTTGCACATAATAATCCACCATTTTCTACTTCTACATCTGTAGATTGATGCTGTCTGCTCTTCTCAGTCTGTCTTTATAGCGACTATTACACAATCTCCATCACAACATTAAACAAGTATGCAACAAACATCACCTATTTTTCTGAGTTCTCACAGTGGAAAGGAGTGCAGTGATTTGTCTAAGTCTGCCAGTTCCTGTGCCCTTCAGAAGCACAAGGGGTGAAAAATCTACCTTGCACTTTCAGAGCAAAGTAAGTTGCTCTTTACTTCGTAGTTCACACAAACCACTCAGAGTAGTTGCTTGAATTCAACATCATTTATACAATGAAGTTTCACTTTGACCTGGAAACAAAAGTTTATAGTCAAATATTCAAGCTCCAACCTTTAAGAATCTTTTCAGGACAGCGTACCTCACACCTTGGAAACAGCCATAGATAACTGTCATTACAGCAACCGAACTGAAAAGCTGGTAGGCACACAGTAACTGTCCCTGTTGCTAATGAGATTTACTGGAATCCATCAAGGACCCTGCAACTGGTGAATTCCATAATATACTTACACTGCTGTAATCTGCCATTGAGGCACCACCCTAAAGCAAATTCTCCAACACACATCTGGATAGATGAGAAGCTTCTAGTTAACTAATGACAGAAGTAAATACTGCTCATGACAGCACTGTGGGGCAAGTATCAAGAAAAGATTAAACCATGAATTGATTTGCTTGATATGGCTATGTATTTTCAGACAGACTATACCACATCTGCAAAAACTCTCAGAGGGCTTTTATCTATGTATCAAGACAACTTAATGACAATCTGAACTCTCTAGCACGATGCCCACATGTCAGAATTTTATATACACTTACTAGACCTCAAAAAAACCCTTGAGTAATACAGCCCAGAAGCTTTTCAGACACAGACATGCATAAGCACACACATGAGGATGATGTATCATCACAGCACCTACGCAATATGGAAGACAAACATCATCTGCCACAAACGCTGTGCAGTTCCCAAAACCGATGTCCGTGTCTGTTGTTGCTAACAAGCAAGGTTGAAAACAAACTGTCCTCCAAAGCACTCTGGACATCGTTATATCCAGAACCTGCAGTATCTTGTTTCTTCTTGATATTTCATATGACTGTGGTTGCCAGTAAATGTTCCCTTATAATACTTTATCTTAATACAAGTATTTAATTCCTAAACACCAACCAGAAACCCAGTAAAAGCAATACATTCTGAAGAGGTAAGAGGTACTTCTCCATTATGCTGCCCAACCAGGTAAGAAACTTGGAATAATGTAGGGTCAGCAAGGGTCAAGCATTAATATTTCCAACCAGCTACAGGACAGAGTGAAAATACAGTGCTCTAAAGATTTTCAAATTTTGAAATATATTCTAAAAGAACCTGTTCTTAAAAGAACTATTCTATTACTCAACAAAATTTCACAACAATAGTTCAAACACTTAAGCCAAGCAGATCCAGTTTACAACATTTTCTAGAAGTTTTATGATTATCTTAGTGACACCCACATACACAGCTTTCCCCAACCTGAGAGCACACACACACACAAGTTGCCTTTTAAGCAAGTTTCAGAAAACAAGCAAGAACCTAGACAAAAAGAAGTGTGACAGGGAGGGAAAAGCAGGCTACACTGCTGTGCCAGTGCCAGGATCTAGTCACAAAGGGTTTAAAAAGCACAGAAGTGCCACTGCATATAGCATTGCTGCTGAGGCTGTCCAGAAGACATTTATTTTTAACATTTCAAATAATAATGCATGATTTAAAAAGTGCCTCTTCAAAGAATTTACAATCTACATGTTAAACAGACTAATTAGATTATTTCTATGTATTTATCCAAGCATCTGATTTTTAATTCACAGCTTTAACTCAACACTGACACTCAACATGCACACTGAATTCCTTGTCTTCAGCTGCCAGCACCACTGAGTATCTGGCCTACATATCAAACTTCAAACGTAGAACTTCAGCACCAAATGGATCAACCCTTTCTTTTTCTACAGTAAAAATTTCCAAAGCCAGCATAAAAGCATGAAAGTAGTATTTTCCTTGGAAACAACTAATAAGGGACTACTGTATTTTTATTCAAATTTTTGGTGCTGCATAAGCAACCATAAGATTAATTTATGAAGAGTGATAATCGGAAGGGGTTTTCTCCATTAGGTAACACTGAAGTGAATTTTCTTCAGTTATCAGCACCAGCAAACTCTCAGTTAGACATGGTTCTGCCACAGGCCACCTGTAAAGTCAATTTAATATTGTCAAGGACAACTGTTTCAACAAAGAAAAGGAGTAAAATACTTACTGGCTTGTGCAATAATATTTGTATGCTTCCTCAGCATAGCAGCAGCAGTTTCTGATAAAGCCACAATTACTTCAAGAGCCAACTGACGCTGCATGTTACTGAGACTGGTATCTGCACACAACTACAACCCAGAAGATTAGAGCAAACCATTAGAACACAAGTTTTAGGATGGAAAAACTGGTTTTTAAAAAAAAAACATTCCTAGCTTTACCTTCAGAGTTAGTTGCAACGTAGCTTCTAAATGTGGTCGTAAATACTTAGGAACAGAATCTGCAATTTCTACAAGGGATTTCAAAACAGAATCATCATTTTGGTAGCAGGAATCATTTAGAGCCTATAAAAAGATGGAGATAAGATTAATAAAAACAAACAACAATATGAACGGTACCAGTGTTATAGAAGGAATTTGATTAATTGTACTCCTGTCTCTCAGAACAGTCTCATTTAGCATGAGTAGCTAAGTAGTCGAAGCAACAAGAACTGAGGAGAGTAAACTTTTTGATGAAACTAATGCTGCTAGCAAAGAATTGGCTGATTCCAGCAGATACAAGCTAAATGAAGAAGGGCCAAGGAGACAATTCTAAGAGAATGAAGTAACTTCAGAAGAAAGCCAGCCCAGCAACAGTGAAAACCAGTAAGAAATCAAGAGACCACCAAGAAATGAAGTGGTTGAGGATTGGATTATGTATGGTACAGGTATAACTGAGAGGCGTCACTTGGGGTAGGGGGTCCCTATATGAAAGCCCCCAGATTGAGCTGTAACCTAAGAACTAATAAAAGAATAATTAACTGGAAGCCTTCACTCAGACTTTGTATTTTCAGCAGGACCCCAGAGTCAGGCCCTGCTACGGTGGCCTGCGTGCATAAAGCCCTAACAATTAAATACTATGCAGGGTCCAAAACTACAAGTTTTCTACAAGTAGGTTATGGCTCACAATGTTCAAATCTAACACTGTAGACACTCTACACTTATAAACACCAGGTATCTCAAGATTCATTTTTTTTCCAGACACCTCTGGAGAGCCACTAAATTAAAGCAGACCTTTCAGCCTTCAGTCACAGGACACAGAAAAGAAAAAAAGAAATCAAGCTTTTTACAACTGTCTTTCCTAACTCATAGCCACATTCTGGTAAATAATTTAAAACTTAATTTTAGCTGATCAGGTTGATATTTTAGTGCCAAAACAGAACAGTTATTCAATGGTGTTAAAATCTAGGAGTACAACATGAAAACCCAAAGCTCCAAAGGAAAAACGGTCTTTAAACACACTTCCTAGGTTTTGAAAGGAATTTTCATTAGCAAAGTATCTGATGTCTTCCCAACATAGAAACTTTTTTTGAAGTGAATAGTTATGTGTTTTTCAATACTTAAGTCTAGAATCCACTGTTTTTTATAAGTACACTTAACCAGCCCACACTGTTATCACAGAAGCAGCATCTTCTAGTACCAGAAATGTTCTGAAAGAAAAGACAGCTTTCACAGTTAAGGCCTTTTGGGCTAATAGATACCACTCATCCTCTGATTCTGGCAAAGAATAATGTAATATTAACTGGAAGTTTCTGTAAAACTGTATTTTATACCCATTGCAACTCTGACAGTATTTTAAAGCAAGTCCAAGTTTCTGAAAAAAGAAATTGGAAGTATACAGTGAGCCTAAAAAGGCAGAGGGGCACTTTTGTGTAGTATCGAACAACAACCACCACCACAAAGGCAGTTCAGTTCTATCTGCTTTTGCCTCAAAAGCAAAATGAAGCTCTTGAATCAAAGTTTCAACTTATTTTTGAAAGTTCAACTTCCAGCATAACCACTGTAGCTCTTGTACTGAAAGGACTGATTTGCTAAGTCAGAATTTTCTTTTTAGTTTTTTTTACCACACCAGTGTTTCAACAAAATGAACTTCAACAGCAACAAAAAAAGCATCCAACTGTCTCCAAAGGTCACTCACCACTATTCTAACACATCCCATCTCCTATTTTTAAACTCAGATCTTCATATCCATCTTATGTTACCACAGCCAGAAAATTTAGTCCTTCTTGCAGTAAGTGCTTTAAAAAGACAGATATCATAGCATAGCTCTGTGCTCCATATTTGCAAAATAAAGCTTGAAAATGCAAGCCAACAGCATGTATTTTTATAGTCTAAAATAGTAGCACTGAAAGTTGTATCACACAAAGTGGACTATTAGTTTGAAGTCTAAAAACAGCATTCATTTAATTGCTCACCATCAAGACAAATGGCATGCCCACCCCAAATCCTGCCTCACTCACACAGTACTGTGTACCCAAGGTCCTCTCAGCCAGTGACAACTTTTAAACAACACAATTGTTATTGACAAAGTCACAGACAGGGACTAACCACCAAATAGTGACCTCAGTATCAAAACATTTATCTTATACATGCCATAGCCCATTTTCAAATTCAGTTGATTTAAATTAATTCCTCTCAGTTTCCATTTAAGATCAAGTAGAATTACATCAGTTGCAGATGCCACTAAAGTTGGCACGATTTTTCTTCAGCTTGCCACAAAGCACAAAGTTCACAGTTCACACTGTCAACAGGAACCTGCTGTTCTGACTGTAGCAACAAGTCAGTCTTTAAACTAATTTTAGCCTAATTTAAAATCATAAGAAGTGATTTTAAAGAGCACTTGAAGTGAACACTATGACTGTTATCACAGGCACCCAGTTACTTCCACTTTTTCTTGATATATAAAGGGAACTGTACTGTGAAATTGTCATCCTTTAGAGCTCAAAGCATTTCTGTCTCTGGTTGGGTTTACAGTAGGCTTCCCCCCTTCAAAGTAAACAACCTTATATTAGAATTTCAACTTTTGCTCAAATTCATCCATCCAAGACATTTAACCCAGACTCAGAAAGTGTATGAAGCTTAAAAAGGCATTTTGTTTGCTATTTCAGAATTTATCAAACAATAAAGATCATTTGTAAAGACTGTTGTTCTGAGAATCTATGCTCAGCTTTCCTCTAAAGTGAAGAGATACTATCTATGGCTATCATGGGTCCATAAATCCCCCAATTACTCATTACTTGAAGTCTTAGTGTAGCCCACATTTCAGTACCATGGTTAACTTAAAAGCCATTTGATTTTGACTTAAAATACCTTAAAAACAATTTAAACTCATTTATCCAGGTAGCAATGCGTAAGTTAATCAGCTGTGAACTATGTTCCTTAAAACCCTATCAATTATCTTGTATTTGTAACATTTCTCATTAGTCTCCACTGTATCTTGCTGGTGACTGATGTCTGGGTAACAGAGACACAGTTAACAAAGGTCTCAGCAAAAATTCAAATGCTACACAAAACTGCAGACCAGTAATTCATGTTTGGATATAGTCAATATATAGACAGTAATGACACATCAAGTGTTACTTGTTTGGTTTCTTACCTGTAAAATTCCAGGTAGTAAGTCTGCAAAATGTTTAAGAAGGGGAGCATTGTGCTCATTAGCAAGAACAAATGCAGCTGCAGCTCTAGCAGACAGAGTCTTGGTCTAGAAGGCAGGATTGGAGAAAGAAAAGTGAAAAACTGGTAATGAAGCATGCCTTTAACTTTTATATGAGACTTGTTTATGAGACTACATTCTGTATTATTTCCCTTTTACATTTTCCTAATAGATTAGCAATTAGTTTTTTATATGGGATTTTACACCTCACTTCAAATTAAAGTAAGCAATAATGAAGACCTTCAGCATCTTTGCCCTCCCTGATATAAAAAGTTCACTATGAGGTGGCAAGTATTCCCTAGTTCTGTTTTGGTAGCTTTTGTTTTGTGAAAGAAAAAAGAAAAAAAACCTATTGTTTTCAACTTCTATCCCAACTTCAGATCTGCATGCAAGTGTCACAGTCTCATTTTTCAACAAGTGTGATCTAAGTGTTTGAGACATGCTTCTTTAAAGGCATGACTTGTGGTACTTTAGAAAATGTTACTCAGTTGACTTTCAAAGGTCAGAAAAAGTAATCGAGGAGGAGCAGCAAACTGAACTCATACACCACAGCAGGATTTCCCATCCTTGCCCAGCATTTTCCACAACAAGAGAAACATTTTCAGAGTACAATTCTTTGCACAAATCAATAAATCTCAAGCCTTGCAGAAAAGCAATGCTTGCTAACGTGCCCTTACAGCAACACATGCAAAAACAGTTCAAGGAGCTGTTGTATATTCAGAGTTTTGAGACCCACCGTGTACAGTTGTTATAGGCGGAGACACTGTGGACTTACACTATCAAAGGGCCAGAAGGAAAATTTAACAAGGAATTTCTGACCCCTCAAATGTGGCTGGCTAAAACCCCAGCTCTGTTTTAGGCCACTACAACTAGGTGTCTCCAAGCACAACAGGTAGGGAAGAATCTGGGCCTAAGCAATGCAGACATGAGGCAGTCAGTCAGCTTTAGGACCAAGAAGAGGTTTGAGCCTTTTGTTTTCCAGTAGCCATAATCAAAACTCAGTAAGTACATCAGTTTCAGGCAATGTAATTCTCTGGTTGAAATCCATGATTTTACCTTTACGTTTGAGACTGCTGTCCCAAGTTTCTACCCTCAGAACATATTAAAAACCCAAAAGAACAAAAAGGTCTTACTGATGGATGTTCTTGATCTTGCATACACTGAACCAGCATTCTCTTAATGACCTCCAAATAGTGTTGCTGTTGATTCCCAAAAATCCCAGGAAAATTCCTGAGGATAAGACAAGAACATTAATAAAAGTTCACACAACTTTAACATTAACTACTATTTTAAACTTATCCAAAGCTTATTTAAGCTACAGATTGTAACTGTACATGTCAGAGTTAAGTAAACCACAATATGACAGAATAAATAAAATAAATATGATTGCTCGTTAATTAAGTTGTGACAGTTTTTTTTACATTTTCAGACATGATTTAAAAGGCTAACCTGCAAAAATGTAGCAATGTCTGAAAGCTTACCAGAAAATATGTAGAGCAGCCTCACGCAGTCCCACATTCTGAGAGCTGACAGAGTCAAATAAGAATTTCAGAACTTCTGGCCACTGGTTGTTGCCATCTTCATCTACATTAAACACAACAAAGTTTTAGGATAAACAAAGTTAAGAGTGATGAGGTCACAACTGTGCAGGAAAACCAGCCATAGCTACTGAAATTCATTAAAAAACCCTGATGTGAAGTTGTGCCAAAGTCACAGCCAATACGGCTAAAAAGTTTAATTGAAAAGCACTCAAGAACAGATATCTATTTACTGTTGTACAACAGCCCTCAAAACCCAGAAACTGATGCAGATGTTCAGCATGATATATATGACAATTTACACAAAATTTGATTTATAAACCTTAATACAATCTCACCGAAACTCAAGCAATTTATAAGCACAGTTGAAGAACTGTATTTTTATCTGATGAAGGATATTGTGAACAAATACTAGGTTTTATTATAAACCATGAAATCAGTTAGCACATCATGTGCAAATGCCTACACAAGACTAGGGAACAAGAGATACGAATACAAGTACCATCAATACATAAACATTTTACCACAGTATCAACTTAAATAAATAATGTACCTATTAAATTCCTGGCCAATTCAGCGACTACGTCACATATTTTTTTTCTCATAGTGGACTGCACTTCTAACTGGATAAAGAGCAGCAATTCACTTTTGACTGAAGTCTGATTCTCCGGTGACAGAGCTGGATAAACTTCATCAAATGCAGATGACAACAGGCGGCGCAGAAGGACGGCTGCCATCTGCCGAGCCTATGGAATGAGAAGGGTGCATGGTAAAGTGTTTTGAGATGATAATCATGCTCTTACAAGGAAGACGACTGACAGGATGCTTCCAAATGATGTTTTCCCAGTGTAGATTTATTCGGTGAATGGAATATCTTCTCAAGCAACAGATGACAAATGTGATGGTAAGAAAAAACATAGTAAAGAAACACCAGCTTACAACGTTTCTGACAATTACAGCTCTTCAAAGAAATAATCACAGTACTGAGGTATTCAGCTTTTTTCTATAGCTGAACCTCAGACTCATTTTGTGGCAAGTTAAGGACTTATCTGTATTACTGAAAGATCTTTAAAGCATCTATTCTTTCTATTTTAAATGGCCTACAGAGATCATTATAACCCAGACAGGGTTTTTTTTGATTAACAAGTGACTTACTTGGACAACTTTGTCATATAATTAACCTGTAAATTCTCCTTCACTTTCTCAAATAACTGAACATTTTTAAGTCTCTGGAATTCAAAAATCTTCAATGAGCAGCAGAAGTCAAATTTCCAGAAGATCTCTTAATTATATTGCTATATTATCATCTATAGATCAGAAACACAAACCTCTGCAAAGACTCAACTTCTAACATACTCTTGTAAAAATCAGGTATTGCTAGAACATCACCCAAGATACCATTCTTATGATCTGCACTCTCCAGATTCACTCTATTTCCAATCTACCCAGCTTTCTTCTATGCAGCTGAAGAGCAAGTGCACACAAAACGTCTCTAGAGCTAGCAGGAGGGAAGGACTAGAATTGAACCCAACTCTAAATCATTCCTTATCTCCTCCTTTACAGCTCAACCATGGACTGAATCCACCACATACATCAGACTAGATCTTCCCTGGAAGACCTAAGGAAGTCAGCAGGTGAAGAGTCACAGAGCCCACCTGTGCTGTGGCTCCCAGCATAAGCCAAGGCTTAAACAGCAATGGGCTGTCACATGGCAAACATGAGTTAGGAAGGAAGTTCTTTCCACACTGCCTCTGGGAATCTCACTAGCAACATGTCAAAACCCTTTAAGGGTACCATAATATAATAGTATCTTTCCTTCTCCTATCCCTGGGAGCACCAATACTGGGAAAGAATAAATTTTTCCTCATTAGTATGGAAAACACACAGGAAAAGCCTAGAGTGGGGAGCAAGTTTACTGGGATTAAACAAGGCACAAACACTGGTGTAATGTCTTCCTTTACTCAAGGCATTGTGTTTCAGTGCATATTCTGTGACATCTGATAATGACTGAAATCACATTGAATTAATTTCTTTCCTGAAGTAATAATACATGGCCAGACAAGGAAGAGAGCTTGAGACTACATGCTTTATGAAAACAAAGATAAGAACTTCCAACTCTGAAGATATGAGAAGACTAATAAACACAGGCTAATTGCAGAGGAAAAACACAAGTAACAAGGCATAAAGACGCAAGATCAGCACTACATGAATTATCTCCTGGTTAAGTTACTAGCTTAGGAAAACAAAAAATCCCCAAATCCCTAAAGCAAATTCAAATGTTTGAAGGAATGACAAATGAGCAATTGACTTAAAATATATATTTTCCTCAGCAGATATTCACTTATATATGAGAACTATCATTGTCAATTTAATTATGACAAAGATGCCTGGATTAATGGCAGCTCTGGGGCTCTTCCTTCTGCTTTAAGAAAGAATGTATTTTTCACACACACCAGAAGTTCTTTTAGGTTTAAGTATCACAACATACGTACCCAAACAAGCATTTTAAAATACTACCATTTAGCAGTTAGAGCTTTTAATGAGAACAGGAACCATATAAAGTGCACATCCCCAAAGAAGAACTTATAGCTACCAATGACACATAAAAATTGAAGATTTTTTTTCCCTAGTATTAGATTCTTCTGCATGCTCACATACAAAGAGAATGCCAAAATTATTAACATAAAAAGTAGCCGTAATACTCAAACTTCAACACACCACTTCCTATTAGTAGAATTTACAAGGCTTTAAAAATGCTTTAGGATTTTGTGAGTGATGGAACAAAGGCACAAGCAGAAAACAACTTGATGAACAGGGCAGCAGAAGAATTATCATCAGCAATCTGGGACACCAGTAGTACTCAGTGTCCAGGTAATCCTACATATTTTGTAAGAAAAAGTCTGACCATCTTGAGTAGCACAGTCACAGTGATTTTTACTTTTGATTTACTGCTCCTTTTAAGTCCTAAAGGAAGAAAACATGCATGGATGGAAGAAAACAATATTTAGGACACAGTCCAAAGATGGACTTGCAAAATCTCATTCAGGGATCTAGCCCCATGTGGAATTCAAAGTGCTGAGTGCCTCAGGTCCACAGACAGTTCAAAGGCAGAACTGTGGTACATCCCTGGACTGCCTTCTGCCCCCACAAATCCTGACCAGGAATCTGTCTGCAGCAGCAGTTTTCGGACTAAGAAAGGCACCCCCCCATGTGACAATATCAGGATGGGGAAGGGAGAGGTCAAAGCCCTCTAGGAGGGCTGTGAGTACAGCAGATACACTTTAACAGAGCATTTGTTCTTGTATTAGTCATCTGTCAATTAGGACACAATCAAAACCTGCCAATCCAGACTTAACCAAGAAGAAAACTTGTGCAGGAGAAAATGCAGAACCTCTGTCTGCTCCTCTCCAAGATTTATGTGGTAAATCAAAACTGCAAAGGAACAGCCTCTAACACCTGAGACACATCCTGAGAATAATATGTATCAAATAAACTGTGAATATATACTACCTTGTTGTTCAGCCCTTTAAAATGAAGTTGCATGGGAAGAAGTAGAGTCCTAACTTCCTAACAGTGAGACTTCATGTCCAGGAAGCTGGAGACCTGGGTTCAACCCCGTCCTCAGCCTCAGGTGTACAAACATGCACATCATCTGGCACAGAAGTGTTCTAACTGCTAAGTCAGATGCTTCCCTCCACTTCTGTGAAGTGTTTCTCTTCTATCAGCAAAGTATGAAATAAGAACAGAGGAAAAACATGTTTCCATAATTTACCCTTTGGTTAGGGGAAAACCTCTTACACAGTTAGTTAAAAGAGTTATTCCTAATTTAGCTTAATGATGTTTTCCACATCACATGCAAGTGGCCCTGGGAATACAATCTGCATCCCTGTTTCTCCATTTGAATGCCAAAATTAAGAGTTTGCAGAGCCAGGATTCTCACAGCAAGATTCTCCAAATAGTCCTACAAATCTTGTATTCTCTACAACACAACTGACCAACTCATGCAAACAGGACGGGGGATTTTCTTCAGCCTAGTTTTCCTGGGAGAAGGTAAAGCAATATAGAGGCTTCAAGATGAAGAGGGACCTGAACCCAGCTTTCATGTAGTCTGGAAAAGGGACTTTTAAAGTTCTAAAGTTCCTTCCAGGCCCCTGTGTTCAGGGGTGTTGATACATTCAGTGTGCTCAGAGGACACACACCAGGCCCAAAGCTCTATCCACTGGTGCCGTGCAATATTTTGCCCAACACTTAAAACATACAAAGAAACAAAATGCCTACCTGTTGATAGCAGTATCACACTAAACATGCATAGAATGTTTTCTAGCATGTTTATATGCAGTGTTTACATCAAGCATAGGGGATTACTTCACTTAGGCTCTAATTAGGCTACTAAGTACTAGGATTTATAGGGCAGAGAGGTTGTTTGTAGGTTTTATTAATCAGGATTTTTTGAGTTCAGCACCTCATGTTTACTTAACAGCTAACACTTAAACCTTTCTTTGATTTATGTACTCATGAAGCTTAATGTCAAGTTATTTTACAATGTTAACCTCTGATGTCTTTAGTAAGAGTAACTGCTCTAGGTGAGAAGTTTCTTTGCACTTTGTAAGCCAAGTCATTGGGAACTTAACAAGTTTTACACTGGGCTATTTCTTTAGCTGATGTAAAGGGAATAAAATCAGCAAATACATGGAGCAAGTATTTATTTACACAAGCATGACTTCGCAGTAGTCTACTCAGACTTGCCAAATGTGTTCAAAACAGCAGTATGTGCAATGCAGCTGTGACTTCTATGGCATAGCATTATGTGATTATTATACATTATATCACTCTGAGGAAAAAGGAGCAGCAGTTATCTTTTCCATGGCAAATTTAAATCCAGGAGACGCTGCTCTGCAGTTTTCTATCATACAAAACATCTCAGAGGGGCAGGAGGGAAAACTAGATACCTCTTATGCAACTGGTTTCTAGTGTAATATTGAAGCATTCTGTCAGAAGAACACTACTTTGCAGCTAAACATCAGTATGGGTAAGCTGATACTTTCTTAGCATTAAAAAGCACAAAGGACATTTACCTCTAAACTGAACACAATCTACCAGAACAGATCATTATCCATAGAGAAATGGTACACTTATGCTCTTATCATATTGTTCAGAAATTCTACATGCTACATCCTTATGATGTTCAGCAAAACTTTAGAATTGAAATCAAAAAAGTCAAATGTTTTTACTTTTAAGTGGCTCTGAAATATGTATAGTAGTTCCTCACTCTGCATATCCAAGTGAATAACAGTTTTAACAGCCAGGACTTTAACTGATTGCTAAAGCTGAGAGCCTTTACAAAATTACGGAGTAAGTAAAAGGTACCTTTACTGCATACCCAGAGATAAAATTTATACAGTGCTTAGACTGCTCTCCACTCATTCTGTAATACCACTAGATGACTTAATATCCTCCCCACACAGGACAAAATGCAAAAGCCATCCCAATAAAACATGCAATACCTCTGTTACCATATCTCCCCCCATTCCAATTTAAGAAGCATTAGAAGTTTCAGAAGACACATAAGTTCAACACGTTTAGGCACAGGATCCCAAAACAGAAAGCATTTCTCAACTGTAACTTGAAGAAACATCACAGTAACAGTCACATATTAGTTAGACATTTTAAGGAAAGAACCCATTCATTAAGCAACACATGCACCAGAAAACGATGGAGATCTAAGCAGTTGCTTATGAAAAACTATTTCTGTAACTAAATATCCTACATCAAAAAGTCTCAGCTACTGAACTGGATGTGCAACAAACAAGACAAGTGATCCCTCCACAAAGGTGCAGTAAATTACCACGCTTCAGTTCATGCCAAACTTGGTCATTTATCCCAAAATCACTGACACTGATTTCTTCCCCTCTTGTCCAAGTTCCTTTGAGAATCTGCAGAAATAAAGGTTATTGAGACATACCTCCTCAGGAGTAGTGGTGTTCCTGATTGCTTGCAGGAGGTAAGTGATCTTTGATGGGCCTGGAATATTCTCGTAAGTCTCCTGCATAAAAAGAGATGCACCTCGTTACAAACATTTACTAGAAACCACGTGTTAAGCGTGAATATGAACTGACTTTGCTTTTAAAACAACATCAGTATTCATCCAATTCATAAAAAATAACATAGCAAAAAAATTTAAACCTATTAAAATAAAAACTTATGACCTATTTTAAAACTATGAGTAAAATCTTAGTTACCTAGTAAGACCTGCCACAGTGGAATGATCTACATATGCATGACTGGGCACTTAGGCAGTTTGTTACAAAATACAACCAAAGCTGAACATGAACTCCTAGAAATACAACATACATAGAACATACCCTACTGGGAGTCCATCACAGCTTCTATCATATCAAAGAATTAAGAACTCTGGAAACCTGAGACTGAGCTGAGACCAACAGGTCTATAACCACAGACAAATGTGTAGTCCAAAAATTTGTTCAGTTTTGGTTTTGAACCTTTTTACAGCTTTTACAAAGTTATAGGGCAGCCACATGTCTCAACTACACATTTTGAATAAAACCTTTTTACCTTTAAACTTCTGCCTGAATTTCAGAAAGAGACTACTCAGTCTCCTCCCTGGGAAGATCCTCTTAACAAAATGGAAAGTTTAATGAGAAGGTCAGTTACATTGTCTTACATTCTTCTGGCATGCTTTTCATTCACCCTGGCTTTTTAAATTAGATTGTTACTTAGAAGCTAGAGGGAAAACACAGCAAAAAAACCTTTGCTATCCAAAATACGGTATATGTGAGCATTTTGAAACTCTAAATGCTTGTTTCTAATGTACTAAACCTACAGGAGAATTACAAGCTGAATAGCAACCATGCATAACATTCAGAAATAGTTCTATACTAAGTAACTCTTAGTTACGTTTTGTGGACACAATTTTCAAGACAAATTACGCAACCCTTTCCAAATATTCATTATCCCATCCTGAACTCAAGGAGCCTTGAGCTCAGTTTCATTTCAATCTGTCTGCCTACTTCCCATTCCTGACACTACAGCAGCTCCTTCCAATACTCTCGTTAACTTACACACCTTGAGAGTATTTCTGCTATTTTCAATAAAGTAATTTCTCTGTCACACAGGTAATATTAGACATCATCTTCCTCCCCTTTCTGTACCTGCTTCCTAGTTCAGAGTCAATCCTCATTTCACATTCTCTCTAGTTCCCAATATATGCTCACAGTCAATGAGACTCTGAATCCCCAGTGAATCCCTGCATTTAATCTAATCATATCATGGAGACTGACAAAATTAAACGAGGTCTGGGGTCAGAATAGGAAGCCTTCTCAGGTTAACTACTTCCATGAATGTATGTATTCATATTGCACTGCTGCCTACAAATGTAAAAACTAATACGGAAACATGAAGGTTCTCTAAATGCTCACCCAGCATGGACCTGAAGTTACGCTTTTATAGACAGCTGAACCACTGTAAAAGCTGGATTCCCTCCTGTCAGTTCTGATAATCATGAAATTCTATTTTGAGTTGCTTCTTTAAACTCACTAAAAATGGCAGCAACCTGTGCAGTTGTTCACTGGCATAACTCTGTCAATTCAGTAAACAGGATTCAGAGGATGCTAAAGCAAAGGGGCAAGAGGAACTCATGGCCAAACCCAGAACCTTCCCCATGGACTGGTTCTTCTTTGAAGCAATTACCCCTTGTTCTATCACCCTATGCCCCCGTAAAAAGTTCCTCTCCAGCCCCCCTGCAGACCCCCCTTACAGGTCCTTGTCCTTCATATGTTGGTGGTCCCAGAGCTGGACACACTACTCCAGTGGGGTCTCACAAGAACAGACTTGAGGGGGAGAATCATCTAGATCCATAAATTAAGTTTGGAGTGATCAGACTTTTCTCCCCATCCTTCTCTTTTTACAGCTTTTACTAAAATCCCAGGAGGGTATGACTGCATCTCCATCAAGTCTAGTCTTCAACAGAACACCCCTCATCCTCATTTCAGTGACCAGACCTATTAGAAATAACCTGAGTCTCTCTTCTTCTGTCCTCTATTCCTCATTCTCACTGGTTTTCATTGCACACAAATGAAAAGCTGCTATTCAGTTTAGCTGAAGTTATCTGAATCCCTTAAGTACTCAATATTGCCTTACTACAGTAACTACACTTTAAAAAACTGACTGGACTATGCAAATGCTTAAAATCAAATATGAGTACTGCATGATTCTGGGAAGCAGATATTTAAAGGCTATACAATACTTTTATCCAAAGAAATCTTACTTGAAGAAACAGATTAACTTAAAGTCCATCTAGCTACACTGTTGAGACAGATTTGTGTCTCTAGGTAAAAGTTCATTAACCCACCACGAAGACTGAGCAGGGTTCTCACAGTCATGCATGGTGAAAGAACAAGAGACAAATGGCATAAATTGCAAAAAGGTTCAGATCTCTCTGGTCTAATGAGGACAGTCAGGCAGGGTGGGCAGCTCAAAGAGCTTGTGCAGTCTCCATTCTTAGGGGTTTTCAAGAGCCAGCGGGATAAAGCCCTGCGTGACCTGGTCTGACCTGATGGCTGACACTGCTTTGAGCAGGAGATTCCACTCGACCCCCTGAGGACCCTTTCACTCTCAATGATCCTAAACCATAGAAATACTTGCAACACATCTTGGAAATATGCACATACCAACGCCAGGTTCAGTGCAGTTAAATAAGCAAAAAGTAATACTACTTGCTTGTATTTGTAAAGGAAACTGGCAGACCTGAAGAGCTTGGTTATCTATCATGCCAATTAAGGTTTCTTACTCTGATTGACCATACTGTATACGTATGTATGAAGATTAAAAAGAACTCCAGCTCAGTTCCAAGCAAGTTTCTGAAAAAGTATGCCAGTTGTAAGACTCAAAGTTTTCGAGTTCTTTTCCAATAATGTCTTATTTCACAGGCATGACAATACAGCTGCCCAATAAATTTGCTTTGTTACAATTCCAATAAAGTTCCAAAAGTTGTTAGAAATATTCTTATGTTTCTTAAGTTACATTTAGGCAGCTGCGAATATAATTCAACTCCCAGGGAATGACTTACGTTGTAGCTCTATGTTCAGGAATGTGGGAATAGTTCTTGCTGCTTCTCTAGAAAGTGTTTGTGGTAATCAATACTGAACTTGGCTAGCTTTCTAAAAACCTTCCTTCCTTCTTATTCTCGATTTATATTAGAGGAATTTTCACTGCAGCATCAGGAATAATGCTTTTTATTCTTCACCAGACAATGTGCTGAACTCTGCTGACCGCTGGAGTGATGAGAGCGATAAAAGACCCGATGCAGCCATGCAGCGAGAATTCATGCTAAACCTAGACACTAGTATTTAATTCAACGGCAGAGATTCCCCACCAGGCTTGACAATGGAGCCTTAAGCACGACTGAGAGAGAAAGAATTAACGTGGCTTAGCCGGCACAAAGAATTTCAGCTGAAACAACACGTCTGAAAACTTTTTGCTGATAACAAGAGAAACTCAGCATATTGAACACGCTTCTTTTGGGTGAAATACTTCTTAGCTGACGAAACACTTGAACACGCACAGGGCCGTTCCGAAAAGTTAAAAAACCCAACTACTGTGCGGCCACAGCGAAGCATCTCGGCTGCGCTCCTGCCGGGGGGGCACGGACCCCTGCGAGGGGCGCCTCGGGAGCGCACACGGCAGGGCCTTCCCCCCGCCAAGGCAGCCGCTGTGGCCTCCTCTGGGAAATCCACCCGCCGCTCCCGAGCCACCGAGGGCCAGCCTCCACAACCCGCCGCCACCGGCCTGTGGCCACCCCGCTGCGCGGCGGGGCCGGGGCCGCGCTCCGTCACGCCGGGCGGCTCGGGCGGAGCCACCCACGGGCACCGGGGACAAGCAGCCCCCGCGGGGGTTCCCACATGGCTCCCGGTGCGGGGCGGACACCAGGCGGGCGAGGGGCGAGAGCGGTGCCGGCCGCGCCGGGGCGGCCCAGGCGGTAACGGGACCCCTCGCGCCCTCACGGGGCCAAGAGCCGGTGCGGCCCCCGCGCCCAACGGGCAGAACCGCCGCCACCAACCGGCCCCGCCGCCCCGAACAGCCAAAGGCCCGGGCCGGCCCGGCAGCAGCTGGTGCCGCTGCTCACACGTGGGGCTTGGCCGGCCCCGCCGCCTCCCTGCCCCCTTCACTCCCTCCCTCCCTCCCTCCGGCGAGGCCCGGCGCCTCTGACAGGCCGGCTCGGCGGCCACTGGCGCGGCGGCCCCGTTACCTCGGCCTGCTTGCGGACCGCATTGTCTGGGCTGAGCAGGTTGCCGAGGAGGGCGTAGAACTGCTCCTGCTCCGCCACGGCCACCGCCACCGCCGCCATTGCTGCAAGAGGGAAGGAGAGGGAGGGAGGGCGGGAGGAAGGGGCAGCACCGGCCGTGCCGCCGGCAGGGGATAAGGGGCGGGGCCACAACGCCTGCCGCGCTCCTATTGGTTGCGGCGCACGGGGCCTCGCCCCCGATTGGCCCTGCCTCCCCCTGACGCGCGGCGGCTCGAGGCGCGGCGGGCAGCGAGGGGCGGGGGATCAACCGCCCTCAGCGGGAGGCTGCCTGCTCGCGGCTCATTGGTGCGCAGCCGAGCGGGGGGCGGGAGGCAGAGGCGGGGGAGCTCTCTGATTGGTTGGACGCTCCGGCAGGCTCGGCGGGATTGGCCGGAGCCGCGGTCGGGCGGTGCGGGCAGGGAGGGGTCGCGCCGGGACGCGGAGCCGGGGCAGGGCGGAGGGAAGGGGAGGGGAGCGGAGGGAAAGCGCGGGAGATTGCCAGGCGGCACCTCCCGCCGCTCGGGGACGTGGTGCTGCTGTCCCGCCCCGCAGAATCAGTCACTGAACGGATCAGGCTGGAAAGCACCTCAGTGAGTCATCCGGTCCAAGCTCCCTGCTCAAGCAGGCTCATCCCAGAGCACGTGGCACCGGGTTGCGTCCAGACAGTTCTTGAATATCTCCAGTGAGGAAGACTCCACAACCTCTCTGGGCAATCTGTTCCAGTGCTCGGTTACTCTCACAGTAAAGACATTCTTCCTCATTTCAGGTGGAATTTCCTGTGCATCACTTTCTGCCCGTTGCCTCTTGTCCTACCTACATGAAGAGCCTGGCTCCATCCTCTTGGCGCCCTCCATTTGGATGCTTATTGATAAGATCCCTGCCCAGTCATCTCTTCTCGTGGCTGAATAGGACCCGCTTTCAGCTTTTCCTCATAAGAGAGATGCTCCAATCCCTTCATCATCTTTGTTGCCCTCTGCTGCACCTGCTCCAGGTGTTCCACATCCTCCAGCCCAGGGTGGGCACAGCAGTCCACATGTAGCCTCAATAGGTCTGAGTAGAGGGGCAGGATCACCTCCCTTAACCTCCTGGCAGTGATCTTCCTAAGGCACCCCAGGATACCATTGGCCTTCTTGGCCACAAGGGCACATTGCTGGCTCATGGACAGCTTGTTGTCCGCCAGGGCCCCCACATTGTTCTCTACAGTGCTGCTTTCCAGCAGTTCAGCACCCAGCCTGATGCATAGGGGAATTCTACCCCAGGTGCAGGACCCTGCATTTCCCCTTGAATTTCAGAAGATTCTTCCCTGTCCATCTATCTAACCCAACAAGTTCCTATTTGATTAGATGAAATTTAATTAGTACTCCCTGTGATTACAGGGGATATCACAGGTTCATAACATGTGTGGTAAGAGGCTTTGGGCATTGCCCCACTTGTAAGTGGAGGACTCTGTCTCGGGGTGCACCAGGGCAATGTTCGAGGTGCAGCCCTGGGGCAGTGCCGGACCGGGTCGGGTACCGCCTGCTATGGCAGCTCAGCTCTGCCCTGGGAGTGGCAGTGCTTTAAAAGCAAGATGGGTCAAGCCAGTGAGCTGATGGGAAAAAAGATAGATGATAGATAGATAGATAGATAGATAGATAGATAGATAGATAGATAGATAGATAGATAGATAGATAGATCATCTTGAATCAAGAAAGAATTGCAGGCAGGGCTAGAGTGATTTTAAGCTGAGTGAAAGCTCAAAAGGGCAATAAGTGAAGATGAAATATAAAAGCAAGCATGCTTTCTAGTGTGAAGTGCACTGCTGTAAATGTCCTCAGAACTCAGCTGTGTGGATTAGGTGATTACAGCTTGTCACAGGTTCTGGAGGGCCTTTGGGATGTCACCTTGAAATAGGCATGATTTTCCTGCCTTTTTGTCATCTGGGGTTTGTATGAGCTTTAGTAATATTGCTGTCTGATTTCCACGCATAAATAAATAAATAAATGCATTTGCTTTCATCTTGTCTTAATGGTGATTTCACCATAAATCTGTAGTGGGATTGTTAGCTAAAGAATACAATATCTAATTGGGGTTGGGGAGAGAATGTAAACCTCAGGATATGGAAAATTGTTTTCTTGCTTGTGCTGGTTTTTGCATCTTTAGAAAAATAGGGGAAATGGATTGTTACATAAAAACTGTCTAGTTGTCTTTGAGAAACAGCTGAGCATATAAAATTGGTAGTTTGCCTAAGACCTGAAAAATATTTGCCAGATCATCTTGGAAGTACCAGTGGTGAAAGTCAGATCCAGTTAGAGCTCTCTTGGAAGGCAAAGGCAGGAACAATCTGATGCAATTCATTAGGGTAAGCCAAGCAAGAGTGTCTCTCTAAGTGTGTGCATATGTTTCCATTCCTGTGTTGTAATGATCAGTGAACTCGGTAGTATAATGCTCTAGGAATAAATTTTAATACATTTCACCTTGGTATTCAAAGCACAGAAGGCAGCGTCTGTACTGGGTTGAGAAGAACCTGCTGGTAAACTCAGCAGATCAGTGCTGTTCCACTTCAAATCCTGACAGTCTGGTGAAAGCAGAATAAAAATTTCACTTAGGTAAAAAGTAGTTCAGATATTGGAAAAAGTCCCAAGTGATTAAAGTTATCAGTAATGCAATGTGATCAGAGAGTCTGCCACATCAGGTGTTCATTCTCTCTCAGTGTGAAACTGAAGTGTGGGAAGCAGCCAGAAACTATGCTGAAGAAGGAAGTATCAGCAGCAAAGATGGTTTGAACAAGTACCTGAGGAGAGCTCAAATAGACAGAGCCACAAAACATCCAGCAGCAACATTGGTATCGTTGGATATTGCCTGATTGCTGCAGTCTGGTTTAAAGAAAAAAAAAAAAAAGAAGACAGGACAAGGTATTAAAAACTGTCCCACAAGTTTTGATACAAAGGAAGATGTTCATTAAATAGCAGAATTCAGAAAGACTACCTTAACCTCTTCTAAACAATTCAGACCCAAGAAATGTGTTGAATTGTAGTTTATCCAGAGAAATTTTATTGATGTTTTAAAACTTGGGCAGACTGTGAAATCGAAAATTCAAGTCTTCAAAAAGCAGAAGCTTTATTGAAGTATGTATTAAACTTTACAACTCTGCAAACAGGGGGATTATAAAGAGAGCTGGAAAACTATTTTGTTATACCTGAGGAATGCTAATTACTAAACATAGTAACAGGACAACTGTGTCCAGAGTTCTTAAGATGTCAGCTCTGCCATATGGGGAGATCTACAATAAGGTTCAAGTGCCCACTGATGGGCCATATGGATTCCATATATTCTACATATCACAAAAAATGCAATCATGATAGCCTGAGAGGCCATAGAAGAGTTAAAAATGCATGAAGGCAGATTTCCAGCAAAAGTCAACAGAAAGCAAGTTGATGTCAGAGGGAAGCTATGTTCTAGCGGGGGCTGTAAGAAGCTATCTTGGCAGAACAAGCTATCTTCAAAGAGGGCCCAGTATCTGAGAATTGTTCTAACCAAAATGTGGGCTGAGGGAAAGAATTACAGTCCTGTTGGTAATGAGCATCTACTACAGTAGAAACTGTAGTTGTGAAACTACAGTTTTCACAAATCCTTCATTCATCTGTTCCTTGTACGCAGAGCTCAGAAAAGCCATAGTGGTGAGTTCCTATGCCCAAACCATGGAGGTGAGATGCCTGTAACTAAAACGGGTGTGGACAGAAATGCTGCTCTTTCAGTTCTGCTCCAAGAAGCCCTGACCTATGACTTCCTACTGTCTTTCTGTGTTGAGAAGGCAGAGCTGGGCTTGATAGAGATGATATAGCCATGTCTAGACACAAGATGAGGGGTGTACTAGATTAGTGAGCATGCTGGGAGTCTGGAGAATTGCCATCAACCACTAACAAGATCCAAAATTCTTGGATGGGAACTTCCTGAGCCATTGAAATGGTTAATAAGCTTAATGACAAGACAGGAAATCTTCAGGCAGGTTATGTGGTAGATCCTACACACTATAGACTTGAAAAGCTATTTTAACTGTGAAGAAGCTTTGAATATCATGTAGAGCTGCGAAGAGGCATCCCAGACTTCCCTTCTTCCAGATTTACTCATTGAAGTCAGATATCCCCTAGAGGACATCAAAATGAGGAATTTTGTGAGTCCCAGAAAGCAGAACTCACAGGGACAATCAAATGGAGAGAATTTTGCTCCTCTCAGAAAGCAGAACTCATAGGGACATATATATGTCTGAGAGTATTTTCTGACCAAGTATACCTGGTAAAAGAGTTCACTCTAACTTCATCAGAGACCATCAGACAGTGCAGAATGAAGTGTACTGGGATAGAATAACCTGTGGAGATAAGTGACTTCTCAACAGGGCTCTTCCCTCTGGTCATTTTGTGGAAGAGTGATAAAGTGGAAGAAGCAGGAGACAAGATTTTTGTGTGGATTACAGGTAAGACTACACTCAGCCTGTGTCTGCTGCATCAGAAGACAAAGTGGATAGTATACTGAACAGTCTGAGCAATACCAAGTTCTACAACCTGCCAAACTTCATTAAGCTGCACATGCAAACCCACTGGAAAACTGGTATTTTATATGCATCATGAATGTAGACTTTGAGTTCAAGACAAAACTATGTGATTTTGTTAATTTAGTAGGCACCTTCCTGACACTTACAAACACAGTGTTTAGAGGACTTCATAATTTGATGTATTGACAACACAAAGGCTGAGAAGAATGTAAAAATCATGGGGTTTGTATTGAAAAAAATGGATAAAGTATGAAAAAATAAATCAGTTTTAGTCAATAACAGCAAGCAGCGGTGTGGAGAAAAGTAATTGCTCTCTAAGAGACTAAGATAAAGACACAGGGGATTAGCTTATATAAAAAAAAACTAAGCAAAAATTGGTCATTCATAGAGTTTCTTGCTTAGACTAGAATAAAATTCAGTATTATAGGATTCAATTATTATTAAAGATTTGTAGATTGCTTCAGTGGTATTGTTGCTTTTATTAGGGCAGTTTGTCAAAAGCATCCATCTGACAAGTTGGTCTGAACAGAGGCTTTGAGCAGGGTAAAGCTCCCTATGTTAGCCAAGACTACAGGAAAATACTTGAATGGGCCTGCTAGTGCTTCAGATGTAGGTCTGTGGAGAATGCTCTTCTTGACATGGAAAGGAAGTATTGCTTTTAAAAGCATGATATGAACAGAATTGCTACAGAGTGAGTACATTGCCACTGTGTGGGCTATTAGGTGAAACACCTTCTCCTCAATCACAAATTCCGTGTCTGCAGGGAATAAATAACAGTGAGATTTTTGTTGATGTCTGGTAATATTCATGGTAAATGTCCTTTTCCCTAGCAGGAAGAACTTGACAATGCTAAAATGAATTCAATATAAAAGAATATAGTTTTTTATGAGTGAATGTTGGCAGGTCTGATTACATATTTATTTCTTTGGCAAGCCCCTCTGCTCCAAGCATCTTGCCAGGCTGCAAAGGAATAGGCAGATTCATAACCCTTTTCAGAAGTTTCTATTAGTTACTCAATAACCTTTTTATTGTATAGCATATTTTATAAGCACACAGAATGAAAGTAAAGTAGTATTTTTTCTTAAGTAATGAACAATATACTGTTGTATACTTTCTGAGCTCCCACAAAATATTTTGGTTTTCCTACTGAAAAAATTGAAAGCTGCCTGCAGTATCAAGGCAGTAACTTAACAGCCTCCTTTCTCTCAGCTGGTTTGACATTTCATCAGGTGTTAGTCAGAAATAACATATAATCATGAAAACCACTGTGGAAATGCCCTATTGCTGTATCTAGGTTGTCTTGCCAGAATTCAACTGTAGTTCCTGCTCCTTTCAGAACAGATTCTGCCCTACTCCTGCACTTCATTTCTCCTTCCAGCTTCCCTATGTGTGGGAGAAAAGAGATTGCTAAATAGTCACAATTCAACTGATTTTTCTATATTGGTAGAAAAATAGACCTTTCAGCAGAAATCAAATTGGCAATTGTCTGTGCACTAGACAGAGCATTAATTGATTTGGCATATTAGTTGGCTTATAATTGGCAAATCTATTGGAAAAAATCTTAGTCTGTAAGCACATAATTATGACAAAATGTGTTTCCAAATTATGAGGACTGATGTGCCCAAAACATGACTTGAATGTCAAATTTCATTAATTCTATGTTTAACTCATACATGACTTGTTAATTTCTTGCATATAATATATTGCATTTGTGACACATTTATAAAAGCTTGACTACTGTTAATCTGCATCAACACACCTCTGAAAGAACATTTTCAGATCTTCACATTAAAGGAAATGTTAATTGCAAATTTAAAAGGGCGAGTGTTAATAAGAAAAACGTGAAAATGTGACTGGTTGTAAAGAAACTGTTAAATAATCCATATAGAAAAGAAATACATTGAATTCAATCAGTCAGTCACATCTTTGGTAAGCAGATGAAAGCACATGTGGACACAAGACGGGTAGAAAATCAGGTTTAACTTGGTAAAGGAATAATGTGGCAAACTCACCAATGTACTTTTGGATTGCTCAATAGAAGCATGGCTTCCCAGCATGGAGAGATGCTCATTTCCATGCAAGCATCACCTCTTGTGATCAGAGCAAAGTACCAAGCACAAGTGCAGATTACAAGTTGTGCGTGTGGCATTTCCATTCCCTTTGAAAACTGATGAAAACTGAATGTGTTTATCACAGGAAAAACTCTAACCTAGAATTAGGAGACTGTGAGGATGCATTTAAAAAGAAAAGCTAGAAGCAATAATCAGCAATTACCATGATAAATACTACAAACACAAATTACACTGTTGGGAGTTATACAAAGAATTACATGTCTTTACACATGGGATAAATTAAATGAAAAAAAATCCTGTGGCCATATTTTTTGAAAATTTTCCTTGAGCATCCCTGATCACATGAGGTCACATGTGTAAGTAACTGCAGCAATGGAAAAAGGTCTGAAATGTGTTTGCACAGGAAACATTATTTTCCAGATTTATTTCCAAGTTCTGAGTGATTAGCTTTGTAAATTTAAATATTTTCCAAAACTACTATTTAAAAAGAAATGTAATAAAAAAATGTATCATATAAGACAGAACATTGTAAATACATGGTCTTCACTCTGGCCTGGCTTTCTTGTGGGTGAGTATTTGAACTTGTCTGTCTGTACTCTTTGGGTACTACAGACTGGTTCCAGCTGTTGACCTGGGCAAAGCCAGCTCAGATGTGCTCCTGCACAATAAAAATCCAACTCAACAGTGGCCCACAAAATTCTTACTCTAATCAATATTCTGGGGAAATTTTCTTGAAAAAGTTGCAACAATTCTCTATTCAGCATGAATAAACTGTCATTTTTTTGGAAGGTTGAGCCATATTTTGAAAGTGTGCTTAGTTAAAATGACTTTTTCCAGGGACAGTTTATGTCATTAAAAATTCCCTAGTGCAAATTTCCAGGCCTTTCAACCAGGCATGTCTCCAAGAAAAGTTTGTAGGAATTTGATGATGTGGGAAAACAAAAATACTGTCCTTTAATCCCATTCTTGGAAATGCCTAATTGCTCTGCATATAAAAGTGATTGATACTAGTATTGCAAATTTTAGTCCAAGTTATAGAATTCAATAAAATTTAGAAAGTAGTGGACTACAAGTTGAGTTTATATCATGCTTTAATTACCTTTTCATTTATAAGTTACATAGTTGTCTCATCTCAGATAATTCTGACAGCTTCCAGCTATTCAATTGCATTCTTGTGTATAGCTCCTGGCATTTGTTAGACATAGAGTATGAAGTGGCATTGGTTCTACTCACTTGTTTTTCATTATCCCATAGAGGCTGAAAGTTGTTCCCTAAGACGAATGAAGGTCAAATTGTTTAATTAAAAGAAGATTTGATTTTTTTAAAACAGGCGTGGAAACTGAGAACAGTCTGCAAGACATACTGAACTCCAAAGAGTTTCTGTTTAATCTAGTTTTAGTAATTTAGTTTTAATTGTCCTGAATACCAAACTTATCTTGGAAGTCTAGAAAGTACTTTGTTTTTATTTTTGTCTCTTTTAGCTAACATTACATTTCCCTAGCTTTCATCAATTAAATCTTATATAAGATATCCATAATTCAGGTGTCTGCATTCCTTGAGCTCTCATTGATTGATTTATTTGGAGTCTGTGATTCTTTTTTATGACAAAGATAAGGCAGAGAGGTGATTGAAGAGTAGCCCTGCACAGAAAGACTCGTGGACACGAAGTTGATAAAAGCACTGGAGAACCTCCTCTGTGAAGACAGGCTGAGAAAGTTGTGGCTGTTCAGCATGGAGAGGAGAATGTTGTGGTGGAGTTCTCATGGCAACCTTCCAGTATCCAAAGAGGGCCTTGCAGGGAAGTTGGAGAGGAACTCTTCGTCAGAAACTGTAGAATAGGGCAAGAAGTAATAGGTACAAACTGAAAGAGGAGAAATTGAGTTTAGGCATTAGGAAGAATTTTTTACTGTGCGGGTGGTGAGACACTGGAACCCAGGAAGGCTGGGGATGCCCCGGTCTGGCAGTGCTCAAAGCCAGGTTGGATAAGCCCATGAGCAACCTGGTCTAGTGGGAGGTATCCCTGCCCGTGGGAGGATCATTGGGACTGGATGATCTTTAAGGTCCATTCCAACGCCTTAACATTCTATGATTCTCTATCAGAATTTGAACCGTATATTGTTGGATCATGCATGCTGTTTGGGAAGAAATATATTCTAATTCAGCCAAGGAAAATCTCCATCCTTCATTGAATGCTGAGGGGAACATTGTAACCAAGGAGGAGGAAAAGCCTGAGGTACTTAAGGCCTTCTTTGCCTCAGTATTTAACAAAAAGAGTGGTTATCCTCAAGGCAACCAGCCCCCTGAGCTGGTGCAGGAGCAGGGACAGGAGCAGAATAGACCCCCTGCAATCCAGGAGGAAGTAGTTAGTGAACTGCTGAGCCACTCAGACACTCACAGCTCTATGGGGTCAGATGGGATCCCCATCCAAGGGTACTGAGGGAACTGGCAGAAGAGCTCACCAAGCCACTCTTTATCATTTTTCATCAGTCCTGGCTAACTGGCGAGGTCCCAGATGACTGAAAGTTGGCCAATGTGATGCTTAGCTACAAAGGAGGGTCGGAAGGAGGATCTGGGAAACTAGGCCTGTTACCCTGACCTTGGTGCCAGGGAATATTATGGAACAGAACATCTTGAATATGATCACATGACATGAACAGACAACCATGTCAGGCCCAGCCAGCATGAGTTTAGGAAAGACAGGTCCTGTTTGACCAACATGATCTTCTTTTATGAATAGGTGACCTGTGTTGTGGGTGAGGGAAAGGCTGTGGATGCAATCTACCTGGACTTCAGTAAAGCCTTGGATACTGTCTCCCATAGCATACTCCTGGAAAAGCTGGCAGCCCATGGCTTGGACAGGTTGGGTTAAGAACTGGCTGCAAGGCCAGGCTTGGAAAGTGATGGTGAATGGAGTTACATCCAGTTTGGGGTAGGTCACAAGTGGTGTTCCCCAGGGCTCACTACTGAGACCAATAAAGATACTTAATATCTTTATCAGTGATCTAGACAAGGGAATCGGTGTGTCCTCAGTAAGTAGGCAGATGACACTAAATTGGGCGGGAATGCCAATCTGCGGGAGGGTAGGAAGACTCTACAGAGGGATCTGGACAGGCTGGATCAATGGGCAAGGTCAGTGGTATGAGTTTCAATAAGGCCAAGTGCCAGGTCCTGCACTTGGGTCATGACAACCCCATACATTGCTACAGGCTGGGGACAGAGTGACTGGAAAAACTTCCCAGTGGGAAAGGACCTGGGGTGCTGGTTGACAGCCAATGAACATGAGTCAGCAGCGTGCCCAGGTGGCCAAGAAGGCCAATGGGATTCTGACTGGTATTGGAAATAGTGTGGCCAGCAGGACCAGGGAAGTCACTATTCCCCTGTACTTGGCACTGGTGAGGCCACACTGTACTGTGTTCAGTGTTGGGCCCCTCAGTACAAGACATACTTTGAGGTCCTGGAGTGTGTCCAGAGAAGGCCAACAGAGCTGGTGAAGGGTCCAGTAAGTAGGTCTGATGAGGTGTGGCTGAGGGAGCTGAGGTTGTTTAGCCTGAAGAAAAGGAGGCTCAGGGGAGACCCTACCACTCTCTACAACTACCTGAAAGAAGGTTGTAGCCAGGTAGGAGGTGTCCTCTTCTCCCAGAAAGCTAGTGGCAGGACAAGAGGAATTAGACTCAAGCTGTGCCAAGAGAGGTTCAGGTTGGACATCAGGAAAAAATTTTTCACTGAAAGGGTGGTCAGGCACTGGAATGAGCTGCCCAGGGCAGTGGTAAATTCACCATTGCAGGAAGTGTTCAAGAAACAACTGGATGTAGCACTTTGTGCTATGGTTGACTTAACAAGATGGTGTTCAGTCGAAAGTTGAACTCAGTGATCTTGGAGGTCTTTTCCAATCTTAATGATTCTATGGTTCTGTGATTCTAGTGTTGTTTCTGTCCTTTATAACAACTTCTCCCCCTCCAGCTCTACCTGAAAACCTTTTCTATTGTATCTTTTTTTAATAAAAGCACTTAAAATATCTCTTTGTTGTGCCTTAGACCTTAATTATCCCAAAATATCAAGGTGCCAGGATGTTGTTTTGCATGTCAATTGCTTCTTACTGCTGCAGCAGAAAAATTCAAGATCAGTTTCTACTGATCAGGACTATGTTTAGTAGTATTCTCCTGTGATATGGTTCTAACATTTACATATTTTAATATAATAAGTGTAAATATTAAAAGGGCTTTATTATTTTTTAACCACCATGTTGAAGGGCTAGATGCCTGAAGATACATGCTGGACTTCTTTTTTTCTCATGGTGCAGTAAAACATACTACCTTTTGCTTGCCTTCTTTCTGTGGAGGAGAAACAGATAATGCAAACCATAATATTATCCATTGCAAGGGATGATGTGTGAACAGTAGTTTGCCATGGCAGTTGTTTTGTAAAAAAGAAGATGAAAGACAGACAGATGTTTGATGAAACAGTTAATGAAAAAGAATGATGCTTGGAAGAGTTGATAAAAAAACTGCCAAAGGGGCATGTCCTGTTGATGGATGGTTTATCTCTTTCAAGTCAGCTATATTGCAGGCAATAAATACTGGCAAACAGCAACAGCAAAAGGTTTAGAAATCACCACACCTCTGGTTATCCTTAACAGAGCAATATTTGCCTGATATTGACAGAATCTCATTATGAATAAATAAATAGCTTTCAGGGAAGATCACATTTATCTAATGAATTTTTTTTGTGAGACAGGGTATTTAAATTTTGATAGTTTTGGTAAATAAAGTTCAATTGATTTTTTTTTCTCATAGTATTTCTGTTGCTGTGAAGACCAGTCATGGCAATTGTCTAATAAAATTGTTGGGAAAAAAAAATTATGAACAGGTGTTGTATCTTTTTAAAGATTAATGTAGGAAAATGGAGTAAGAATTATAGACAGAAAAGCATGATAAATTTGCAGAAAAATCTCTCACAGGATTTTTATTAATTTTCTGTTTTCAGCAGATCACCTTTTTTTTTTTTTTTTAAATTGCTGATACAAATACTTAAAAAATGTAAGGACAGACACATTCTGTTGTTCTCAAAAATTCTCAAAGGAAATCAATGACACACTGGACAAGCAAAACACACTGCCCCAGATTTTCCCCCTTAGGTGTATAGTGCAATATAAAGAGAAAAATGATGGGTAAAGTGTGATGGTTTACCTCTGTGTTTTCTGTTCTTGTTATTTGGATGCTGGACGTGTTTCAGTCACTGTTTTTGTCTGCTGTGGTCCATGTTCCAGCTGCTGGATGTGTTATAATTGTAGAAGTCTTCATAGGCAACCCATGCTAGCTTGGAAAGTAGGTTGTTTAGAAAAAGGGACAGGGACAGGAAGAGAACCATCTTCACAACTCTTGCTATATTTGGCCTCCTTTGATGCCATAGTCATAAATAAATATGTTCCCTTGAAAGAATATAGTTCTGTCTTGGAAAATATCAACAAAGATCCAGAAAAAATTTAGTAATGAAGTACTCCTGGAAAAGTTCAGTGGTGGAGGTAGCAGGTGAAAACTTATATTAGGGTTCATTCTGCGAGTGTGAAGGTCCACACTGCTGCCTTTTTCCCTGCATGCTTTGCTCCTATGTGGTAAGGCATGTCTCCTTGCACTGGTCGCATCATCCCCTAATACTAAGCATCTGCCACATTCCCATCTAGAATATCTGTCAATGGATGATGATACAAAGTATCTGAGATATTAAACTGGAGGCATTAGGAGAGATGCTTTTTCTCCACTCATTACAAATAGAAGTTTGGAAGTTCCTTTTAATCTGATTTCCCATGAAATGTCTGGGTGTGCTTTGCATTGCAGAGAGGGTGCCAGGTTAAAAGGATTTTAAGCAGGACCCAATATGGCAAATTTTGCTCTTGATAGGAAAACTGTTAACATAATGAGCTAGTTCTTTATCAGTTACAGAAAATAGCAACTGGAGGGTATCCTGAAGTTATTTCCCAGAAGGAAACACTCCCTCTCCAAAACAGATTATGAACTAAAATAGACCTGTGCTTGTCCTCAATGTTAGGCAAGAAACCAGCATGCTCACACAACAGCATCCTGCATATTATGTAACATTCTTCAGGCAACCAGCAGCTCTGCCTTGGTTATACTGAGTGGTGTTCCCACATATCTCAGAAGTGATTTACCTGCTGCAGTGCAAATGAGTTCTCTCATGAAAGCATCTGCTTGTGAAGTGCAGGTTTCAAGAACTTTTTCAATGGTTAGATCTAGAAAAGTATGAGGATCCAGCAAGGAAATAATTATTTTCCTGCTTCATCAAGGACTACAAGATTCTCAAGGCAGATAATAGTTCGTTTTCCCAGGTAAAACATGGTCTTTCTTTTGTGATAGCAACAGATAGCTTAGCAGACATGACAGGCAAGGTGTGGTTGTTTTGAGTAAGAGCACATCTTGATGTTTTAGGCAAGGAAATGCTTGGTCGTGATTCATATTCAGTGTTAGCCCTTTCTAAGGAACATGCACAGACTCTGGGACCTCCACCCATCTGGATTTAGATTATCAGCCTCTGAGAGCTGTCAGCATTGCCTCTCACACACAAGCAGCATATGCAGCAGGAGCAGCTTCATGCTATGGCTTGGTTCATCTCTGCTTTTAGAGTTCTTATGCTGTGTAAGATTTTTTTCCATGCCAAAGCCACTCAGAGTCCATACAGCCAGCTTGCTCTTCCTTCCAGCAATGTCACCAGTTTCCTCTCAGTGCCTGTGATTGTCGACAGTCTGCCCACTTGTTTATAGTGCATGGCTGGTCTGATGACAACTGGCCTCCTTCAGAGTTGGCAGCAGGCTTTGGAAGCTCACAGAGAGAAATCCTGCATCATCCTGACAGTACCTTTGCCTGGAGAGGGTGTATGTTACCATGTTATCTTTAGGGCATGCAATACATTGCACAGATAGAGCTGCAAGCTGTTGTTCAAGGGCCTTCATGATGGGGAGGAACAACTTTCCTGCTAAGAGAAGAAAGAGGCAACATCAAGGCTGTGGAAAAAAGGGCCTTCAGTGAGGAGCCATATACCAGACAAACAGAACCAGAGCTGGATCAGACCACTTGCACATCATGGAAAGTGTAAGTCAGGCAGCAGAGTGGAGGTGCTAGTAATGGAGCAGATGAAGATTTACCAGGAGCACTGGGCTCAGGGGGTCCTCTGGAAGCTTATGCAAGGTCTACTTCTTCACCTAACTGACCTGCCCAGAGGAGAGAAACAGCACAAATAGGTTTGGGGAAGAATCAGTAAAGTCCGTAAAAGATAATCTCTCACAAAAGTGAGAGATTATGAGGTTGCTTAATTTGGCTTCTAAATTATGAACAAACACAAGGAAGTAATTTTCTCTCTTAATGATTCCCTGATGGAAAAGATTCTTCACAGGGAGGGCTGCTTTTGAACTTAACCAGATCTTCCAAGGAAACCTCACTGATGCCAGAGGTTTGCTTGGGTTTGTGTTGGTTTCTTTTTCCCCTATGGAATGAACCCCAAACAATGATTTTGCACAAGTGGAAAGTCTTCCAGTAAAACAACACTATAGTCTGTGAATATATCCATGTGATACATGAGAATTACACTGAGCAATTACCAGTGTATGTGCTGCTTTTAGATTAACCAAACAGCATGAAATATGTGTGTGGGTCTCTTGGGGGATGGCGGTGGTGGATAGCTGGTGTGCCAAGTGTTTAAAATGCCTGGGTTGAGAACTGTTACTCAGCACAAAATATCCCCTGACAGATTCACTGTATTTGCATTGTCTGATGGTTGATTTATTTGCCAAATGAAGTATCAGTTTTATTTACCAAATATAATGTATAAATCTGTCTATTCAGCAGCATTCCTTCATGGTGGTGCTGAGTTGATGGTTGGACTAGATGATCCTGAAGGTCTCTTCTAACCCTGATGATTCCATAATTCTGTGATTGGTTAATTGGGCATGGTTTTACTGGCTTGTGTGGGTTGCTTGCTGCTTCATTATGCTTTTAGAAAACCTTAGAATATGGCTACCACTTCTTATTTTTTCACAATTAAGTGGACAACAACCAGCAGTTAAACAAACAGTGTAATTAAACACACACATTTACACTAACACAAATTTATTATCAATGAACTGGACATGGCCAGTTCTTTGCAAAAAGAAAATTAGCTGTCTTAACTATCAAAATACTATCTAAAAAATCAAAGTAAAAAGCAATTCAGGCAGCTGTAACCATAGAAATAGAATAGAACAGAACTGTTTCAGTTGGAAGGGACCTACATGGATCATTTAGTCCAAATACCTGACACTTCAGAGATGACCAGAAGTTAAAGCATATTATTAAGGGTATGTGCCAATGCCTCTTAAACACTGACAGACTTGGGCCATCAACCACCTCTCTAGGTAGCCTGTTCCAGTATTTGACCACTCTCTCTATAAAGAAGTGCTTCCTAATATCCAGTTTAAACCTTTCCTGACACAGCTTTGAGTCATTCCCACATATCCCATTGCTGGATCCCAGGGAGAATGGATCAGCCCCTCCCTCTCCACTTTCCCACCAAAGGAAGCTGTAGAGAGCCATGAGGTCACCCCTCAGCCTCCTTTTCTCCAAACTAGACAAGCCCACAGTCCTCAGCTGCTCCTCACAGGACATGACTTCCAGCCCTATAACTGGCTTTGCTACCCTGCTCTGAATGTATTCAAGAACCATCACATATCTGAGTCCTGCAGTGCCCTTTTTGTTACCCTTCTTTTTTAATCCCTTTCTGTACTTACCATGGCAGATATCCCCATAAGGCATCTCTTTGGTGTTTAGTTACTGCAGGCTCCCTATCTATTTAAAGCTGCCACCCAAGGGCAGTTTAGTTCACGTGACTCTGGGATTATCCCAGGGTGTTCCTCTCTTGTTTCAGTTGTTGAAGCCTAGGATGATGGGATTTCCAATGTAAGTACACCAGTTTGGTGGGATGGGTCTAGATCCTCTGGCACATTGCATTGGGGCCAGGAGAAGGAGGGCTGCTTTTCCTCCCTGCTTGTTGGTGCTACCAATGGTCTTGAGGAGTTGGCAGACTGGGAAACCCTGTGTGTAAGGGATTTGGCAGAATCTTTACTCTGTCTGGGCACTTGGAGGAGTTGCTGACTGATGTCACATACACTTATCTCTGTGCTAGAAATTTCAGAAATCACACAGAAGGATTGCAGGAATCAATGGATCCTGCAAGTGGATTGCTGCAAGAATCAATGCATAGACTCCACACAGAGCACAGAGAGCCCATTGCTGGTGCTTCTCTCTATACGAAATGTTACAGAGAAGCCTGTTTGAACATCAGTTTGTGAATTAGTCTGATAAAGTTAGCTATGTTGAAATAACTGGATTAAATGCTAAAGCCCTGCATGACAACAATTTTCGGTGTCACTTCCTAAAAGGGGGAGAGATGTCCTGCTGACCAGGCTCTTCTCTGTTATCTGTGAACTCAGATGGTAGTAATTGTGTTGCATTCTAAGAACCTTTTGCAAAAGTCTCCTTCCCCTTCTTCTTCAAATGAAGCTGGTCTTCTGGAAGAAGTATATCATGGAAGCAAATGAATTTGGTGTCTAGTGCATGACCAGGCAAAGGACAAGAGGAAGAGAGACCACTATTAAATTAGCTCTGTCCTTACCCTTTCTGTGTATTTGCATGAAATGAAAGGCTTTGAGTCACAAAGATACTTCCCTTCATCTAAGCAATGAAAAGGGGGAAAAGTTGCTTTTTCAGTTTTCAGGGATCACAGGACTCTTTCAGTGGCAGAAAAAACACTGCCATCTCCAACACCACTTCAGTCCTGTGAGAAAGAAGTAACTGAGAAGATGTTGTATGAGGTGCCAACCTGCTCCTGTATCAGCAACAGTTCACCAAAACAAAGATCTCTCTGACAGCAGGTAAGATTTACTCCTGGTGGTGTCCTTACTTTTGCAATTTATTCTGTGCAGAAGAGTGAATAGTGCCAGGAGGTGCTCCAGGCACCAGAGCTGAGATCCTCTTTCAGGTTATGGTGAAGACCATGGTGAAGGAGGCTGTCCTTTTACAGCCCATGAAGATTCACAGTGGAGCAGAGATCCACCTGCAGCTTGTGGAAGACCCCATGCTAGGGCAAGTGGGTGCCCAAAGGAGGCAGTGACCACCACATGGGAAGCTCACACTGGAGCAGGCTCCTGGCAGGATCTGTGACCCCATGGAGAGATGAGACTGTGCTGGAGAAGGTTTACTGGCAGGACTTGTAGCCCCACAGGGGACCCATGTTGGACCAGCCTGTTCCTGAAGGGCTACATGCTATGGAAAGGACCCACACTGAAGCAATTGGTGCAGAACTACAGCCCATGGGAACAATTCACATTGGAGAAGTTCATGGAGGACTTTCTCTTGTGGAAGGGACCCCACCCTGGAGCAGGGAAAGAGTGTAAGGAGTCCTCCCTCTGAGGAGGAAGTAGTGGCAGACAAGGTGTGATGAACTGATCGCAATGCCCATTCCCCTGTGCTGCTGGATGTAGGAAGTAGAGGAAATTGGGAGTAAAGTTGGCCTCAGGAAGAAGGGAGGAGTGGGAGAAAACTGCCCTTAAGATTTCGGTTTATCTCTCATTACCCCTTCCTGGTTCAACTGGTAAAAAATTGAACAAATTCTCCCAAGTCTGTTTTACCTGTGAGAGTAACTGGTGAGTGATCTCTCCCTGTCCTTATCTTGACCCATGAGCCTTTCATTATATTGTCCTTCCCCTATCCAGCTGAGAAGGGTGATAGAGTGGAACCTGGGCTCCTGGTGTCCAGACAAGGTCAACTAACCACAATGTTTAGTGTTTTTCCTAAAGTCAAACTGATACTCAGTTAGTGTGTCATGCTCCTTGCTTGTTTTCACCCTGTAGGCCAGGAGTCCCATTGAGGTCGCAGGAGAGGTGAAGTCCATTGCAGGATTAGTTGCACTTTTTTTTCCACTCTGAAATTGAATACTGTTGAATCACCCTCAACAGTGCTTAAAAGGTAATATGAACTTCTGTTGAAATTAGCAGGTTCTTCTAATGGGCCTCCAGATCAACCATTTCTTCCTGTTTTTTACATTATTCTACTCTAATGCAGAGAATGCTTTCTTTTGCTGTTTTGTAAAAACCTCTTCAGTAACAGGAATGAAATGTGTATGTCCACAAAGTATATATAAATCCGTTTCCTCTACTTGTTCTAATTTGGTTCCTGTGTACAGTTACTTAATGGGTAAAATTATAATTTGAAGTGCTCCTCATACTGTATCTCCTCTTATTGACATAACTGAAATTCTCAAAGCAGAAGCACCTCTGGTCTGAATATTTTAAAATAAGTCTGTGAAGCTTTTCTCTTCAGAGCTATTTCAAAATGTGAGAAATTATTCTGTCATTTTAGCTGTAGCAGTTACTATCTCAGGTAAAATATATGGTTCTTTTTTTCCCTTTCATTTGCATAATTTGATTGGATATATTTTGCAATTTTCCCTTTAATTGGAGTCCTTGCTTGTTCTTCATGAGAATTATTGTGCACCTCAACCCATAATTTTCTAACTAATATATATCAGTGTTTTGTTGGCTGGCATTATGATATTGAAAATCCTTTGAATTCTTCCTTTAAGAGTAGTTGAATCACCAGAGGCATTTTGTCTGAGTGCAAAAATGGAATTACTAACCAAACTGAGTAAAGTTTAAAAAACCTAACTAGTATTAAAGATTATGTCTCACTGCACAAAAGCCGTTTGGTAAATAGAGTTTGAGCTGTTCATTAGGATTCTTTTCTTCTTTGCCTGCTGTTCATTTGAAGCAGCTGAGAGTAAGTATCTGTGAGATGAAATGCAGTTCAGGTTACTCTCAGCTGTTATAAAAGGAAGATAGGTCAAATGAGAGGCAGCCATCATCCCTCTGGAGATGACAGCCCCTGATCCTGCCCTTTGCCCCTATTAGACAGACCCAGCCGGGATAACTACTAGGGAGTGATCTGGGCCATCCAAGTCCATGGTGAAACACCTGAATCATGCTTAGTGTCTGCTTGGTGTTATATTTGTCACTTATACAGAGGCACTGCAAGTGAAAAATGAATGTTAAAAGCAAACTGTTGGCTACAATAGTGCTTTATAGCTATTTAAAATATCAAATCACAAAATAATTCATCTGGAAAGGAGTCTCTGAAGACCAGCTAGTCCAACAGCCTGCACAAATGAAGACTGAATTTCAAGTTAGACCAGGTGGCTGATATATGGGTAAAGGGGTGTAAGTATGGGTCAGGGGAGAATTAGTCTTAGCTCAGTTGAAACAGATCTGGACTGGGAAAACAATGATAAATTAACATAAGTATTTAAAGATTTTCTGGTAAAAATTGCCTTTTCTTCATGAGTGTCTAAATGCCTGTTCCATGCTGACAAGCCCTGGGTTTTTTGATACCATACTAATGAAACACATCCTCGGTTAAGAAGCTTCCTCTGGGATGGTGCCAGCATACGCTGCGTTCTCTGTCCTACTAACTGTCCTCCACAGTCCCCAAGCGCACTGTGTCTCTGTCAGTCACCCTGATTATAATTTTGAACTCCACTGCACAGAAGTCATAGTGTCCCAGAAGCATCCGCTCCTGCTCTTAAATACTGCTAATTATGGAAGTGTCCCTTTCCCCATTAGCTCCCTGCCGCAAGCAGAAAGCACAAAAATTAGGCTAAAATGTCAAGCAGGATAGTGGATGCTGGATCCTTCCTTGGCAAAAGGAGTTGGGGGAGGGAAGGAAAAGAGAGCAGCGACCCCTGCATGGCTTGAGGAGACAGGGGGAAATGGTGTGGAGGGTCCCAGGTCACCTGCGTGGCTTGGAGCCATATGCAGTGTGCCTGTCCTCCAAGGTCACACGGATTGATGGCTAAGGCACAAGCTGGCAAGTGTGTATTTTCAGAGCATGTTTTGAAAGTTTTCTTCTGATTTCTTTGAAATTAGATGCATTTTTCCCCCCCAAATTCTTAATAGTCAAAATGTTATGTAGGGGACCGGATGTCCTCAGAGGTCAGAGAAGGTATTTTAGCAGGTTCACTTCAGGCTCTAACCTGGACTCAGTGTAAACAATTTTCTAACATTAATAAAATTTTTATTTTAAGAGTTCCAACTGTTTCAATCACATTTTGCCAGTGTCTTATTTCTTAAAAAAGAAATGGATTTGTGCTGTGGGCAATTCTGTGACACCAAATTTTGTGCAACGGTACAGTTGGATGGAAGGAAAAACATGAGGGAAAGGTCACAGTAGAATTTCCTTATCATAAAGCAAAATTTCTGTTACCACAAACAGAAATTTTTGTCTCTCAGAGAGACTCCACTTTTTACATGGAGCCAGCAGAGCAGCTTTATATTCCCTTGTCACAGGTCGACTGTCACGGGTTTGCAGTCAGGGAGGTGAGGAGCAGCAGGGTGTGGGTGTGCGTCATCCCTGCTATTTTTGACCACAGAAGTACTCACTAATGTCCCAGGGTGGCTAAATTTATGTTAGAGCTGCCTGGAGGTGGCATGTGGTGTCACTGCTCCATTGTTTTGCCTTGCACTGAGCCCCCTCCCCAGGGACTCGATGCCCAGGATGCAGTTTGGGTACATCCCAACTGCACAGCCCTGGCTCAGGCACCCACCAAAATGGCCAAGCCAGCGAGTAAAATCATGGGACATAAGGAAGGCAGAACTGCAGGTGGAGGTAGGGCTGTTAAGAGAAATTCAGGAGGCAAAAAAGTGCAGCATTGGAAGGTATAAATTCCTAGAGGAGTACTTTAGCAAGGAGATGGTAGGTCAGCAGCATGAAGGAGTAGGGCTGACCCTTCCCTACGACCTGTCTGATGCCTGTTGGGCCAGCAAAGGCTCCCTTAGGGATCTTATCAGGGTGGGGAGCTTACTAATGTGTGGTAACTCATTAAACCCCAGCTATCCATTGTGTGTATTCACCAAGAAATACCAGCTTGGTGGAAACCCAGCTAACCTGTGTCTGCCTTGCTGGCAAAGCCTCTGGACACGTGGCAAGAGCTGGGAATGGTAACCCAGAGAGGGCCTGCTGTACCCTGAAGAATGACAAAGGGAGTCTACAAATATGCATGACACCAGATATGACTTTGCCTGCCTGCAACTCTCTCTAAAGGCCAAGGTACAGTGAGATACCAGCCCATCCTGCCCAACAGCCACCAGACTTGGTCAGCCTGGAAGGGAAGCACTGATGACATTTTCTAAAATGGCACCATGCCTCCTTCATGCCACTGGAGAGCTGTTACCAAAGCAGGGCTGGAGTAAAAATCTGACCGCTTTATCCTTCCTGAATTTGAGTAGTTATCGATTTATTAATTAATTTTATTTTGACTTAATTGCAATCATTAGTACTGTGTTCTATGGTTTTACTGCATGCTGTACAAAATGTTGGTTCCTCTTGTTCATCCAAATCAGCTTCTAACTAACTTCACTGGAAACTCTTGCACCAAGAGGGGACATGCAAAATCTTTCCACTGTTCACAATGTTAACAACCTCCTGTGTATTCCTCCTAACATATGCTTTAACTCTGTGTTTTCCCAAGAAATAGTAAAAATATCTTTATTTTTTAATGTTTTCTAAAAAGGGAAGAAAAGACTGCAGCCCATGATTGTGGTTCATTCTTTCTCTCATGATTCAGATGTAGTTTAATACTGTAACTGCTGATAACTATTAATGAGATAATAAGATATTCTGCATAAAAAAAAGGTACCTGTTTCAAGTCAGGTATAAACACATGCAGAAGGATTATGGGGCAGGATATTTTATTGTAAAAAACACCCTTTTTGCTTACAACACAGAGGCTTTCAAAAATAATCACAATTGTCATGGGAAAAGAGAAGTGGGCTTTGTGTGATAAAGAGAAGTGATGATTTCTAGGTGTATGCAAATTGTTGTGAAATGTATCTGAAGAACAGTTATATAGACATACAGTGTTCTCAGTGCTAACAAGAGGTGCAGCCTTATCACCCATCAGCAATGGGTGACAGGGCTTAGCAATAGTACATTATTCAAGGCACCTCCTTGAAAATGAATCAAATAGGCATGTAAGTTTCAGAAAAAGAAGTAAATATTCCAATTCTTAATGCTAACTGAAAAAAAAAGTTGCATTCTGAGTAGGAATCAAAGTGGGTTTTATGAATTATCAGTATTTTATTGAAAGCTTATATAAAAATTCAATGTTGTTCCCTTAGATTGTAGCCGTAGGCACCTATGCATCGCTGAAGTAATTCTCTATTGACAGAATGATATTTCTCTAGTGACCCACTGAGAAAATATACTTTGTCTTTCACTTTCTCTATTGAATACTGCATAAAGATTAACTAGAAGATTATGTTCCACTCCCACCTAGTGGCAAACAAAACATTCACAGTATAATGTTTTTTATAGCTAAAGGAATATGTGTTGCCCTTCCTAGAAATCAGCTCTGATTTGCTCAAAAATTATACAAACAAATAACTTCCAAATTAAAGTAAATGTGCTTAAGTCACTAAAATTAAAACTGAAAAGATGCTTCTGTAACTAGGCAGTTATTGTATGAAGGAAAATGAAGACAAATTTAGGTCTTGGTTTTACAAGCTAGCTTTATTTTTCACAGTTAATGTGTGGAGCTAATAATAGGATAAGACTATAAGTTGTCAGGTCACATACATTAAAAAAAAATGTGAGTAGCAGTTTCTTTGGCTTTAAAATAGCCCAGATAGAGTCTGTCCCCAAGCAGGACCCCAAGGTGGCTGAGGCAGCCAGCAGCTGCCTGGGTCCTTGCTGGGTAGTCAAGTCCAGCTCAGACAGTAGGTCCTGGAACAGGGGTTACCAAATACCGTGGGACCAGAGACAGCAACTTGGACTTGCACTGGCCTTAAGACATGATGGATGGGATACAGCTTGAGGTTGATACCTCAGCATAGGAGTCTATGATCTTGTCATTTGCCTGTGGAGTTGACATAAACTAGTTCTGCAGAGTTAGCTTTCATTAAAGACCATTCCTAACACTGTGGCTGCAAAGCAAATCACTGGAGGTATTTTCCTAGATAGGCTGATGCAACTCTGAGACTAGAACTGAGGTTTGTAAAGACATGTTAATTAGTTTGTTTGATTAGCTGCATAATCTTGGATGCACAGAATCATAAAATTATATTGTGGGGACAGGCTCCAAAAAGTCATATAGTCCATTTCTGTGCCAAAATTCAGCAACGTTCCTTGACAAATAGTAATACAGCCTTATCTTTAATACCTCAAAAGCTGAATCTCCCACATTCCTGCTACATCTTATTTCATGCTTCTGTATCCTCAGTGTTAGAAGCTTTTTTCCTAATATCTGACCTGTATCTTCGATGTTGCGGTTGCAACCCATTCATTGCTGTATTCCCTTTACACAGCCCTGTCCCCAGTTTGGGATTTTCTTGAGTTGAGGTTGTCTTCCCTTCAAACCGAACCACCTCTTTCCTCATAGATCAGGTTTTCTAACTATCTGGTCATTCTGATTGCTGTCCTCTGTACTTTCTCAGAACTCAGTGTGGGTAGGCCAGGTGAATAATTTAATACCTTTTATGGGTTATACTCCTGATGTTATGACCCAGTAAAATATGGAAGTTTTGGCAACAGCATGGCAGCATTGACTTCCATTCTCCTCATTATCCACATAAATGCCAGATCTTTCTTTGCAGACCTGCTGTCTAGTCCAGTCTTGCTACTTATTATTCCTGCTTAGGTGTTGACTTCGGTACTTTTCTTTGCTGAATCATAGGATGTTTTTCAAAAGGTTTCTTCAGTTTAACAAATACTTCGAATTTTAACCCTGTCCTAAATCTTATTTTCATCCTTTATTTATTTTTTTTTTAATTTGCAGATTTGATAGGAATATGCTGTTTTTTCATCAGTGGGTAATAGATAGTTCTATGTCCAAGATACCCCTGTGGAAACATGTTTTCATTCAGTTTCACTGTGAGTCCATTATAATTTCTTTCTGAATACTTTTTCAATTTCTTTTGCTCTTCTCCTATAGTAATTTAATCTGTAGTTAATTTATTAAAATTCTCTTTTCCAAATTCAGCTTTGCAACAGCTGTTATATCTCCTCTATCCACAAAAGGAAACTATTTTAAATTAATATTTGTCCTTGACAAATCCACACTGACTGTTACTTATTTCCTTGTTTTATGGATGCTTAGAGGCACAGGGTCGTTTGTTTCAGTGGCTTGGAGGAACTGAAGACAACTAGCTATTCTTCTCTATTTGCTCTGGGGTTTGTCTCCTTTTACAGCTGAGTGCTACAGTCTCCCTTTCAGGTTTTACAGTAACTCATTTGTCCTCCAAGTGTGCTTAAAGATAACAACATCAAATTGTTTAATCCACTAGGATAGTATTCATGAGGCCTGGCTGATTTGAAAAAACACTTTTCTTACTTAGATGCTGTCTAACCCATCTTTTCTCTATTCTAAAAAGAGACTTGTCACCCTCTTTGGTTCATTAGCTGATTGATTTGTGGGCTTGTGTGTAGACAAACACAGAAAGGCATTTGATCTTTCCTGCTGTCATCTGCCAATAGGTTGGTTTTCCAATGAAGCAACAGATCAACATTCTTCTTGGTCATCTTCTTTCTACTTCATATCCCTACAGATGGATTTCTTTTCACCTTTGAAATCACTTATCTACCTGCATCTTTTCTTGTTTTTTATTTTCCTTAGGAATTTCTGATTTCCCCCCTATTTGATTATGCTATTATTTTGTATATACCCCAATTAATCTGACCTAATTTCTGTGGCTTTGTGCTTATTTCTTGCATTTGATATCATTGGAAAGACTGTAAGACAGCTAAACTGATTCTCATTGCAGCTCCTATCCTTCCTCCGCATTGGGAAAACTGAACTGGTCTAAGTTTGTGGTTGTGACTAAAGGTTTGGAAAGCTGGTATGTTTATGAGGCCTATGTTTCCTTCATATGTTTCTAAAGCATCAAAAGTGCAACTTAACCAATTCCCACATGCTGCAGTTTAGTTTTACAACCAGGATTCTGCAGCACAGTGATTGAAATTTTAAAGACGACTTCTCATTAAATGAAAATAATATCAAGCATAAATTTAATTAAATGAAGAGGGCTGTAGTGGCATTGTTGATTGATGTATTGTATTCAGGAAAAGCCTCTGTTCTGCTCGTCACTGAACTCAGAAGAATCTCAGATCTAGTCTATTCTAATTCCAAGAGTCCAGGTCCTTTGATTTACAGCTCACAGTGATTTTGCCATAGAGTACACAGGCATTGATTGTAATTTATCTTAACCAGCTTATGTTTCCAGCATATACTTCATCAAGGCATTAAAATACAGTTAGAACCATGTAAAGGATCAATGTCCTTGAAGATAAGATACTCATTTTTTAAAGTGATACTCCATTCCTTTTCCAAAACCTTATGCTGAAGATTTACTTTGAAGTGTTTGGTTAATGAGGTGAGAGGGAAACATACTTTAAGATGGATGAATAGTTGTTCTTAGCTTTCCTGAAATCAAAATATTTTCCCTTCTCATATATTTCTTTATATTATTCTGATTTTTGAAGATTAAGTTCAGTTCAGATGTAGGCCCTTGAAAAAAGATAACACAAAGAATTTCCAAAGCCTCGTTTGGTTATGCAGATAGATGTAGCATCATGCTATTGAGGAGAACATTTACGTTTTGGCTTGAAGGCATTGGTTTTCTAGTATATTAATAGGCAAGCTGTTCAGTAAACAGAAGGGAGCTTTGTAATTCCTCAAGAAGTCTATGGTGTTTACAAATAATTCTCATCATACAGATGAGTCATGATGTTCTTGCTTTTTAGATTGCTGAAACTATGAAAACCAGCTATTTGATACTTAAGTGCCTTTGCTTCCAAGAGAGTATTCCTCCTATGAAGTTTTATGCTTCTGATATCCTGCTTATCTACAGTGAAAGGATATACAAAGGATAATGTTTTACAGTCTATTTCATTGAGAGAAAAAGAAAAAGCAGGTACTTTTTAAAATCCAAATATCCGATTTTCTCCAATTACATAAAGAATATGAGAAATAAGAAACAAGTCAAAAAAGAAAACCAGAAAAAACTTTCTTCAAAGTTGCATCAGATCAGTAGGACTGTAACATCTTGTGCATTGAGTGAAACTATCAGAAGATGAAAAGAGTCCCCAATCCACTACAGAAAAGTGAGATGCCAGAAGCTATCGGTACTCCTCCTGAACTTCATTTCATGCAGCAGAACTCTGGGAGCAAACCCTTTCTCTACATCCCTTCCTAAGCTTGAGTATCTGACCTAGCAAGCAAGTTTTATATGAAAAATGTTCCATGTCATGGGTTATTGTGTTTCAGAGCCATAATGTATTTTCCCTATTCAACACCTGCTTTTATCAAGTTTACTGGTAGATCTTGGGAGGTCATCTTCAGTTGTTCTTCTTTTTATCTTGGATCTTATCTCTGCTGATCACCATTGCCCCTTGGCACTGTGATAGCAGAACACTTTGACTTTGGGCATAGGATCCTGTGGAATCCTCCTAATCTTCTGGAGTTCTCGGGAGATGAACCAAGTGTTATTTTCCTTTTGTCTAAAGCTTTTATTTTAGCAAAAAGGCAAGAATTTATTTGCAAGTGAAGAGGTATCAAAGTTTATCCTAAAGTGAAAGCCAGCAGAAGCCAGCAACATGCCCTTCCCAGTTTCAGGTATCTGCTTTTAAAAAAGAGTCTAACTGAATGCATTAAGTGAATTTCGTTAAGCACTCTTTGGCATGTGGAACGGAAAGAATATTAAATGATGAAAAGCATGTTCTGCGAATGCACTGGAGATACATCTTGGTTTGAAAACAGCTTGGGAGGTCTATCAGCATTTCTTAGAATTAAAAACCATCTTCTGTTCCTAATAATTAAATGAAATGGTTTGTTTTACCTGTTGCTCATGTGGTATCAGTTGTGAGAGATTGTTAAAGTAATAATTCTTGTCTTGAGATCATGGAAAAAATCATGTTCCCACTGCATTTTCATGTTAAAGGGAATGGCACAGAATCCCTGTAACAGGCCCTGGGAGTCTTCTTTGAAATCAGAAGGATTTTAAGGTGGTTAAATGAACCTGCTTTTTTATAAACATTTGAATCTAGGATTCAGAAATAAATAAAAATTTTTGATTGTTTGTCTTTAATGAAGGTTGACAAATTAAACTAGACTTCCCAGGGGCAAATTAAGATGGGAAATAGAGTTAGGTCCTATTCAGCTCCTTACAAATAGAATCCAAAAACTGCAGTGGTTCACTTTGGAATGTAATTGGGGTAAAATGAAGGAAAATGAGGTAAAGTGGAACAGTAAGGACATTTACAAAATCTCTCATATCACAGGTCCATTTAAGCTATGAATGCATCAGCTGGAGATGGCAGGACTGTACAAAAACTTTCTGTGCTAGTTGATTGCAGGTTGTGTTTGAGGATGATGGGAAAATGGGGAGACATTGAAAATGAAAATGTGATCTTGGAGCCTGTCAAGCAAAGTATTTCACATAGTGATGAAGTAGCATGTGCCACTAGTAATGCTTCTGTGGCACTTCTGCATTCCTGTGTGCAGTTCTGGTCACCTGTGTCCAAGATAGTTTTGAATGACCCACACTCTATAAAGATGGATAGAAACTGCTATTGGGACCACCAGCTCATGTTTCATAATAAGAAATTGAGAAAGCTTCCCTTGCTTAGTCTGCTTAAACAGCCTGAGAGGGAATAGGAGCAAAACTGGTTTGAAAAATTGTCTTTGGAGAGCATTATCCTTGTTACACTGCCTGCAGGGAAGGGGCAGTGCTGAGGGTTCAGCACCATCTATCCTTGGTGAGTTTTGACTCTGTCCTATGATTAAAGTCTCAGATGGGAGATGCTGAGATGGGATATGCTTATTAAATTTGTCACTGACTGAAACCTGAGAGAAATTTCCACACTGGCAACCAGAGAAACAGTTTGAAAACCAGGCAATCCATGGAACTGTGGATTTATTTGCCATATCTGTCTCTTCCCTGCACATTATGTGAGCATAACCTTCCCCATATCCCCTCTTCCCTATCTCAAGGTGTAAATTCCTGTCATCACATCTTATTTTCCATCTCCACTTCACAGTGGGGCTGGTTCTTCCCCATGTTCCCTGTCTCTCAGCTAGCCAAGGGGCTGCAGGCAATGGCACTAGCGCTGAACTAGCCCAGACTGAGGGACCAGCTGACAGACCAGGCAAAATCAATGCCCAGAGAGCTCATGCACTGCAGCCTGGACCTCTGCAGGGGCTGTAATTTCTACCTTTTCCCTCTATTTGCTCATTGATTTTCACACAACTTGAAAGAACTTAAATCCTTTGCAGCTTTTCAGCTAAATCAGTTACAGTGGCAAATAAGTTCTAGGAAAATTGAAGGAAATAAGAAAAAGTATCAGGTACACAGATAAAGTACCTGCCTAAATGCGTACGTTTTGTTTTCTCAGGAATCAGGTGGAAAATAGGATGCAGTTCAATTTGCAGTAACTCTTGAAGTGAGATAAGGAATAATTGCCATATAGCAGCTCTTTAGAAAATGATACAGGAGCTAATAGAACCATGAGTCAAAGATTTAAACATTATATGAGTACATGTATGAAAAAGACTAGCATATTTCAAAGCTTCTCAGCGTGGTTGTGATATTGTGTCTGTTCTTAGATACCACAGCTCATTTTTATGTGGGCCAGCTGGAAACAGTATATAATGGCTGGTTGTCTCAAAAGTGTGATTTAGGAGAAGAAATTGAACTACATTTTATGATTTACTCTATAAAAAATAAGGGAAGCATGCTAACAGTCTTCAAAGGCTGCATGTAAAAGGAAGTTTCTATGCAGGTTTCCATGTCAATAGTGGATGGGACAAGAAGAAACAGACCTAATTTTTCAGGAAAGGAAGATGCAGATTAGACATTAACTAAAAATATCTCTAATAGTGTCTGGAGTAGGTTGCCTAAATATGCTTTCTATTCACCAGTACTGGAGACCTTAAGTTGCTGGTAGGGCAAGTATGTTTCAGGGATGTGTGGTGATGATCACCTTGGGGCACGGAAATGGCTTACATGATTTCCTGATTTTTTTTCCAGCTTTATTATGCTAAGGCTCCATGTTTGATCTCTGTGAATAGCTAGGAATGAGGAAGAATTATTGATATTAAGGAACACTGTTGATAAAAAAGGCTATGAATTCTGGCAATACTTCAATTATTCTGGAAATCAGAAGAAAACTTCTAATCATCTCGGGACAGTTTTCCATATGAAATGCAAATCTATCTGGCTGTGATCAGGAATATGATCAGTTTAGGAAGGTATTCTGCATGTTTCCTTCTGATTCCAGGGGACTTGGCTCAAAGATATATAAAGACCCTTCTGGTAATCTTACATATTTTGGGAAGATCTTTGCTTCCTAAAAGAAGGTAACTGAATGCTTTAAGCACAAGAGTCCTGCTATGGCTTGTGTATAAAGCAAGTGAATCTGACTCTGAATAGTGTCAAACTCACCTCTCCTTTTAAGGTGCTTCTCAGTACATGTTGTTCCAAACCTTTATTTTATCAGCTTTTACCCTTTCCTGACATTTCAGTTCAGTATCTAGGGGTTTATAATCCTTGCAATGACAGTGAAACATCACAAACACTGGATGGTGGCATTGCAGAATGAGTCAGGCATGCAAAACAAGCAGCATCTATTTATATGCACAGGTATCCCAGTAAACAAGGAAAAGATTTGCAGAGTTAAATGTGTTGTAAAATACTCTGTATATAATTTTCTTTTCAAAAAAGAGTTGTAACTATTATGTAAGCTCATCCAGTACTTCAGATTTTCTTTTAAGTAAAAAGATTGACAATTCTGGGGAAAAAAATGCAGTATAATTTCTGGCACCTGTTCGCGCATAATAATCATTGATTACTTTAACAGTAAGCCTATACAACAAACTGTATAGGGCAGACAAGTTTTATGAGACAATTAATCCCCCAAGGAGGAAAGGAAGAAAGAAATATGTGGCAGATTTCTTTCCTTTTCCTTTGATTTAATGCAGTTGCTGTTTTACTTAAGCTCTGCAAGGGTGAGAAGCAATATGGGTTCTTGCATGTTCAGATGGGAGGTTCCTCTCAGTCTAGAAGGTGGCAAGATGCCTGCCAATTAGGGGCAGGTAATATGCATGGCTGTTCTTTCAAAGAGTTTCACTGATGAGATAAAATGATTTTTACTGTTTTTGCTGAAAAAAAAGTGCAAGGATCCCTTACTGTGAAACGAGAGTCAAAGCTAGTAACAGCTGCCAGATATTTCTTTGTACTATGTGAGTACATTTCCAGGTACTTCAAGCAGGTCCTTTATAACTGGATATAGCAGAGGCACTTGTTGATGCAGATTGTCTCAAATACCAGCTTCCTAGCTCACTCTCAGGGAACCAGTCCTCTCCAAAATAAGACCTCAGAAGAATTGGTTTTGGCTGACCTCCATACTGCTGTTTGGCAGCACGGACCTGCCCGTGCCAGATCTGGGCTCCTCTGCTGGAAGATACCATCCTTCAGCACTGTTCCCAAGCTTTGGCTGCCACTGCCCAGCTCTCCCATGTCTACCTCTGCCATACCCCAGGGTTTGCAGCACTCCTTCTCAATTCATGCTATGAAAATGCCAGTCTGGAGGGTGTCACCTTGTCATCCTGTTGTCCGAGATACTTTGAGACAAAAGCAATGTAGTCTCAGACCATTCTTACTTGTGGCATGATGGGGGCATTGCTGTGACCCTTTGAGGAGTCCTGGAGCCAAGAGTGGCACTGGATGGATGAAGCCTGTCAGCTTTTTGAGGGCTGAGGGCTGAGCAGGGTAGACACAGCCCCTCTACACTTGGCCTTTAAGGTGTTGATGGATATAACCACTGCAAATACTCCTAAAGGTCCAGTCAGGTGCAGAGTGGTTTTTCAGAGCTCTGATTTTTTGTCAAAGGCACCTGCAGAAGCAGTTACACTGGATTTAAGTCCTTTTGTAGACCAAGCTCTGCTGTCTATTTTACTAGTTTTGAGACTGTCTCTTTTCCCATTGTGGGATAGAAAATGACTAAATTGCTTTCCACTTTAAGTGGGACTAAGCCCTGTGGGACAAAAGTTTATTAGTAATATGCAAAACTATATTCCAAGCCCCAGCTTGTTGAAAAATGAATCACTACTGCTTAGAATTACTTCAAATTGTTTAATACAATGAAACAAACGATTGAACTCCAGTCTTGAAATAAATTCAGGCTCGGACCTTGGATGAAAACAGTGTGGAGAGATAAAAGAAGAGAAAAAGCACAAGTGCTGTCTTGCTTAAATCTCCCTGAAATAAAATTTTTGTGCATTTTGAAGAGCAGTTTTTTGTGAGTCAGTGAGAAAGTACACATTAAATGTACATTTGAGCAATTTCTCCTTTCTGTTTTGGATGCTGCTCAGAGACACTAGATGGCACCTTTTGTTTGCTATGTGCACAGGGCCAGAAATAGGGCCTATCTGAATGCTGGTGAAATCTGGCAATTATTTTTGAAGCAACTAGTGCATCCATATGGATCCTTGCTGACGAAGGCGACAGAAATATCCTGGTGCTCCATATCTGAAAAATGGGGAGGACAGAGGACCTATTAACTACCTAGTTTCTTCTTTTTATATCTTCTCTACATTGTAGCTGGTGGGCATTGAACACTCCATTTAAAGATCAGGCTGGGAATGCATTTTAAGGAAATGGTTTTTGAGAAAGCTGGACATGACACAGGCAGTTAGGGTAGGATGTAGTCCAACAGGGTATAACTTATCACAGAGTGAAAGTGTAGTGTATGGACAAGTGAGCCTATAGAACTCTAACTGCTTTGTCACAGACCTCTGGTGTCATTCAGGGTATCACAAAGGATCCCACATGAAGTCCAGCCACTGCTTCTAGCAGGCATGGGTTATATCTGCTCAGACTCTGGGTCTGTGTCTGGAATGCCTCTGCACTGGGTGGGTGACTGCACCAAGCTCCCATCACGAGAGGTGGAGATGTGGAGAGTCAAAGCAGGGAAGCTGCTCACCTTACATGAACACAGACGTCTGTCAGCCAAGCTCTCTTCACCCTCCCCTGACTGTACTGGCTGGATCACTGTTGCATAGGCACTCAGCCCCAACATAGATAGCTGAATTTGGATGACTGCAAAAGGAGGTGAACCCCACACCCAATGGGCAAGTGCACACTGTATTTGTGTCCTGCTGATCTTAGGCATGCGTAAATTGGTGAACCCACATGGTAAACAAAGAGTACAGGATGTATAGCCTCCTGATCCCAGCAAAGGGTCATGAAGAACCAGCCAGTGATCACCAGTGGTGTTTGCCAGTGACAAGAAAGAACATAAATGTAAACAGTGCAATGGCACTCTTGTAGGAAGAAATTTTTGTCCATGAACAAGCTTTTTTCTCTTGATTCAGTGCTGAGAAATATCTGACTGTTCTTCCTAAGAAGTTTCTTGAGGCATGCATCTTTTAGAGAGAATTCTACTAAATGTTTTGTGTTTTGGTAAAAACCTGCCTTGAGCTAGTTGTGCAATTTCTGCTCTGTGTTTATCATGGTGCAACCTTCATTCTCATCATCCACAAGCAGGGGGATTTTAACTGTGCTGTTCTACAAGACTTCTCAGACACAGACCCCTAAGACTGCCTAAATCATCAGTCCAGTGTTCTGACTTTGAAAGTCCTCATTTGATTGCTGTTTAATGCATAAAGGTCTTCAAAATCCCTGTTCCCTACACAGCAGATACCAGAAGCCATAAAACCTGTCCTTTGCCTATTACAAGTTCACCTTACTACGGAAGCTAGAACTAGAAATTCAATGAAAGGTCACAGAAATTAGCAAGATCTAGGGCTAGAACCAATGACTTTGCCTGTTACAATGGAACTGATTTGTGAGGAGTAAAAGCCCAGAAATTGCTGGGGATTGAACTATGTCAATGTTAGAGAAAAGCAATGACCCTCTCCCCTAGTGGTGTTGTCCTGGCAAGAAATTCCTTCCTACCCCTGGATCTGGTGATCTGTCCAAGCCTGAGCTAGTCATCAAGACACATAAACCAGCTTGCTAGAAGTTTTCAGCCCTGTCTATACTCTGCCTGTCATCCTATTTCTGAAGTTAGACTATGTCTCCTGCTTTGAAGGGAGGAGAAATAATACTAAGAAATCAAGTTATACATTAGAAAGAGAAAAAAATCAGCTTCCTGCCCACTGCAAGCAACTAGTAGAAATCCTGGAGCCAGGATCTAATTAGAAACTGTAAAAATAATGCAAATTTGCTCTGTCAAAAAATAGCCCTTCGTTCTCCTTTTAGAGCCCTTGCAATTCTTGTATTCACTCCTACAATCTCTATCTGACATGTATTAAATATAAATAAAATAAATCTACTACAATAACTTTATGGAATAAGCAGGTGATTTTTCAGGGGGACAAAAAACCTTACATCGAACACTTCTAGGGGCATCTGCAACTTCTCTGGGCATCTATTCCAGTGCCTCACTAAAGTAAACAATTATTCACTGAGGAATAAGAACACCACGTACAGACCAATGTGATCAAGTGAATGCCTCCATTTAATACACTGCAAATGGTTTGTATAGGGTCAAAGCTGCCTGCTAATTGGCTAAAGTGAATCTCACACCATTAAAATACAATTCTAATTGGTTGTAATCCATATGTCACAAGTCCAGTGTTTTGATAAAACATCCTAGCTGTTCCCAGGTGAATCTCCGGAACTCTGTGAGAAACCACTGTGTGAACTCCTGGGGAGTGATTTCTCCTTTACCAGTCAACAGCAGCTGTGGCCTTGTTTATTCTTTGCTGGGAGCTGCTTCAGTCTCACAGAGTCCATATAGATCTGAATTGTTCACATTTCATTTCTCAGTACCAACACCTCACCACCCTCACAGTAAAGAATTTGTTTCTAATATCTAATCTATACTTGCTCTCTTTCAGTCTGAAGTCACCATCCCTAGTCCTATCACTACATGTCTTTGCAGTCTCCTTTTAGGTACTGGAAGGTGCTATAAGGTCTCTCCGGAGCCTTCTCTTCTCCAGGCTGAACAACCCCAACTCTCTCAGCCTGTCTTCACAAGAGAAGTGCTCCAAATCTCTGATCCCCTTTGTGGCCCTCTGGACTCATTCCAACAGATCTACATCCTTTTTATGTTGGTGGCCTCAAAAGCTGAATGCAGCACTCCAGGTGGAGTCTTACGAGAGTGGAATAGAGGGGAAGAATCACTTCCTTCAACTTACTGTCACGCTGTTTTTGATGCAGCCCAGGAAAAGGTTTTTGCATTAGGTAGAAACATCCCTTGGCCAAACTACCCTCACCTGCTCTGCTCTGCAGGCACACTGAGCAAGCCTTTGATTTCTCAGCTGGTGAAACCAAAGTGCTTGACACACAGCTCTCTTGGCATCCTCTTTAGTAAGTTAATGTGGCTGAAGAAGTTGCAGAATAATTTATTGTTTTCAGGACCTCACTAGCCAGGCCAATTAATATTTAGTGAAAATCATATTCCTGAGTTTGGAAGGCAGAATATCGTCAGGGAACAAGTGGCTGTGGTCAGCAAGAACCACACATCTCTTACAAATGCTCACCCAATGGGTCAGAAGAAAGAGGCTGATCATTCCAGGGACTCTCATGAATGAAAAGCTACTTGTGGTTGATCATAAGACAAGTACTAAAGTTCAGGCCCCTGTGGCGCATCTCAACGGGTCTCCAGTCTGAGAAACCAACACACAAGGTGTGCTGCAGGACATTTGCACAGTAAAGATGGAATGAATGGGATGTTCATCTCCAACAAAACAAGCTGCTATATCTTACACATCTGTTTCAATTTTCTTTGGTAAGAGGAATGATGAAGTATGAATGATGAAATGTGAGTAGAGAATTTACACTGAGGAGAAAGATGGTGGATATGAATGTATCTGCAATGCTCAGGCTGACCTTTGGGTTCTGGGAGCCTTCTCATGACCCTGTTTTCAGTGGTGATGCTTCCCTTCAGTTCCTTATTTCTCTCCTTGCTTCTCGTGTTGCATTTTATGCTAAGAATATTTTGTACCTGTGTGAGGAATTAAAATCTGTATTTCAAGTAGATAATAAATCAGCAGAATTGAGTTGCAGAATTGCAGTTTAATATTTTTAAGAATTTGATTATTTTAAGAGTTTGATTAATCAACATGCAGTCAGTAGATGAACCAGCAAAGAACACCAGAACAATGTCTTGTGAGACATCAAAGGCTGGTTTGGAATTGCTGCTTCTTTTCCTGATACTATCAGGCTTCTCCAGTTGAAAATTGTAGTAATAGCTTTTGTAATCATGTCTCATAACTCTAGAAAAGGAAACATTAAGAAAAATATATTAAAAGTAAGGTATTAAGGGAAAAAGGCAATCCATCACTTTCTTCAATGGTAAATTATGTCTCAGTAATCTACTAGAATTTTTTTAATCTGTAAGTAATGCAGTATAAACTAAAGCAGTGTAAAAGAAATGAAAAAATAATTAATTTTGATTTTCAAAAGGTGAGTGAAAAGATTCCCTAGAAGGCATAAAACATCTCTTGTTTCTGTTCAGGGTGGTGATGTGTTGTCTGGGAACAAAAGCCAAAAATTAGGAAACAAAGAATCAGATGAATCCGTTTTCAACAAACTAAAAGATTAAGAGTAGAGTATTCTAGTACTGATCTCTTGAATATTCTTGGAGTCTGTAATGAGTGGGAAAGGTTGTTTGGAGCTTCAGAGAACTGAACAAGAATGAACAAAATAAGAGGTGGAGCTCAGTGTCAAAAAATGCAAAATATTCCTAATTGGAGAGTGAAACATGATTTACTCATTAACCTTACACCATTCTGCCTGTGTCAGGTTAGGAAGGGGATTTGGATATGGTGGTGCACAGCTGCATAGCCACAGTGCAAAGAATGAAACAAGTTCAAAGGCAGTAAAGGCATGGAAAAAGAAGGCAATGCTTCTGTGTATTTGGCAGTGTGACTCTGCGGGGAAGACCAAGTGCAGGACTGGGTGCTCACAGTTTCAAGAGGCAATGCAGATCTCTGTCAGCTCCAGCACAGGGTGATGGGAATTTTCGGGAGCATGTTAAAATATTTGGCAGCAACCATGTTTTAAAAGATTGAGGTAATCTGCTTTTCAAACAAGGAGAAGTGAGAGTACAATAGAAACATATAAAACAGCAGATGATCTGGAGAACTGAATTTGGGAACTCAAGAATAAGGGAAAATCAATGGTTTAGACAATGACAAATGCAGTTAATTGGACTTAGTTCACTTCTAATTTGGATATTTCAGTATGTATCTGGCTTTTACTGCTGCAGCTTGAGACACCAAACATCTGGGCTTACCCACTTTTTCAGTCGTTGAGTCTCACAGAGAGAAAATTACAAAGTGATAGAAGGGAATCTCATTGCCACAGAAAGAATAATTAGACCGTAAAAATCATTAACCCAGAGTTGTGTTTACCATTAATACTCTATCAAATGTTGATTGTGTGACTAAACTGCAGAGTAAAAGAGCAGCCGTAAACACTGCCCAGCAATATAAACAAGGTCAATGCTGCTGTGAAAGAAAACATGAGATAGATGAAAATGGTTCAGAAGGTACTTTCATCTATAAGTGGCAAAACTGAGCATGTTTTTAGACCTAATTCATAGAATAGTTTTTCTTAATTTTCTGGGACAAAAATTATTAAGAAATAATGCCTGCTAAGAAATTAAAAGAAAGACACATTCCAAAGATTCAGAAGCTGCTTGTGAACATTGAACTCTTCTTAATGTGTTTTGGAAACAGTAGCATTTGGCTTGGTATGAACATGCCTGCCAAGCACAGTCGCATGAAATATCTGCTTTCTGCTATCCAGTAGTCTCCATTCAACTGTCTTCAATGTTGTCATGGCAATAAGACTGTTTTTGACACTGCCATTAATGAACTCTGAGGGTGAGGAAGGTCCTCCTCCAACAAAGAGTGACTCCACCACAAAGCAAATTAAATTGTTCTGACAACGTTATCTATTGAGAGTGAGTTCACATGTCACTGGAGCTCTTAGGATCTTATTGATGACTTTGTGGCTGCCAAAAATCATAAAATAGTGCTGTTGTAACAGGTTTATGTTTATAGACAGTATTTGTCTGCACTGTTTGATCACCCTAAGGCTGATATGTTCTGTCATTTTACCTTGACAGTTGTATTTGCTAGTACTCCTTCGTCAGTGAGTTAATGAAGGCGTGTGTGTCAGTAATCATTTCTTATCTTCAAGGCAGTATAATGTATATGCTATAAACACATAGACACATGACAACTGATTAGACTACATTTAAGTGATAAGAGCAGTTGACAGGAGTAGTTGAGGATCACAAAATAGGCATAGGCCAGCACATTCTCCTGGGTGATAAAAGCTGAAATAAAAGTGGCCTAAACCACATGTGGATATAGCCTTTTACAGTCAGTCTTCTGCCTGTTCAAAAAAAGGACTTACCATCTGCAGAAGTATTAAGAGATATCAGGACATCTTCTTTAAAGAGTATACATTCATGTGCATGGTGCTTTTCATCCAAAGATCACCACCATGGTGTGAGGGGTTCCATGATTGTAAACCTGTAGCACTGTCAACTCAGAGCTTATTGGCTCCATAGCAATATGTGAATCTTATTTCCCCTAAATTAAGGGCCTGGCATCAATCGGTAGTCTTACTTTTTCTGGAAAGCAGAGAGAATGAGGTGAGCTGTAACAGAGAGCCTGACTTGCCACAGTTATTCCTGGAAATGGCACAGGGAAGATGGAGGTGATGGATGCTGTAGGTTTAGATATGGGGGTCCTCCTCCCATCCCAGTCTCCCTGCAAGAGGCTGTTGGAGAGACTGGCTTTCCAGGACACTAAAGAAGTTTTCTTATGCTGTGTAGGCAGCTGGCCCTACCTGTTTTTACACACGTGGCATTCTTCTGTCTTAAGTGACTACATACCTCTGCTCAGAGCCAGCCTGTCTTGCAGGCAGTCACCATCCTTACAGGTGACTGTTCCTTCTGTACCTACAAACCAAAAAGAGAAACCTTATCCTGCCCTGACGGAGTGCACGAGGACTTTCTGTGCACTACTACTGCTCAATGGTGCAAGAGCTTCAGGCCTTTGTGCCTATAGATCTTGTCTGCTATAACCTAGCTTGATCAAAAACATAACCATGCAATGTTTTTTATTTCCCAGTCACAGAAAAATCAGTAAAGCTGCAGGAAAACGTAATCCTGGAGGTACTTGTGACACATTACAGGGTAACAGGGTACATGGAGCCATAATTTTGGCAGCTGCAAAGTTGTAAGATACTAAAAGCTCCAATGACATGTGAACTCACTCATGACAGATATACTCGCATAACAAATCCCAGTGCTTTGAAGTCCAAGTTACTTATCCAAGTAACTTATCCAAGTAACTTGGACAATTTTATCACAAGTACTGTGATAAACAAACAGCCAGTTTGGGTTTGTTACGGCACAGCCATGGCAATCATCTAGACAATGCCCTTAACAACAGGTTTTAACTCTTGTTCTGCCCTTATGTGGTTAGGTGGTTGGACTAGATGATTGCCACAGGTCCCTTCCAACAGAAATATTCTATTCTATTCTATTCTATTCTATTCTATTCTATTCTATTCTATTCTATTCTATTCTATTCTATTCTAT
>JAWWEV010000001.1:78529656-78563111 GCA_035583235.1 Hafferia zeledoni | reverse complement strand
AAGAAAAAGAAAAAGAAAAAGAAAAAGAAAAAGAAAAAGAAAAAGAAAAAGAAAAAGAAAAAGAAAAAGAAAAAGAACAGAACATAACATTCAGAATCTAAGCCAGGTTTGGAAAAGCCTAACAGGAATATCTGAGCAATGTTCATCCTTACCTGAGTTTCTGATAGAGAAAGATTTTCTTCCCAGAGGAGTGTGTGGTAGAGGAAGATGTTCTCTGGCCCAGCTTCTGCCATCCTCCTTTGAACATGGGGAGGAGTCCCAGGTTGGTCCTGGAAGGCTTTTGGGACAAGAAAACCCCATCCTGCTTTTGAACCAACCAGCACTGAGTTACAGGGTTTGTTCTAACAGTTATTGGAATTCAGAAAACAATGTGATTCACAAAGAAAGCACTCTCTGGACCAGGTTTCTTGGGAAATTGTAGACAAAGCTTTGTCTATTCTATTTCCAGCTACCAGGTCCCAAGAAAGGGAAAGGGCTTTTTTTCCCAGATGTTCACTGGGAGACATCTAGGAGTTGGATACCTCAGTCCACAAGCTAAGGGCCTGCTCTATTTCCCACAAATGTAAACAGACTGTGTTATATGGGAAATCAGACCAGAAAGCTGTGATCAGACTGTTCTTCTCTTCACTATTTTCTGATTCATTATTATGAATGAGTGAATGGGTGTACAGGAGTTGTATGTTCATTTACTCATCATAAATCATTTAAACAAAGGCATTATATTTATCTTTTTTATGATGCTGCACATTCTAGATGTGTTGCTTTTTCCCTTGCCCCATTTCCACAACAGCTTTTTCCTCTAAGCTTGTGGTTGAAGGTAACCTCTGTGTAGATATCTGCACTGCACATTAACGAATTTTTGTCCTTTAGCAGGAGTACTGTAGGGCCAAGCTCGAGTGTGGCTCCTCATTTTAAAACCCCTATTTTACATTCCCATTCTGTTCTTCTCTATCACTCAGAGTGTTAGTTGCAAGAAGGCTTTTGTTCAAGCCTGGGCAGCTGCCTCCTGGCAGGAGAAGTTTGAGCAGCTGACCTGCCTGTGCACATTGCTTGGTTTAAAAAACCTCCATTTTCCTGTGGGTGGAACCAGAGGGAAAACAACTTTTGCTCCAAAAGCATCCCCAAAGAGTTCAGAATTGTTCTTCACCCCGGTCAGAAAATACAGCAAAGCAACAACAGAAAAGCTTTCTCAGATGTGAATACTGCACTGCTCCATGCCCAGACACAACCAGCATATTGTTCTTGTTCAAACAAAATGCACACATAGTGCACTTTCTGAATGCAACTCTTGTGACTCTGGAAAGGGGGGTCTTCCACTGGGTCCTGGGGAGGAGAGGACCTCCTGACCATCTGCACTGTGAGCCCTGGACCCTGCAATCCCCTCTGCCAGGTGGTCCTGGGACTGTGACATGGCAGCAGAGCTGCCCAGGAAGAAAACATTTTGGAAACAGAATTTATACTTTTTTTTCCTGAGGATTTAAGAAGCAGCACATTTTTCTGTGAATTACAGAAACTCTCTGTTGAATATGGAGGTGCTGACTGCTGCAGTGCTCACCATTCTTCCTAAAAAGGTCCACACTGCTTTTCCACTCTGAACCTCCACCTATGATAGCCTGTGGCAAATGGGAGGAGGTGCCTCAAAGGAGAGCAGAAAGCAGTATAATGATTTTCCTAACATTAGGCCAGTGTGAAGATATTGCCACCAGCAGGCATCTCAAAATGGGGTCCAACAGCCCAAAAGAGATAAAAGAGTGTCGCTGTAGTGCAATGAAAACACCCCACCTTGTCCTCTGTCATTCTGTGTATTGTGTGCTTGCTTGGTTTCCTTGGAGCCCAGAAATTTGATGTTAGAAAAGACGTCACATAGGCATGTGTGTGCTTCTGTTTCAAACCACTTATTCACACCAGAAAGAAAATGTGCTTTAGAAAGATTTATTCCTATTAAAAGAAAAGAGTTTTATCAGGAGGGGAAATTGTGTTTGGCAGCTCACAACATTTGATTGCTGTAATGGTAGTGACGGCAGTAACCTATTTTTTTGCCTTGCTGGTAAATGGAAGTATCCGGCAATGCTAAAAGGTTACCAGCTGGGATAACTATTCTCTAATTAGTACTGCAGATTTTTGGGGAAATATAGAAATAATGCGATGCAGCCTCTTAAATTTTTTATAAATAAACTTAAATAGGAACAAACAAAGTACTCAACACATGAACTGCAGCACCTAATCTGAGAGGGCTTATTGGACATTCAGAGCAAAATACTGTTTGACTTCATTGTGGAGGGAAGAGAAGCAGCTTGTTCTGAGAGCCATCATTCCAAAAAATCAATTCAATCTTGAGCTTCTTACTCAGATCAGGTGCTTCTGAACTGGTTAGTCGGGGTATGTGGGTGGTATAGTCAGACACCAAAGCTAATTTACATTTAGGTAACCCAAGAACTGGCAACAGATTAGGAGGACAGAGAGCCTGGTTGATTCTCCTAAATATTACTTAATTTTGTCAAGAGTTTTACTTAGAAACTACAGATTATGAAGTATGAGGAAGAAGAAAAATTCCCATAGGGGAGCATTACCACTCTGGGAAAGAGGATCAGAAAAAACAAAGCAGCTAAACTCTCATCTGTGTACTGAAACTGTGGCAGCTCAGCAGCTGTGCGTATCCAGATTAGGTGCCTCTGCCTTGGCATAGAAAAGTCTGACAATGGATCAGCAACAACTTCAGTGCTCTGATTTCAATGCCTGTGAGACCCCACCCCAGCCACTTATGCTAATAAATCAAATCGACATCTCAGCCCATGCCCCCTATGAGCTGTTGCAAATGTTTCTGAGCAAATGCCAACATCTTTCCCAATGCAACCAGCTGTTGACAAGAGCTGAGAACCCAAGGGTAACTATTCCCAGAGATTTTGCACTGTCATGGAGCAACTTGTCTGGACAGACATGCTTAAGTGTCTGGGAAACCCAACAGACATATCCCTGAAATCCCCTGGACTAGCAAAGATGCAGTGTAGAAAAGAGGAACCGGGATTCTGAAAGGGTGTGCACTCCTCTCTTTCTTTGTTCCTCTCTTCCCTTTGCCCCCACACATTTTTCTGAAATGATGTGCTTGCAGATGAGGGCATTTTGGCCCATTTGTCATCAGTCAAATCTTCTGGAGGACTAGATGAAAGTCACTGCTGGGCAGTGTTTGGAGCACAGCTGCAGTCAAAAAAGCTTGTGCCTGCCCTCCTATCTCATCAGCTCGAAGTCAGGAAAGGCCAAGCAGAAGCTGCTCAGGGTGACTGACCTTGGAGGCTACCAAGTGGTTGCAGCCCTGGGTTGATTGCCTCCTTGCATACTGTAAGGCCATGGGAAGCAAGACCTGCAGCTGCCAGAAATTTATCATTCTTCACACATATTTGGGGAGCAAAGATAAGTCTGGATTGCACTGCAAAAAAACCCTTGAGGCTGCTTGTCATCAGACCATACCACTGAGCGCTAATCAGAGCATCTTCTTTTAAAAGTCTCAGTCTACTATTTTTAGGCTGTAAGTAGGGTGAAAAAAAATTACTTTCAGTCAGACAGGAAAAACACCTCTGAAAAAACAAGGTGGTGGAGAGGGGCATTCTTGGCCCCAGGTTTAAGCTGATGGTTCTCTATGTTTTGTCCCCCGTGAGTCTCTGAACAAGTGAGATACCAGGGTGGGATCTGAGTTATTTAATATGCTAGGCCTTGAAGGACAGAGAGGGCTTGAAACATATTCCATTCAAGCGTGCATTGCAGTGGTCCTAATAGTGAGACTGTTTACCAAGCACAGTACCACCACCTACACTTTAAAGTCTGTGCCCATTATGTCCCTTGATAGTCCAGGTAGCCTCACAACTCCAGCAACTCCATCTCCCTTCTCAAGTTTCTCAACTCCTCTCTCCAGGAGGCCATAAGCTCTGCTGCAGGTGGAACATAAGCACACAGAATAATCCAAATAGCAATTCTTATGCAGCCAATGTCCACCCCACACTCTTGTGAAATGCTATGTACATGAGAACAAATGTAATGCTCAGAAATCCTAGATCTAAATGCACCAAGGGCATGCAAATACCAAGGTACAGAAAATGTGATGGAGTGTGTCAAAGCCTCTGAGAAACCTCTGTGCAGAGCACTAGGCCAGCTGACCTCCTTAGGAGACCCAGTTAGGGTTTCTTTTTGTACGAGTGATGTTACAGAAAGTTGAGCAGATTAAAAACTCTTGGAGTGACTCTGTGATTGATACCTATAAAACAATCCCAAAATTTACTGGCATGTACACCACACAGCATTAACACCAGGTTGGTGTGGTTTCTGCCCGCTGTGCTATTTCCTGAAGAGACACTGGCTTTTTACACGTTTCTGGAACAATGTCAGCATGAGTACAAACCCTGTGGAGAACACATGACTGTCCCAGGATGAATGGTTGGGTTCAAATTGTCTTTGTCTGAAACTGGCCTTGATATACAAGGAAATGAGAGTCCTTGTCTACTCTTGTGGAAGAAACAGTGAAACCCACATTGTGCTGATAAGCAGTATCAGTTGCTGTGTGAGAATCTACTAAAGCTGCACTTTGTGCTAGACAGCCATATTGCACCTGCACCTCAACTACTCCAAAACATACCTGCCCAGTGCATCCCTGACTATCCCCACTGCTGTGCATGCAACAGGGAAAGCCCTTTTATGAGAATACAGTGAGCGGCACGAGTAGCCATTACCACCACCCTTGTAGGGCTTGAGCCCTTTACACAACTACCTGACAGGAGGTTGTGTTGGGGTGGGAGTCAGTTTCTCCCAAGTAACTAATGATAGGATGAGAGGAAATGGCTTCAAGTTGTGCCAGGGAAGGTTTACATTGGATATTAGGAAAAATTTCTTCATGGACAGGGTGGTTAAGCACCTGAACAGGCTGCCCAGAGAGGCGGTTGAGGCCCTATCCCTAAAGTATTTATATGACATGCAGATGTGTCACTGAGGGAAATGGTTTAGTGATGGACTTGGCAGTTCTGGGTTAATGATTGGACTCAATGATCTTAAAGATCTTTTCCAACCTAAAACATTCTATGATTCTATACACATTTTCCTGTAACAGGAGGAACTATTTTCACATTAAGTTCACAGTGTAAATCTTGAATGGATTTTCCTGGTGCCGTGGAGACGCTTGCTGCTTCTCCATTTTGATTGCTTCGGGCTGCAGGGTAGATTTTTGGTTCTGACACTAGAAGAGTCAAAACAACCAACAGAGTATTTATGTCCCAAGACAGGACAGCCTGGCTGTCGCTGCGATCAAATGTAGTGAAGGATCTAATCCTCTTTTTGGAAATTACTTTTTCAGTTAAACTGTAGGATAGCCAAGGCTTTGCTCTTTGTACCTTTTAAATAATAAATCAATCATATAAATAATTTTTGTGACTTCCTACTTCAAAATAATATTGATAAACAGAGAATGTCTATCCAACATGGCACATTGGTTTCTTATTTGGACCTACAAAAATAAGGTCAACTTGACATGCAAACTCCTACTATAGGTGTCTCTGGCAAGCAGGACCCTCAGGGACTGAATTTAGCAAGGTAAAAACTCTCTGCTATCTCAATCTTCTCTACAAAAAGCTTTGAAAGTTTAGCCTATTATTAGAAGACCCTACTCCATCTAGATCTTAACATCTCATCTCTAGAAGAAAATGCTAGGGAAAAAACCCCCAAACACCATCTTTGTGGATTTGTGAGATTTCTGCAGTTTGTCAGGAAACTCCTGTTACTGTGTTTTTCCCAGTGAAGTGCAATATTGCTGGGATGGTGGGCAGCAGCATCTCTGCAAAAAGGGGCATGTCTCTGCATATGTAAATCAACCCCTTGTGGTGCAGTCCCACAGACCCATGCCCAGTTTCTCTTCTGTCTCTGATATGCATTGGGTTGCTGCCATCATTCTAAATGCGTTGCCCTTATATGAAGTTATACACGCATAAATAATTTTAACAATACATCGCTACATTTATTTATCCAACTTATTGGAACAAAAGTTTGACTGACATGTAGGATATTTTGGAATTTGAAAATGAACGAGTAAGAGCATTCACTGAAAAAGAGAAGTGCTTACACTTAAGTAAAAGGGAAGTCCATTTAGACCTGGGCTTCTTGTGCCATTAGTCATTGTACAATAGTAAAAATTTATTCACTCCCTTATTACTGCCAGTATTAAATACATTATGAAAATATTTATAGTGCGCCAGTTACAGTGTCACCATTAAAAGGTAGTTCATATAAGCATTATCACCTGTAAAAAATTTGAAAGTCTAAGTAAAAGGAGTACCACCATTACCATAGCTTAACTGAAGTATTAACTTGGTGCTCAAGGTAGAAAATTAAATCTCACTGCTCTATAGTTAGAAAAATAGATTTGGAATTCTAGTCACCGCAATCTTGATTTCTTCTCATCTTTTGCTATTATTTGGAATAAAGTTGAAAATTGGTGCTTTGAACTAGATTTCAAGGAAATATATTGTTCAAACTCCCATGGTTTGAGGTTACTTTTGATAGTGTTCCAACAAGTTATTCACAGTAATTTTTACCTATGCAGCTGCTCTGATTACTGCAAACTAAGAAAATAATTTCCTCATTTGCACATCCTACTTTACAAAAACATGTATTTTGCATGTGCCTCTGCACTGTCAAGTATTGTATATTTTTCTTCATTATACCCTGGTATCTTTCTTGTTTTGTTTTTCATCTGTTTCTCATTCACTGCAAATATGGACTTTCTTGTCCATTCAGAATCAATTCTCACCTGATTGACAGAAGATTAACCAATTTTAAATGTTTGTTTCACCATTGAAAGAGACATCTGTGAACTGGTTTCTTACAGTAATTGTTTAAATTGACATGATTATTTTAAATGACACTTAGGGGATTGTCCTTTCCAGGATTTTCAATATAAACACTAATGCTTGATTCCCAGTTTTAGTTAGAGATTAGTCAGAGGATAAGAAGTTTTAAATTTTGCTAAGGTTTCTCTAGAGAGAAGGGACATAAAGAGGGCTGAAATACAGGATTTTAAAATGGTGCATTGCACAGAGCAAAAAGTTGCAGGACTAGGTATGACAGCACCCACCAAAATCCTCTGTCCTTTAGCACATGAGCATGTACACAGGTGAATGTTTTCATGTACATATTTGCAGATGCCCAAATACAGCAATACAGCTTCTACACCACAAACAAATGGGAGACACAATATGACTGCCAAGTTGGTGCGTGTATTTTTGGCATATTCACCTGCTGTGATTTAGTTTATTTTGCTGCCAGTTTTGAGGGACGGTGTGTGGGATGATGCACACATACTTGTGTATAGTAGCACCTTTTCCACAGGAAAGCCAAATGGTTCATTACATTGTTATATAGAAAGGAAAGATGTTGTGCACAGCTGGAATGCAGCCAGCTCTCGAGTCAAGATTAGCATCCTGAAAACAGCAAACTGGCAGCTGTGTACTCCTGAATCCAGCAGCTCTGTGCAAAGCTGTCAGTATGCTCTCAGGCTCTGCTTACACCACCGAACAAGGCAGACCAGGTCCACCTGCAACAGGAGATGAGAGTAATGTGTGTGTCACCTCCCTCTTCTTTAAGGGGAACCTCCACCAGGTCCATGATAGGTGTGAACATTGTGGTGGAAACATCTGCTCTGGTTCTTTTTGTGCAGGAAGGATGCAGACCTGGTTTGAGCCGTGATATAAGCAGACCTGAGCAAATGGTGGAAATTGCAGCAGTGAAAAGCTGTTTTGTGAGGAGCTGGATTAACATACCCAGCATGACCCTCAAAAAATGGAGTGGCATAAGAGCTATCCAGTAGACTCTCTGTTGTAAAAGTGAATCATAAGTTTTGGAAATGGCATAAAGTAATGAGTATAGGTAAAGGTTTTATTCAGAGCAAGAAAAACTACCTGTGGATAGATAGTCCTTGTCAAATTAAATGGTTCTTAAGAAAAGCCTATGTATTACACTCTCTCCTGTGTGATATATTCAGCCTGTCTTATGAAATCCACTTCGCTGATATGTTTTATCAGCCCAAACTGGAGTCAGGATTTTGAAAATTTTACATTGAGACTTACTGACTTTATCAGCTGAACACTGATAAAGTGCAAGTTTGTTGACTAAACCAAGCTGTGTGGTGCAGTCAACATGCTGGAGGAAAGGAATGCAATCCAGAGGCACCTTGATAGGCTTGAGAAGTGGGTCTGTCTGAACTTCATGAAGTTCAGTAAGGCCAAGTGCAAGGTTCTGCACATGAGCTGGAACAATTCCAAGCACAAAGAGAGGCTGGGAGATTGATAGGCCAAGAGCAGTCCTGAGAAGAAGGAGTTGGGGCTGCTGGTTGATGAGAAGATCAACATGTCTTGGCAACATGCGCTCACAGCCCAGAAAGTCAAACATATCCCAGGCTGCATCAAAAGCAACGTGGCCACCAGGTTGAGAGAGGTGATTCACCCCTTCTATTCTTCTCTCATGAGAACCCACCTGGAGTCCTGCATCCAGCTCTGGGGACCCCAGTACAAGAAGGACATTGACCTGTTGGAGTGGATGCAGAGGAGTTTCACAAAGATGATCAGAGGGCTGGAGCACCTCTCCTGCGAAGACAGGCTGAGAGAGTTGGGCTTGTTCAGCTAAAGAAGATAAGAGTCTGAGGGGACCTTCTAGAAGTCTTCCACTACCTAAAGGGTGTCAACAAGAGAGCTGGAGAGGGACGTTTTACCAGAGCATGTAGTCATGGAACAAGAGGGAATGGCTTCAAACTGAAAGAGAGTAGATTTAGATTAGATATTACAAATGAATTCTTCACTGTGAGGGTGGTGAGACACTGGAACAGGTTGCTCAGAGAAGCTGTGGATGCCCCATCCCTGGAAGTGTTCAAGACCAGGTTGGATCGGGCTTTGAGCAACTTGGTCTAGTGGAAGGTGTCTATTGGCAGGCAGGTTGGAACTGGATAATCTTTAATGTCCCTTACAACCCAAGCCATTCCATGATTCTATTACTCTCCAGACTTACATAAAGGTTATATAAGTCATGGAGTTGGTGATTGATCAGCTGAACATCCATGACACATCAACAAAGAGAAAAAACTTTCCTGTGTGCTGGATATATGTCACTATCTTTTAAGAAGCCTTGCTGTGAACCAAAAGAATGCCAAACCCCCAGCAATATCTGTGAGAAAAAAAATAAAGGATACAAAATGCTAAGAAGACCAGCTTGATTTGAATTGCTTTGAAAGTAGTCTGCTTGGCTGTTAATCAACAAAGGCCAAGTCTGAAGTCAGGGCTGGACATACAGGGATGCCATGGAATGAGTAGGACTCCTTTCTGGCACCCATGCATTCCTTCTCCACAGGACCCTAGGGACAAGGAAGAGAAATGAGTGAGACTGATGGGCACTGGGAGGTCCCATCAATACCTTTGGAACTGATCCAGCCTGGACAAGAGAACAATAACAGAGAAGGAGGAGAAGCTGTTGGTTAAAAAACAGAACGACTCATATGGAATTCTGCACAGGAGATTTACACGAGATTTCTCAAAACCAGGGAACACATTAGCTTTCACCCAAAAACTCTGAATGCAATAAAAATTATCTTGTTTTCTTGACTCCTCTGCACTTTCCTCTGTAGCAGAATGAAGCTTTCAGTGAGAAAAAGCAAAACCCACTTTATAAAATGACAACTATATTAAAGCAATATTGCCTTCAGAAAATGCTTCCACCTATTAAGCTTTATGTCTTACAAAGCCTAACATTTGTATTGAAAGACAGTCAGTGAATCCATACAAGTGCATCACATGGCAATACTTGTTATAATTTTCAGGTCAAAAACTGAGGAAAATAAGTAGACAGGCAGCATCTTTCTAGGCTATTTTTGAACATAATTTAAATACTGTGTCTATTTTCAAAAATGTATTTTATTGTAAAAAACACTAGTATGTAATTCTGTTACTCAAACAGCAGAACAAAAGTTATGAATATTCATCAGCATGGCAAAGAGTCAAAATTTGCAATTAATTTTAGCCTGTGTGAAATCTAAACTATTCTCCTAATTTGTAGAATTAGTCTCTTGCATTCTCAAAACAGATTTCAGAAATAAGAGAACCTGTGTGTTCAACCATGAAGGAAAAAGAAAGGAAAATAATCTTTATGTATGTGACAGCACTGTTTTCTGGATGGCTGGTGCCTATTGTGCTTAGAAATGGCTGTCTATGCCACATCAGGGCTAGTCTGGAGCCCTGCCTGTATGAGTAGCTCTATTAGTATGTCTAGGTTGCTCTAAATTTTGGTTACAGTCCACTGATAATACTAAATTACTCTTTTGCAAAATGCAAGATATTCTCTGAACTAGAAGACAACAGCACAGGCAGCTCTGTGACTCAGAGTCTCATGGGAAAATATCAAATAATTTATGTCTACTTCTTTGCTTCAAATCTGATTCAAGTTGATCACAAAAACTCTTACTCCTGATTATGATGGCTACTCGGGGTGGAGAGGTTTCAGCTTGTGTCTGCAGTCTGGTCAGCACCAAGGGGACAAGGTGACTAGCAGCTAGGTACCATCACAGGAGTCAGGGTGTCCCTCTCCACCTCCCAATGAGTAAATGCTTTGTTTGCCACCACCTAGCATATGTACTGGTGGCTTTACAAAGTTTTGGATGAGATCTTTCTCCTCACAAAATGTTGTCAAAATCCCACAGGCATTTAAAAGAAGGCATAGACAAAAGGGAGTCGCCGCTGATTCATGTGGTAGGGAAATCAGCATAATGTAAATTTGAAAACTAGATACTCTGCTATCAAAGACTATAATTTAAAACATTATTAAATTCATTGATGTGACTTTTTCAGCTGAAAATTGCAGTCTGGTTTATATCAGATTAGAAATTTAATACATCTGCTGTTAAGTATCTAGAAAGCATTGCATAACTTTCATCCATGAAGAACAGAGCCAGAGTAAAAGTACTAGAAGATGAAGGGAAACCTGCGACAGTGGTGTTGCATGGCAACTGAAAGCTTGGCTCTGCCAGTCAGTGGCTGTTCTTTGTGCTTTAAACTCTATGGTAGGGAAATTAGTCATTAAAGGAGATCTCAGATGGATGACTCTTAATTTCTGAAATACAGCTGAAGCGCTGCTGTACACAAAAGCTTGCTTATGAAAACATCTTTTTGAACACAAGAGTGCTTTGTGAAGAGCTAGAGACAGGGGAAAAAAAAAAAAAAGCCTGGTGCACCTTAGTCAGAGAAGGTTCATTGCTATTTTTCCCAGTCAAGCAAATGATTGAATGTGCAGCCCAATTTAGGCCTCACACAACAGTCAATCTGTCTTTAATTTTAGAGAAACAATACTTTTTCTGTTTGGAAAACAACATACACCAAATAAAATTGCTTAGCCCAGAAATTATGTTTTCTTTTTTTTTTTTTTCACTTGTTCCAGTAATCAACCAATCCCATGGAAGACAAAAGATAAGTTACATATGTGTTTAATCAGTTTTTCCACAGACTGTGATGTGCTGCATTTGCTTGTAAACATCTCCTCCCGTGGCTGATCTGTTTTCACAAAAGACATAGACAAGCAAGAGAGAAAGGACTTTAAAATTACTTGCTATTCACTTCTTTTGCCACTAACAAAGAGAAAACCTAGGAGCCACTTTTCCATATACCCCCTGGCTGAGAACTGTGGTTGCAGGAGTGTTGGGACCTGCTGGGCTGGGAAGGTGCTCCTGTGCCAGGTTTGTGGGTGGATGTGTTTCTCCTTCATTGGGGAATTTTGGCAAATCACCACTGGGAGGAAATCATGTGGAGGTGACTGTATCTTAATTCCTTTTCTAGGATTTGAAAATGTAGCTCATATAACAGTGAACACTATTAAAAAGAAGACCAAGGCATAGTCATTACTGTGCAGAAGACAAGTTCAGCTGTAGTTGTATCAGGCTTTGATCATGGGTTTCATGGTGTTTGCTGATTGATTTCTATGCTGGACTTTCTGATTCTTGCAATTTATGAAAATTGTATTTATGTTAATGTTTTTGGACACAAGATGTATCCAGAGGCAAACCTGTGTGTACCTGGAGAACAGAGGTGGCAGTGAACAGCAAGTGTCATAGACAATACACAGATGTGTTGTAGACATGTTCTCATCTATTTTACTTTCAAAAGCTTTAACTTACTGAATTTCCAAAATTGAAGCTGGTAGTAAGAGCTAAAGATGAAGCAGCATGCTCAGAGGGAGGCTGGGGAAGATGGTGTGGGGTGTTTTGCTGAGGGTAGACAGGGAGATGGTGACAGAGAACTCAGAAGAGCCTGGAAGGTTAAAGTGTGAATGTAGTGAAAGTAGATGAAAAAGGATATATAAAAGAATTCAATTTGATTTACTGATTAAGCCATTGAGTTGTAAGTTGAAATGTTTATAAATGTTCACACTGTGCCATCTTAGATTTCAAATGTGCCAGATCTGTGGCTGCCTTGTCGGTTTGTTTCCTAACACCTCCTGAAATTTTGCATTTCTCAGAAATCTCCAGTTTAAACCTTTTACATGTGCTGTGGAAAGAGAGACCCTGGGTCCATCTCAGGCTTTCACTGGTATCCTTACCATGAGAAAGCAATGTATTTGTGCAAAATGCTGGAAGGCAAGTGCTGGCAAAGAGGGTGAGCTGTAAGTGTGCTGCATCTCCTTTGCATAGGAAAGCTGAGAAATTAAGCCCAACGTTGCTTGGCCCACTCTGGTATCTGTGACTGTGTCCTGTGTCCCTGGGACTTGAACACTGAAGTCACAGAATCACAGAAGATGCTGAGTTGAACGCAACCCATAAGGATCCTTGAGTCCAACCCTCAGCCCTGAACAGGACTATCTCCAGGAGTCACACCATGTGCCTGGGATTAAGTCACCTTTGACTCTCCTTCCTTAGGATGCTTAGATACAAATGTAGGAAACCAGCTTGGTTTGGATCTTGTCTGGCTTTTTGAAATAAAATTATCTGTGTTGATTTAGTACATTGAAATCAGTCTAAGCAGGTTTTGTTTCCTGGCACTTTACAATGAAACTGTATTCTTGTTAAGTTTTTGCCACTAAAAATTGTTCTAAAATAAAACAGTCTCTGTTTTATAAATCAACTTGCATGTTTAACTTTAATTCCAAATGCAATATCAATGAACTCAGAGAGCATATTCTGAAGGTAAAGAGCTAAGTTTTCCAAATTGTGCTTTCACCTGTAGCCATTGCCTCATACGAAGAAAGTACAGCAATAGTGATGTTTTAAAGTATTTTAGATTTAATTTTTAATTAAACAAAACAAACAAACAAACAAAAAAGCTCTATTATGGATTTAGAACAGTGCAAGTTTGGTTTTAATCACAATTTTGATTTTAAGTAAATAGTTTCAACCTGTCTTTTGCCCAATCATGAGTGGAAATGTTTCATGTGATTTTTATTTTGAGCAGATTTTCATGGATTTAAAAGACACATAATTAATTCCCTGATCGGAATTTCCTACAGATTTGTGTCCCGTCTCATTTAAGCTTTCCCTCTGTGATACTCCAGTTCTCCCTCATGTCTCCTGTGGCACTTCTGCTTGGCAAGAACAAGCAAACACTGTCACCAGCCAGAAACAGTGTGCCTGTGGCTTGTGCTGCCAGCTGCTGCCAGACAATATATAATGTGTGAATTTGGTCTGTTTTTCTGCCAGTGGGAGCACTAACTTGGGTCCCTCTTTTGCCTGGCTGTGAGCATTCTCAGAACCTCAGAACATCATCCTCATCTCCTTTACATTCAGTTGTAAAGCCAAATTGGTTCAAGAAATGTTAGGGACAACTGGCAGACATGCAATGTGACTGCCTAAAACTCACTTTCTTAAGAAAGAAAGCTAACAAAGATGTAGTGGTTTAAGCCATCCCTTTGGAAGCAGGGAGTATTAACTATAGTAGACCAGAGGATGGAAAAGGGTTACATGTTATAGCTTGCACTGTCATTTAATTTATCCAGAAAGACAAGAAATGTGAGGTGATACATGGAAAATAAAGTAAAATTGAAGGACTGATTGGTGAAGTAGGAGCAGCTGAAAGGATAGAAAATCAATGATAACAAATAGTAAAGGGAAAAGAAAGAAGTCCTGCATCTCGACAGGAGTATGTTGGAGAGACTTTGTAAATCCTCCATCTCCTCTGGGGTTTCCTCTTCTTAACAGTCAAAGAAACCTTCCAGGTCTCCCTGAACACAGAGGCAAGCTGGGGATGTGGTATGGACAGCAAAACAGGTTGTTGTCACTCTCTTGGCAAGGCTGCTTTGATGGACACCCAGGAGCTTCCCAATTATACCATTTGGTTTACCTTTTTTGTTTTCCCCTCCAAAATAAACAACCCACTTCTGTTTTATTCTTTCCCCATTCACCCTCACCTGGTGATTTTAGACAGTTATTTAGGAATTCTGGCCTTCACCAGTGACCCTTGTAATGCTGGGTATCTTCTCTATTCCCACTGTCCCCTGATGTGCTTCATCCAAGAAGAGTTCCCAAGGCATCCCTTGCCTTGTATGCAAAAGCTGTCAGTTTCTTGGGTTGTTTTGTTAGTTTAGCCCCAGGCTGGGACTGTGCAGCCACTTTTCCCTTCCATTGTTCTCAGCATCTGGCAGTTTCTCATTTTCTGACATGTTGTACAGGAGAAGGGTGAGCAGGATCTAACTGCCATCCTCTGCTGCTGGAAAGGGAACAGTGGAGAAGATGGAGCAACCCACTTTCTCTGAGAAGTGCACAGCCAAAGGTGAAAAGGAAACAGTAATGAGCTGCACTGGAGGAAATGCTGGTTGGAGATAGAGGAAAAAATTTTCCAAAAAGGATAGTCAAGCATGGTAACAGGATGCCCAGAGCAGTGGTGGATCCTCCCTCCAAGAAGGTATTCAACACTTGAAAGGGACAAGATCCTAATCAAACTGATTTCATTTCTAAGTGGCTTTTGCTGCTCTTTTCAGCTGGTCAGCTAGCCAGGCCAGTCAGGCACGCAAAGTTGCAAATCCTCCCTGAGATCTGTAATAAGCAGATATGCTTGTCTTCTGTAATTAGGATTTGAAAAGCAGTTTTACCTCGGACAGTATGGTAGCAGTAAGTTGTCATGTAGACAAATGTGCTGTCTAAAAGATGCTTCATAGAAACAGAGGAACATTAGCTTTTTATATACGCTTTACCGTGACTTTTCATCACTCCAATTCACTATCAGAACTCCAAAAGTTGATCACTGCTGATGTGCAGTGTGGTTTTTCTTCCTGCACACGTAGAGTAAGTATCAATTCTCCTAACATCCAAAGCGTCAAACAGAACCCCTCATCTGAACCCTAAGGGGCCCCACAACTTGTCATGAATGCCAAGAAAATCAGGCAGGTGAAGTCTTGGGATTCAGCTGAGCAGTGAACTGAGTGAGAAACAGGCTCAGCAGTGAATGAGAGAGTTGATTAGGGAATGAATCACTTAGGGAGAAAGTTGTGCAATTAAACTGATAAAGTTGGCAGCAAAACAAAAAGAAGAAAGAGAGAATGAATGCAACAATCAATCAATAAAGCAGTGAATCAATTTTCTAGTTAATAAGATGGTTAATTATGCACAACAGGGCAGGCAAGGCAGTGTATTTGGTCAGTCTGTCTCCAACAAATCTCTTCAGTATATTTCAGTCATGGCATCATTTACTGCCACTGATTTTTGTTAATCTAAGTCCCAAAGGTTTGACCTCTGAATTAGTATTCTACTTCCTGTAGTAATCTTTAAACACAGTAGTGTTTCCAAACTGCTATCATCTGTTTCTTTATATTGTTTCAGAAAGGCAGGAATTAACTTATGATCTGGGAGAACTAGAAACTCCATCTGTAAAACCAATACTTTGCAATCAGCATAGTCTTATTTTTATTATTTCAGTATTTCATATTATTTTTATTATTTAATTTGTATTTTATATTACTGTGGTATTTGTTGATCTTTCCACTGTCAACACAAACTTGCTAAGTGTTTTCCAAACTAGAATACACAAACCTTTTCACAAAATAGTTTCAATACTGAAAGTATTCACTTTCAGAGCACTTCATTATGCTGTTGAAACAACTACCTCCACTTTCTCTCTACTATACAACATAAAAACTTAGATAAAACCTTGCCAATTCAGAGTCCTTGCATCCTAAAGTAATAAAATATAGTGTAATGCAGGAGGCAAAGAAAAACCTGAAGTAGTCACCTTGTAGAAGAGGATAGCGATGCAGGATATTCAGACATTGTCTGAATCTGGGATCACTCCTGTGTGGATAACATCTTCCTCTAGGATCTGGCAACATTATTTGCCAGAAGTACTTTTGTAATACTATTGTGATCAACTTCCATATAATATCACTGCAGGACTGGGCAGTTTTGGGCACGATTCAATAACAGTCTCCATGTCTTGGGCGTGAGTGTGATTTGGCCTTCAGTGTTGGAGCTGGATTTCAGTAAGCCTTGAAGGTGCCTGAACCCCATGAGCACTTTGGGTTTTTTCCTTCTAAAGTTCCCAAGGCCCCTTAACCTGTGCCTCTGGCTGTGTCCATATCTGCCCACCACTAGAAAGAGCTAAGCTACTTGATAGCTATCTCACCCCTGAGCCTGAAAGAGGTATGCAATTAAGCTTTCCTTGTCAAAGTCCACAGATGTCCTGGTCCCATCCCAGTCACTCATCTCAGAATCCAGGTTTGCAGAAAATGCAGTTCAGGTGGTTGCTCTCTCTGTTCAGATCAGCAGTCATGGTGTGATTCTCATCTGCATCCAACAACTATTCAGTGTCAAATACAGAAATAATCCTGCCAAAGAGCTTCTGGGGAAGGAATATCCAGAGTTTATAGTGTTGTAAAGTATTATACTTGAATCTACAACTTTCAAAATTCAGTTGAATCATGACTAGTTTTTTCTGGGACTGTGTTCTGACCGGGTTTGGAAGATACTCCTTTAGGATAAAGACAGAGGGGTTGAAGATGGGCAACTAGACAGTCTTTTCTTGTGTATGTGAATTTAACCTGGGTTGCAGAATTTGTTTTTTTCACTGACACAGTTTCCAGAGATATTAGGTGACACAAGTTTATGTTCTGAGATGGACATAAGGGCCTTTATTTACTGGTGTTTCTGACATCATGTTGCAGAGGTTTGTATTTACTGCACTGGCCTGATATTGCTCCATCCAGAAAGAGCCAATTCATTCGTCCTTTGCCTTGCTAATATTACAGACACAGAATAATCTTATTACAAAGTTTCAGCTGCCTTCTGGTTTGTTTATTGGGTAAAAATGGCCATGTCTGCCTGAAACTTGAGACACTTGTTAACAGTTAGTGGTCTATTCATTACGTCTAGTTGTCCATCAGCTGTGAACTGAAATAATTTTAACCAGTTCATCTTACAGTTTCACTAGAGATTTCCCTTTGCCTTTTTATATAATCTAATACCGTTTTTGATGGAAACACCTTATGTAGAGGCAGTAACTTTTGTGAAGAAGTTGGGGCAAAACACGGTACAGAAACCCAAATAGTGCTCCCTGCTCCTCTAATTCTTGTGGGCTCCTGTACAAGAGGCCTCTTTGCTGAAGTGACAAACACTGTTGTTATTAAGTGGATATTAAGACATCCATAAATGTTCCGGTGACTGTACTTGAATCCTTATGGTATTGTATGTGACAGGTTGGAGTCTGCCTGCAGCATGTTGTCAGATGTTTGCACACGTGGAATACACTGGGTAATTGTTTTGTGTCTCCTTTCAGGAGCTGATCTACCTAAAGGGAAAAGCGTTTTTATTCTTAGCAGACAGAGCATTCATTTTTCTAGCTCAGGAAGTCGGTGTTTGGGGTTTTAAGCTTTTATTGTTGTTAATACCTCCTAGTCATATTTTGAGGTCTGAAAGGCTTGTAAGGTTGTAAACATAGCAAGTAAGCCCAATTTGTCATGCAGAGGAGAAACACTGTAAAGAGGAGCTTGAAGAAGGCAACAAATACACTGTGTGAAACAGCGAGAGCATTACGGACTTTATCTGGGCCATATACAATATCCTCTTCAGTCACTGTCACGTTTTAGAAGCACGTAAGAACAGGCAGAAATATAAAGTAGTGCAAAAGCACACTATGAGCTTAATCAGAACATGGCTTATTACAGTAGAGTGCCAGTCTATAAAGAACTGCTTGGTAATATCATCTTCCTGTTAATCCCATAACAATCAGATAATAGTGAAATGTTGATTTATTCACTGATTTACTCTTAGCTAGATTGAAATAATGGAGTAAAATGAGCCCATTTAGACTGGTTCTTAAATTGAATGGTCCTAATTGCATTTGAAAGAATAGACTATAATGCATTTGAGTATTGCAATGACCCTGCTAATCTATGCAATTAGTTAACTATTCTCGAAAGGGGGCTACTTTACATGTAGTTTTGTCTTAAAAACTGGAATATATTTTTCATATATTCTATGCATGATTCTGTATTGAACTCATTGACCATGTAAAATCTTTAATTTTACTCTAATACTAGTAGCTTTCTGTGTAAGTTTGCAGTAGAGCAGCTCAATTACTTTATTATATTTCCATTTAATTATTCAACTAGAATTCTGAAATTTTCACATATTCCTTCTGGGTCACAGAGTTCAGTATGGGAGGGAATTCCAGATTACACATTCCATTAGATATTATCAAAAGGCCATCTGTCTTTCTTAGTGGGTTTCACTCACTCAAGAGCCTGAGGATATTTAAGCAGGAAAGGAGAAGTAAGAAAGAAGAGCTGTTGCAGTAAAAATCTGAGCAGAGCACTTGCAAGTTTTGAATGTTTCTAGAGGGGTAGAATGACTGACAATTTTACAGGAATCTCCTGCATCTCCTAGTGTTTTTCATCCTCATATTTGGGAGAATCACCTTTCATGAGATGTCTCAGCAAAGGCTCAGTAAGCTTCTGTCTGCTGAAGTTCCTGGCTATTGAAATAAATTAAGGAGCCAAGTGCAGAGGATTTGAGCACTACTTCCAGTCAGTGGATCCTCTCCTTGCCTTCATTCCAAGATGGCCATATTGCCAAGCAGGCACCATTTTAAATGGGCTATCTGTATTAAACTCTTCTATGTGTATTTACATCATGGTCCATTTTCACATACAGCTGGACATTACCACATTGCTACTGCATGCAGCTGCAAATGAGTGTAATTGAGAGCATGAGTCTGTGTGTCTCAACAGCCTGGAGCTGTACCCACCAGATCTATCTGCTGGGTGTCCCTGAAGCTGAAAGACACAAACCATCCCCGGGCTTTCAAACTGGATGAGACTGAACCATTACTGTCTTCCTGCCCTTCTGTGTTTAAACATTACATTTCTCAGGTTTTCAGAGTAGAATTAGGTTATGGTTGTTTCTATGCCTCACCACAAATCTATGCAGCACTCTTGACCTGATGTGTGCCTGAAAAATTCTTGACAAACACCCCAGTCTTACAAAGTACAGTGGAATACTCAACACCTGTACAATTAAAAGAGCTTTTAAAATACACTACATAGGCTTTGTTATTAATTTTGGGCTCTTTCCTAAATAATGTAAATGTTTTCAAGTCATGAGGCAACTGTTATAATAACAGAATCTGACGTTCTGCTTGACACTGTTGGAGTCTTGTAAGGGAATATCCTGGGAGATTAGCAATAAATGGTTTATCAGACTCTACGTAGGAAATAGTTCAGGGAGAAACTACAGGAAGAGCAGCAAAGAGGCCTGTAAAGCTAGTGGCACATAACTACTGCTAGTTGCCCTTCCTGAGCTCATGGAATTTGTGGGAAAAAGTGCAAGACCAGATTTTGGGTGAGTGAGTAAAGGCACTGGATACATCTCTCCAGTTGTAGTTTAGGCTGAGAAAGTTTCAGATTCATCAGATTTTGTCAGTAGAAACATCCAAGGACAAAAACAAAAAACAATTCCTAAGGCTTTCAACACCATCAGCAGGTGGAGGAGAAATCTCTCCCCCTACAAGGGCCACCTGCCTCATGGGCTCCACTACATCTGATGCAGGGTGTTATCTTCTCTTGCAATCAAGCACTATGAGTGCTCTTAGAAGAATATGAGTGGTGATAATGGTTGGCTGTACTCCTGTTGAACTTGATGAGGTTCCTGCTGGCGCATTTCTCCAGCCTGTTGAGATCCTTCTGGCTAGACCAGTATGTTAACTACTCCTCCCAGTTTTGTATCCTTGTCAAACTTGCCGAGGGTGTACTCTAGCCCATCATCCAGGTCATTAATGAAGAGGTTGAATAGAATTTAACCCAGTATTGATCCCTGGGCTGCACTGCTAAAGGTCTCTAACTAGACTTGGTACCACTGATCACAGTGCCCTGGGCCTGTTAATCCAGTTTTCAATCCCCTTCACCCAGCCCATACTTCAACAGCTTCTCTGTGAGGAGATTATTAGACACAGTGTCAAAAGCCTCACTGAAGTCAAGGAGAAAAATATTCACTGTTCTCCCTTCATTTACCAAGATGGTAATTTCATCATAGATGGTTGTGTAAGTCAAAGTATGACTTTGTGATTTTGTGCTAACTACTCCTAAATTCCTTCTTGTCCTTCATGTGCCTAGAAATGACTTCCAGCATTGCTTGTTCCATCATCTAACAAGGGACTGAGATGAGGTTCATTGGCTTGTAGTTTACTGGGTCCAACTGTTGCCCTTTTTGAAAAGAGGAGGGATAACAACAAAGAGACAGAGAATGTGTATATAAGATAGATGGTTCCAAGTTCCTGGCATCTTATGAAGTTCACCACAGTGTATTTAAAGACCACCAGCAATTCAGGAGCTGTTGGTGGTATAGTCAAGAGCTTCTGGAAGAATATCCAGGCCTTGAAAAATCAGTAATGTGACAAATTTTGTACTTAATTTTCAAAATAAAAAGATGGAACCAATCAGCTTAACCTCAGTTCCTAAAACCGACTGGAAGAATTACTAAAGCTGTTGTTGAGCATCTGGAAGTTACAACTAAGGCAAAATTGTCAAGAGCAATTCATGTGACAGCAATCTAATGTCTTCTGACAGGGTTAGCTGATAGGAGAGAATCAGTACCTGCCATCTTGACTTTTGTGGAACTATTACACTTGACATCCTCATATGGAAGGCAGAAAACTCAGTTCTGAAAAAATGTAGCAAAGAAATGTACAAAAATACATTTTTTTTAGAACAGATAGAAATAGCTTGCTGTAGCATTGGGTAATTATGACCAGCTGAACTACCTCCTCTACAAAAACAGCACTACCTCAGAACCTGCAGACTTTCTTTCCCTGTCCAAATGATTATCTCAGACTGCATATATATATGTCCCTGCATGTACATGCTAAGTCACTGGGATGTTTTCTTGGAAAAAGAGCAGGAAAAAATTAGGCAATGTTGCTGATAGGCAAAGAAAAAGTATTTCAGGAAGGAAGGCTTCTATTAGATAAGAACGCCTTTACTGGAATATGGCTCTATAGGGCATGAATGTGAAAGGAGTGGAGTCTTGGCTGAAAGGATGATATGAGGAGCCCTGTGGTTCATGTGAGCCACTCAATCTTTCTTTGCAGTTTACTTTTTTAACTTGTTTTCCTGCCACAGATTTGAAGTCTGCTCTCCAAATATTCAAGAAAAACTGAAATTCAGAACAAGACTTAGAGCCACATGTCACAGCTTCCCAGTTTGCTATCGTCTACCCCTCTGAATACTCTCTCCTGCTGCTGTGGAAAATAATATTTATAGTGAGCTTACTTGTGTGATGAAACCACTGTCTGTCAGGCACATTAATATCCACTGCACAAAAAAGCAGATGTGAGCTAAATTTTTGAACAATAGTCTTGAGATTTCATAGACACATAGTTAAAAATATCTTGTCACATGGCCTGTTTGAGCCAAGGGTAAAAGTGTGGAAAGGATTATGATATTTGTATGGGAAGGTAAGGACTGGAAATAATAGTACTACTGCATATTGTCAAAACCTTCCCTCACAGAAAGAAGACCCTTTTGAAAAACTTACAGCTAGATGAAGGCTGTTCTAGGAAATACAAATCAAGCATCAATTGATAAGGTTGTGGGAACTGTCCGGCCTTTTCAGCTGCCAAAGAATCATAGAATTGCTAAGGTTGGAAAAGACCTTTAAGATCATTATGTCCAACCATCAACCCAGCACCACCACTGTGTTCACCGTTAAACCACGTTTTCAAGTGCCATATCCACACATTTTTTAACACTTCCAGGGACAGTGGAAGTAGTGGTGGTGGTGGTGGTGGTGGTGGCTTCACCACTTCCCTGAGCAATCTGCTCCAGTGCTTTACAACCCTTTCCATGAAAAAAGCTTTTCGTAATACCGAGTCTAAACCTCCTCTGGCACAACTTGAAGCCATTTTCTCATGAGACAAACCTCTCTCCCAGCCACCTCCATGAACCCCCATCTCAGTCATAGGTGTGGATGATGAAGAGAACACTTTGTCCCATTTTCCCCATGGGAAAACTCCTATTAATGAGACTAGGCTTCCCCTGAAGTCAATTTTCCAAGGATATATAAGCACACCCTTGGATTGCCCTCAGTATCCTGGTATCCCATGACCTGACACTCCTACCATTCCCTCAGCAGCCCAATTACCCCCAGTCCAGGACTGCCTTGCTAACCCCTTGCTGTCCTTGTGTACCACTATACTCAGTGGCTTTTCCCAAACCCAGACTAGCACTCAGCTCAGTTGTAGACATATTTTCCACTGAGAAGCAGAATGGCTCTTTCCCCTACTTAATGTTAGTGGCTGCTTCCCAGTGGACCTCCTCCAGTCCCCAACAATGCAGGCACATGTATCTGGTGTCCCTTTGCTTTCTGGACAAAGGCCTAAAATCCGTGCGCCCTTGTTTCCCTTTCAACAAAGCTGGCATGAGACCACAGGCTTTGATATGGCAGAGTGATAGTACAACATGACATAGGATGACTTTGTCCATGGGGCTGCATATGCCTAAAAGCAAACCTTGAGTAATTTTCCAAGGACACCCTGTCCTTCAAGAACCCTCCTTGCTGAATCTTTCCTTAAAGCCCTATGGCCTTGCAATTCGGTCCTATCTCACATCTCTTCAAAAAACATCTTTTGAATCATACATGTAGAAACCTCAGGGTTCTTTTTGCTTACTTTGGGATGTAGTGCCTTGGAATATCCTTCAGAGTTTTCTATTCCTCAAGCCTGGATCTGAGCATAGCCAGAGTCTTGAACCCATCACCCCCTGAACTATAGACATCCCAGGTTTCTGCACAGAAACCACGTAGCCACTCTGCAGAGGTCCCTGGGGAGCAGAGAACTTGAATGGGAACATCGGAAAGTGGACCCCAATTACAGGGAACCAGCGTAGCCATTTGGTATCACAGGAAGTGTTTAGGGCTGACCCAAGTGGACTACATCTCCTCTTCTTTGTGTAAGAGTCCTGTATCTCCTGGCTAACACTGAGGTTTGAAGTGTTCCTTATCTAATCCAGTTATGAACACGAAGCAGAAATTAGGAACAAAGTTGAAGGATACCCCTGTGAAATAAGGTTATCATAGTTGGCCACTCAATTTCTCAGCGAGGAAATGGGCAATAATATGGAAAACCTCCTAGAGCATAAGCTAATTATAGAGTTAGTTCAAATGTAAGGGAGAGAGTAATTTTGGGATGGATTTTCCAAATGCCAACTTTCTGCAGTGAAGGTAGAACTCTTTTTTGTGCCTTTTTCTGCCTTAAACTTATTACTGTCATGGCCCAGATCTGGGTTAAATCATCATATTTGACTTCACATTCCAGCCAGCAGTGTTCAGTCCCCCAGTCTTGGCTGAGCTGGTCCCCTTTAGTTCAATAATAAATAGCAGTGTTTATTGGAGCAAGATGTGGCTGGCTGCTGGTAATGTCATATCCAGTTTGTGCAAATGTGCCACAGAAGCGTGGAAGCTGCTGCTAAGAGCTCTCCTCATGTAAATTCGTTGTCTGTACTTCCACAGCTGCATGCCAGATAGGGAAGTCTTGTTCAAAACAAAAGTAGATGAGCAAGCCTTGTATCTGATAGCAGAAAGAAGAGACAAGGGGTTTCCAAATAGTTTATTCCCTGTTAAGGTCCCTTTGTCCAAAGCACGAGGTATCCTAATATTTTATTCCCCGTAAAAGTCCTTTTGTCCTCCCAGTTCTTATGACTTTGTTTTCATTGTTGTTAGCAGTGAGGGGTTTTTTTCTTTGTTTTGTTCCAGCATTTACAAAATACAGTTTTCTTCTTGGATTCCCATATGTTTATGTGAGATTCCCTCAGGACTCCCACAGAAGTGGGGTTTGTCCAGAGGACACAGGATTCCTATCCTTCTGCAGAGAAGAAACGGGGACAGTGCACTGCAGCAAGCACGGGGTATGTAGCAGGAACCCTTAAATTGTAGATACAGGTTTGAGCAGACAGTTACGTATGTCTCTTGTTGCAGGAGATGTATCAGCTGCCTTGTGGTCTTTCTTGACCTTATCTGTTCTTAAAGACAGTCTCTTCTCTACTGTGACTACCTGCTGGAGAACCTTTATGGGATGAGGAAAATTGTCTGGTATTTTTTTAGAACAAATATCTCTGCAAAGTTGTTGATCATCACTGCCTAATACTAATTAATTATTAATCTGTTTAGAGCTGTAGGTATGTGTGAGTAACATATTTAAGCACAAAAAATTAGGGCTCTAGTTTGAAGCTGGTCTGCACTTGCCTCTGCCTGGTACGCCCTCCCAAAATCTTCACCTTCACTGCTCCCTTGGGGTCGAGGGGCAGGTCACTGCCTGTGCCCTGGCTGCAGGCACAACTCAAGCTCTTATGAAGGCTTGTGGAGTTTTCTGTTCAGCCCATTTTTGAATACTTAACCTCATACGAAATATTCAGACTGAGCCGGCCCCTGCACGGAGGAGATCGGAGAAGGTGAGGATGGTTTACCTGGAGAGGTGTTGCTAAAACCCCTGCTCAGGAATGGAAAGGGTAGGAACATGTTTAGCAGAAGAACCCAGGGGACAAGTGGAGGAATAAATAGCAGACAGAGAGGAGGAGGGGAAACAAGGGAAGGTTTCAGACAGTCAGAATTTCTGCCCTTAACTTACCTGAATGGCTCCTGTGGGTGATTATTTCAACCAGGATCTTCAGGCAGCTACTGCCAAGTACAAATCCTTTTTCTTATGTGCTTAATTGGATTGAAAATTAACAATAGGCCAGCTCTGGCACTTGATTGGACTTTTTTTGCCAGTGTTCAAAAAGGAAACAGCAGCTAAAGGACAAATAGGTTTCTCAGCTCTTTGATATTTCTCAAAGCTGTGTCACCAGATGGGAGAAGTAGTGGCAATGTATGGTGTAAAATGTTGAGAAAGCCTTAAAGAATCACAGTCTTGATATAGATCCAATTATGCTCAGGACTAGGTTGTGTTATTCTGGTATAACATAGCAAAGTGTAAGCTTGTTTGGGAATGAAGTACCAATGGGAAAAAAAATAAATCATATTTCCATGATACCAAGGCAAGCCAGGAACAGACACACTGCCTGAGAACAGCATGTTATAGGAACTTCATGTCTGTAAGGGAGCTGTGCTAATGACTTCCCAGTGGGTGGAACTGGAGAGGAAGTCTTATCTCCAGACTCCTCAGAGATAGGCAGTGGGAAACCACCGGCTCCAAAGCTAATTTTTCTGCCTGACTAATAGAAGTGCAGAAGTTACAGATATGGTACATGTTATGTGTCAAAGTTAAAACAGTTTTCACCAAGCCTTAATCACAACTGCATTAAGTGAGGCAGAAAACCTTATAGGGAATACAAGGATAATGGCAAAGATAATAGGAAGAGAAACAAAAGGTGGAATCCAAGGAGCCACCCAACCATCTGAAACCCTACTATATTTAATTTGCTTCTGAGAGAAGTGCTCTGTTATGGCAGACAGACAAGCATGCGTCATTGGTTGAAGTAAATCAGCACAGCTTTTCTGAAGCCAGCAAAGCCATATTGATTCACATTACTTGATGGTCTTTGCTTGAAAATTCATCATTGTAACAAATACTATAAAACTCCAGGTTTGTCACCAGAGAAGAGCCTGTAGGGATGGCAGAAAGGAATCATCCTTCCTGCTTGAACAAAAGGATTATTCAAGGGGGAAACAGTCTTGCACCAGTCTTCCTTCAGGATATGATGCCACAGCGCTATGAGGAACAGCACTATGGGGAGCAATGCTGGAAAGCAGCTGAGTGGCCAAAAAACAGGAACGTCTGGCGGCTGGAAACATTGAACAGGAAGGAATGGCAAAAAAAAGAGGACTTGTAAACAGGACAAGTGTATGAGTGTTTTATTGGCTGTATGCTCACAGCCAAGGAACAGCATGGATAGAAGCGTACCACAGGACTAGCAAAAGGAAGTAGGATAGTCTTCATGGTGTCTGCATTAGGAGCACGGCGAAGCCCCAGACCCACCTGGAAGAGGAAAGTTGATTGGAAATTTAGACTTTGTAGGAATGGAGAACTGCCACTGTGCATGGGTTTGGGAATAGTGCAGGCTTGGCCCCAGCAGGGGCTTACCACACTCCAAAGCCCCACAGATTATCAGCTATCAAGGAAGCAAATCCTGATACACACCCTGTTTCTGTTAATAGTGCCTTTATTTTTGCAATCAGGGTTCAATTCCTCCTTTATTTCATTGTCTGAGTGGGGACTGTTAGTGAATGTCATCTTTATACATTTATTACATGCCACGGGAGGTTGCTTTATACTGCAGTGCAATCATACACAATGGAGAGAGTGCAGAAGCTAAGCAAGCAAAATGATACAGGAATTCATGGAGTTTGTCTTTGCTGTATTAAACACACACTAAACTAGCAAATAATCAACATTATTTGTTATTCAAGAGATGTCCCAAGCCACTTCCATCACCTATATAATGTTGGAGGAGGAGAATCTGCTGTTATCTTCCAAGACATATAGCAGATGGCTAATGTTTTATGAATGGAGAATACATATACAAACACATTACCATATGGTCACAAGCCCAAGCTTAAGCATTGCATGTTTCAGTACTAGAAGTATTAGAAGTACTATTACATCTTTTTAGTAAAAAATTTGCTTTGGTTGCTCTTCTCAAACTTTGGTAAGCTGGTTTTCCCATCTCTTTTTCTCTTGCTATTGTGACAGGAGGAGTCTCATGCTATTTACCTAGAAGTCCGTCTTTTGAAATGCATCTGTTCATCCCTGCTCAGTCTGAACTGTCCCTCCTGCTTTTTTATGTGCCTGTAGGATTTCATTTGCATTTTTAAAAACAAATAATGTGATAAAGAGACTCTGTAGCAATCTTGACTTTTGACACAGAAAACCTTTATTTTCCCATCTGTGAAATTCAGATTCGAAATTACCTTTGCTTTGCTGCAAGGCCTGATTTCCCAACTTTGATTAAGTTCTTGGAATGAGAGATCATTGTGAGGTGCACAGTGAGATAAAGTAGCCTGGGCAAAAGAAATATGCTTTAATGTGGCCAGACTGATTGAAATAGCTGAGGTTGCACAAGTATTTTGAGACAGTGTTGGGCTTTGCAGACAGACCCTTTGCACTACAGGATTTTCCATGGAAGTGTGGAACTTCAGGAGATTATCTGCCCACCTGGCTAACTACCAGTCTTAACTGAACACACACTTCAGCTTAATTGTCCTTAGTGTGACAGCCACCTCACTAAATGCAGAAATACAATGATATTAGAAGTAATGCACTACCAAAGGTTGAATTCTCATGGGTCATTAACTAAACAAACATGCAGACTTCTCACATACATTTTTTTTAAACAACACTTTTACAATATGGATTGTATATTCAAGACTGAAAATGAAGCTGGAATCCTTGGAGAGCCTCAGAATGACTCAGACAGCATGAAGGATTTGTCACATCATCCTGAGGATATGGCAATAATTTATACTGCTAAGTTTGTGATGATAAGGAGCCATATCCTGCAAACCCTGCTGAGACAATCTGGCCCACATCACTGCTGGCCACATCCCATCAGAGGACAACTGTGAGAGAGAGAATGATAGTCCTAGCATCTGAATCTGTAGCAAGTTCGCACATCCCCAAAACAAATCCGTAGATGCTTCATTTACACACATTTGTGTCAAATTGGGTCTATGGGTAGAGGAGAACAGGGGGCTGGATTGTGATCCAAAAGCTGTGACTGGCTACAGCAACTGTCCTGAGTGCCAGTGTCCCTGGGCTGACAGGGTAACCGCGTGGGGAAGGCACCTCCTGCTCCTGGGGCCCTTCCCGCAGGATGTGCCATGTGGCACATGGGAGACCCGGCCTTTGGCTCAAAGGGTCTCTGGTGGCTGCTGTTGTGCAGCACAGCTGGTGCTCAGCCCTTTCGAAGGCTCAGCCTGACAGCCAGCTCACATTTTGTTCCATTTTTCCTGGGCTTCCACATCCTTACCCTTCCACAGAAATATGTGAAACTGAGAAGATTTTCTCCACACCAGCTGTCTTTTCAGTGTTGTTTTTTTTTGTCAGGGCTTCTCCCTGGATCTCTCCAGCAAGACTTCAGAAAACCCCCAAACAAATTGTTTAACTGGCATCTTACCCACTGGTCTCAAAGCCACATGCTGGGCCATCATTCATGCAGCAGCAGGGCTATGGCCTCAGGTGCCTGATTGAAATGCTTCACAGTTGACTGTAAGGGTTAACAGAATGTTCTGGTAACCCCATCTCAGCCACTGGGCTGTTCATGACCCCACATTGCATATATACATACATATTTATATATATATGTATATTTATATACACATGCATATATTTATATTCCTTTGTACGTGTGTTTGTATATTTATACAGTCAGGGTATACAGAACTCATGAAATGGTTCTAAAACACAGTGAGAACAATTTGCACCCCCAAAATTGCTTTCTTGTCTTAATGCTTTGCAGTTAAATTTAGGGTGCGAATTCATCCTGAATGACTCTGGCATGAGGCAGAATGCACTCAGCTGCTCACTTTTGAATATGAAAATCCTCAAGAGACATCAATCAAGTTTTCCTAGTGACTTCCCACATACATCCATCTTCCATATATTTGTATATGCTCACAATGCACTGAATTTGAAAACAGGAAAGTTGCAAACCCAGAGCTATACAATGGTGTATCCAATAACAATATATCTCCAGTTGTAATTTACAACTTAATGACCTACACAAACTTAAAGCCAATGTACATGGATGTGTGTGGAGGTTTTAAACCCAATGTATAAAGAAAAAAATTGGGCATTGCCAAGAGGAAAGAAGAAGGAAGCCATGTGATGCTCTAGAGTTTTTATTGTGCAATACGGGTGAAGAAAAAAATAGGATTTTATACAAGTTTGGTGAAGGTGCTGATGTTCCTTACCTAGAAAAGTGACATATTATCTTTTTTTTCATGTTTCTAATTCTAGCAGAGCTTCTTTCCTGTGCATTATTAAATGCAATAGCCTGAGTCTTGCTGTGTGAGTGAGGCCCCTGCCATTCCTGCTTACCAGCTGGTTTCTAGGAGTGCCTGCTTCCCTGTTTTTCTGTAATTTAGTTTCCTATGTGAGGCTTGAGTAGCCGTGTCAAGAGTCAACATCCCCCACTGGCATAACTCTCAGGGTCACCGAAATACATAAACTTTCCCACCGTCTCTAGATGCTCTTCCCTGGGAAGTATCATCCTACATATATATATGTATATATAGTATAGACATATAAAACTTGGGAACTATGGGAAGACAACAGTCTCCATGACCTTACAGGCACGGGGAATGTGATGTAAGTGGGAACTTTCCCTGAAAGATTACTGCAAGATTTGTCCCATGTGTATTACATGCCATGATTATATATATTAGCATTCAGAGTATAAAATACACTCCAGATGCTTTTTCATGCCCTTTTTTCCCACTCAGCTTGACTTTTCCCCAGTTGATTGATTCTCAAAGTTTATGTTCAGGGATTCAGTATTTTGCTTACTTGCCAGATTAGCCTCTTTTGGCACAGCAAAAGCTGCCCAGTAAGCCTTGGGAAATGCAATATCATATGCTGAGAAGCTGCAGTGTATCAGAATGGGATGAGCAATCAGAGTGTGAATGTTCAGCTGTACTCAGCACCAGACAAGCTCTGGGTTTTGTGAAGTCAGCAGGACTTTTCCCAACAATTCTAAAAGTACAGAATCAGGCCAGTGTTCAGAGTGCTGACAAATGCAATCTATCAAAGAATTGGGAATAATTCCTTCTTCTAGGGTTCTGACTTCTTTTTATATTTTTCTTTTTGCATGTTTCCTAAAATATGAGAATTGTTGGCTGCCTTTGGTGTCAGGTCACCTGTTTAATGTACATTTTAATTCTCAATTTCTTTGACTCCTTAGTGATGGGCAACCACCGAAAAGATCCAGAGATATCTCCATCATTTTTTAATGTCTGCCTTTTCATTGCAGCTCACAGCTTTCCTGTTCTCCAGAGGAGGAAGCAGCAAGAACTTATTCTATCAGAGAAGAGCTCACAAAGTTTGTTCTCTATGCACCAATTCTGTGTATAGTATGTAAATATGAAAGGAAGATGCATGCACATCTGGGATATGACCCAAAGAGGGGCAAGAGTTAAGAACAGCTTTGGATGCAGAACAAACTACAATCCCATGAGTAACAGTGTTTTGTTTTCATCCCCTGGCAGCTTTCCATGCCGGTGAGATCCCAAGCAAGTTGAGGTATCTCTCGGCCCCCTTTAACCCTGGAAGCTAAAACCTCTGGGAATTTTTTGGAATCTGCTTTACACGTGCAGGGTGGAGGATGAAAGAAATACACCAAAATACTCAAGAGGCTATGCAGGGAAATGCTGATATGAGGAGTGAGGAGGGTTCCCAGGCATCTCCCTTTCCAGGGTGATTGCACAAAACCTCCACAGCCTCCACTTTTTTTTGACTTGTTGTAATGGTTCTTCTGAGATCTAATTATTTAAATATTAAGACAAATAATATTACTTATACCTGTGATGTTCATGATTATCCAACAGATATACTAAGAATATTTAAGATATACTAAGATATAAAAGAATATTTCCTCTGATGCTTTAAAATAAGAACCATAGATGTATTCTTAGCCTCAAATATATCTGATTGTAGACACCACATCATCTGTTCTGGATGGGGAAACACTGGAGAGCTGGATTTGCCTGCCTTGTCTTGGATTGCCATTGCCATGTTTATCCTGGCCTTTCATCAGTCAGTAACAACCACTCCTATCAGATCTGTGACATTATTGCCCTCTGAAATTGGTTCTCCACAGCTCTGTAAGGAGGGAAATCTGATTATTGTTGTGTATGGTCACTGGTGATATCAAAACTCAAGATCCCTTGAGGTCTGCTCAGCATCTCTTGGCTGGTAACTCATGTCAGCTCACCCCATCCCACCTACAGGAGAGTCTGTTTGGCTCCTCATCAGAGAACAGTCACATCCATTTGCCCCTGCATCCCCTACAACCATCATTCACATTTTAGTGAACCACATGCAGTAATGCTGTTCTTACTTGGTGTTGTGATGCCTACTGTTTTTTTCTTTTTCTAGTGAGAAAGAACAGGTTTGATTGCACATGGGCCAGAAGAAGCAATACAACCTCACTAAATCTGTGCAATTCACTGGCACGATAGACCAAAGTAGACACAACCTGCAGTGTAAAGGACAAAGGGAACTCCAAAATCATCATAGTTCCCATGCTTTTCCTTGACACTTTATTGTGGCAGTTTATTGCCATTTTATTTGTTTCTGTTATTGCAGCAACATTATTTTTCTGCTCTCTCTGACTCAATTCTTTGCTACTGCACAGACAGTATATTCGCCAGCTTTGTCTTCTTTAGACTGAGAAAAACATGGTGCTAACTACTGCACTTATATTCATTTTATGTATATTCTTTATATATAACCTTCACACAAGCCTTTCTCTCTTTCAGCTCACATTCATTTCTTGAACTTGTATCTCCTACTGTACACAGTAGTACAGATGATATGTCATTGCTGCCTAATGTAGTGGCATTAATACTTCTCCATTTCTGCTAGACAAACTAATGTTTAAGGATTGCATTTGCACTTTTCACAGCCTCATCAAATTGGTAACCTATCATAATCAAGACGATAACTAATACCCTTCTTCCTTTGTCCTTTTGCATAGCTTACTAGCAGAAAATCTTATTTGTCTGTATGTACATTATTCCTGCCTTTTGAGCTCTTCTATGTAATTCCATTTCTACTGTAGGAGACTGCAAAGTCATTAATTTTTTCCCCTTATGACATTTAAACCCCTGTATGTAACTATCTTTAGCACATTTCAATAGCACACTCTCATTATGCATCAAATTTATTTTTGAAAATATTAAATAAGATTAGTCCCAAGACTGAACCTTGAAAAACTCTGCTCATGACCTCCCTCCAGGCAACAGCTCTCTTTTCACTTGGCTGATCTTCTATTCATCTTCTACCTTACATTTTCTTTCCCAAGGCTAATCTGTACTAATGGTTTCCAATGCAACAAAGTACCCTAAGCTTTATAGAATCAATATGTATATGCCTTTTATCTGAAAAATCAATCCCATCAAGAAAAGATATCATGTACAATATACAATTGATAAACCTGTGGGATTTGAATCATATTTTTCCTTCTTCTCCATAGTTTTGGTTGTTCTTACCTTTAAAGTCTATCAGCCAGAGATCACAACAGTTATGCACCGAAGTTACTGAGACCAGAGTGATGATCCACAATAGCAGAGACTACATTCTCATTTTCTTAGAAAACATGTCATAAAAGGCCCCATTGCTACTCTCTATTCCAATAACACTACCTCTGAATATGAAAAAGTACCAAAGATCGTTGCTGCTGGACCTGAAGTTGCACATCCATATTCTTCCTGGGCAATGGGTTGTAGCCCAGGATCTCTGTCCTTTTTGACTTGAGCACCTTCAGTTCTCTGTATTTTGCTTTCCTTGTCCTTGATGCAACAGTTTAATTAATGATGCTGCCTTTACAACATTGTTCGCATCCACCTTCCTGTTGAAGGCACATTGAGAACAATCACTGAGGTTATGCATTGTGTCAACAGTGCTGTAAACTCAAGCTCATTGCCTCCCCCTCCAGCAGAACAGATATGATCTGAATCCCCCTGGTCAACTCACTTTGTGGGACTTGGATTCCTGGCCCTCCAGACCACATTACTGGAGAGGTCACTACCTCTTGAGGGTGTTTTTCATACTTTGGGTATCTTTATAATCTTGCACTGAGTCAGACATGAGTATGCGGTTCTGATAGAAATACTCCAGCCCACAGATAAAGAGCTAAATTTCTCCACAGTGCCTGACAGATTCCTCTAGGCATGATTCTTAATATGCCTCATGTCTCAGGTTTGGCCCAGTTTTTTTACCAATCCTGGACTGTCTCCTCCCTCTCCCCAGAGCCTTCCCAGCAAAGGA
>JAWWEV010000001.1:78456823-78529556 GCA_035583235.1 Hafferia zeledoni | reverse complement strand
CGTGTGGAATACTTGTTAAGTTCACTTCCTTGGAAACCCTGGTTACCGAGGAAGCCATGGGTCAAACCCATTACACCTCATCTCTTCTTAGATAAGCCATGTGTTTTTCCCCAGGTGTAATTGGGAAGCTCCCATACCTCTTTTCACAGTGAGAGAGGCTGACCTGCAAAGCCCTGCCATTCCGATTCCAGCTGGGCATGGGCATCTTGCAACACATCAGTTTAAGTGGCAAAATGTTAGTGCCTGTACCCTATTGTAAGCAATGGAGATCTAATAATACAGCCAGTGAAGTCCAGAGGTCTCTTCATCCCCTTCTAATGGTAATGCTTAGAGCTCAACTGAATTGACTTGCTGCAGGTGTCTAGTGACATCTGAGATGCCCAAAGTGTCTCACATGGTCCCTAACATCTGTGTTCTTCAGAAGAATGTGGGGTCTTTTTTGCAAGCTCACAAGGGGTTATTCCTGTAGCTGATCAGGTCCCTCAGAATCTCTCAAGATGTTGCAGGGAGTATGGATGGTTTGTGGTGCTTCCACACAGCTGTGCTCCAATATGCTCAAGTGCTCACTTCTCTTACTGCGAAGCAACTGTCCAGAACATTGTACATTTTACCACTGGAATGCTTAGAGTCACATGCACTTTACCCATTGAGCATAAGGGAATGACAAAATAAAGGTCCTGATGTTTCCTTATTTCCACAATTTGTAATTAATTTCATTTTGGGTTTTTTTTTTCTTTTTTCTTTGTTGTTGTTGTTGTTGTTTTGAATTTCTACATAAGTCTGTGCATTGCTCTTTTTGGCCACATCAGAACAATATCAAAGTTTTTAGAAGTAAAATTACATACTACTGACTACAATGCTGTCAAGTTTTGACAAGTATGTATTCTGGTCCAAAGAGCAAGGATCTGCTCTACCAGAATGTTTGCAATAAGCTGTGATAGCACATCCTTTTCCTTCCCAAGAACAGCAGGGCCTGTCTCAGCATGCTGGCTGGGCTGTGGGTCTGTATTAGCATTGGCCATCATTTTTTGGGGCTGGAGGTACAAGACCCAGTCAGGAAAAGTTTTGAGACTACAGAAGAAATAGTGGGATGTGGAGAAAATAGTAAGGTCTACAGATCTACAATGCCATATAGAATATTTCTCTTTTTTTGGCTTCAGACCAGGTCTTGAGCCAACCAGAGGTCAGGCCAGAGTCATTTCTCCATATCTGAAGCTAATCTGTTCTACATTACTGCTGTAAAAGTAGAAGATTCAGTGACTGAAAATGCAAAGGGCTTCTTCCCTCTACCAACTGTGAAGACTATCAAATGCTAACTCTGCCCTCACAGCACTTAATATGTTGATTAAGAATTATTATGGCACAAAGACAGATCTGAGGAAATACAGTAGCCCTATCTAGCTGCAAAGCAGGGATTGGATTTCAGTGTTCTTGCATTTTAACCAGAAAATGGCAAGGTTTCCTTTCAGATGACATGCATGTTTTCACTCGAGATAAGCATGTGTTAAAGTTAGTGATGAAGAGAAACAGAAAATAATATCAAGGTAACCTTCTGCAGGTAGATGTCACTTTATCAGTGTATTAAGTATTCATTCTACCTGCCAGTCTTGCCTTCCCCTATATCCTCAGATGATTACTGCTACAACGGCACTTTTATTACACTAAAAAATTTGTATACACATTTTTTTAGGATTTCTTTTCTGCTTGCTTTCTACATGGGGAAAAGAGGGATCTTTTTCAGTTTTGGTTTGAAGGAAATTTGCAACAACTGAGATCCCATGCAAGAATTCTGATTTTTTTTTTTTAATGACTAAAACTTACCAAATCTTAATAACATTTTGATATCTTTTCAAGTTGGAAACCGTTCTATTTCTGATTAATTCATATTGCCACAAGAGTCCTAGAGCTATGCAGATTAGCTGAATGCACCACACCACAATATCGGTCTTGTAAACCTAAGGGTATCCATGGGCTTTTCAAGTGAATGCACATTCATATGTGAAGTAGGCAACACACAGTGAATGAGCTACATTATGTGAATGTGCTCAACAGCTGAAAAGCGAACTATGTCATGGATTTCAGCTTCATGGAGTGAGCAGCTGAATTTGTCAGTGACACTGAAAGATTGTTCTTCTGTATGACTCAGTTTGATTCACTCGCCTGACAATGTCCCTTCTCTGAGAATCCCTCGCACCTGTAGATGCACAACACTAACAAAGGTCTAATTCTGGCAGTTAGCAAAATCCCAACTATTAGCATGTCGAAGTAAGTGCAGCAATTTTTCTGATGTCAATGTTGACTGCAACACTCATTATATGGCGAAAAATAGTGTTAGACTGATGCATTCTTTGAAAACTCAGTTCCAAGATTTTATGTCAGAAAAAAATATTCATGCTGAGTTCAAAGGCCTCTCAAGAAAATTATAGAAAATATACCATTTCAAGACTGTAACAGTGCAAACTTGAAGTAAGGAGAATGGTACCTGTTGTCCCCATTAGGCCACTTAGTACTAAATTGTTTGCAGGATAAATAACAGCAAGCCTCTAAATAAATAGTATAGATTTCTCATGAAATTTAAGGTGACATTCCAATGTCAAACCACAGGAAATCCCTACAGATTTTAACCATAGAATTTCTAATTGATATACCCCCAAATAAACATTAAAACCAAAACCACAAATTACATTCTCTTTCCTGACTGAGATCTACACAGAGCTGTCAGAATATTAAAGCAGTCTGTACCCAGGTTGTTTATAAAGACAATAGTGGCTGTAACTGAGCTAGAAAAAGGGGGGGAAAAAATCTACATGAAGTTTACTTCTGGCTAACAAACTTCTGATATGATCCCCAGTTTAACTGTAAATCAGGGTTTCAAAAGGGAAAGGGAAATAAATCATTCCACATGCAAGAAAAACTAGCCCAAGTTTATATTGCAGTAGAAATGCCAACACCTTCTTGGAGCTAAATTTTAGCAGTAATTATATGAAAAATGCCACTGAGAAACCATAAATCTTCAAACTCTCCTGCACACCACAGAAATATGCAAGAATTTCTTGAAAGCATTTAGAAGTGAACGATGTAGCCAAAAAATGCAAATTGAAATGAGATGCTGAAGCACATTGCTGGTGGTATGATGGTAAATCATGCATTCTAGATTCTTGTTTTGGACTGTAGTTTGAACATACAAAAAAGGTGAAGGAGTGCTTCTTTCAGGTTACAGTAGTCACCTCAGCTAACAGCAACCCAGCCTGGAAGTCAGGCTGTTGGATTCCTCTCTATGTGATCAGTGACGCAGCCCAAGACCTAAAATGTCAAATGCAATAACAGATGATTCAGAAAAGCTTCGGGAAGAGCCCAGACAAAAAGAGCAGGGAAGCTGGAGAAGGCCACGCAAGGACAAAAGAGGAAGGAAGGGAATTTTGTTTCTGACTGCTGCCTGTTCAGGCAAATCTAATTTTAAGTGCTGTATGTTTCTTGAAGTAGTATGGATTTTGATTTTTGGGGGAGTTATTTGTTTGTTTACATCAACATTATCGTTCAAGTACACAAAGTCATAGAGAAAGAGCACTGGCTAAACCAAATACATAGATTGGATTGTGCTCTGGATGCCTATTTAGATACATCATAGAAGGAGATTTGATTTCAGCAGTGGTGACAAAGTACATACCTAAAGAGTGCCTTTTTGGTTTGGGAGAAGTGGTTTGGAAGCTACCAGCATTTTAAGTGCCTGTGCCTGCTGGCCAGCACACCATCCCTGATGAGCTGGACAGACATTTAAAGGGGCACATAGATCTGGGAACAGCCTTCTCTGTGCAAATCTTACTCCCATTTCTTGAGCTGTGCTATTGCACTATGGGCTGAGAAACATATCTGTGAAATGTCTCTTCCTCACTTCTAGAATTCACCTTAAGGCAAATGCTTCATTTCTCTCTTGAAAATACTAAATTATAGTTTAAAAAAAGTCATTTTCTGAGGTGTGGCAACTTTTAAACTTTTAAAGTTTTAAAACTTTTAAAACTTTTAAAGAAGGATAAGGTTTGCTGCCACTCTTCTCTTTCCTCTTTTATGTGCCCGTTAGCGAGTGGAACCCTTTTATTTGGCAAAGGTATATCTGTACTGTGTTGGAGGAGACTTGAACTAAAATTATTAGGAGTAAAAGCAAGGACAGCCCAGTAGTTTCATTTACTTAATATAAATTGAGTCTTTTTATATCTAAGTATCTGTGACCATGGCACTTTGCAATGTCATAAAGGAAAGACAAAGTGCTCCACATACTTAGAAAGTTCACTCTCCTAAAAATTACAATCGCATGAGCCTAGCCAGTATGTGACAGTGGGGAATGAAGATGGTGAGGGAGGGTAAGGTAAAATGGATAAGTATTCAAAGCATAGTAACAAACACCATTAACACAAATTTAAACAGTAGCTTTGTGATCCCTAAAAGCAGGCTTGGACCTCTGAAAGCTGGACACATACAAAGGCACAGTGAAAAGGTATTGAAAAACGGAGAGGCTCCTGCTAGCAGTTCTGTCCTAAATAAGGAGGGTAGATGGAAAGGCATGAGCCCAAGAGATGTTCAGCCTTCTGCTCTCCATCCATCTGAGATAGAACATGAGAGTAACCTCACTCAGTAGGACCTTTGCTAAGCTCCTACTTAAATGCTCTGTTACATTGCTCCTGGGCACCACCTGTGGCTCACTGAAGTCAGAACTGTTAAAACCGAAGATGAAAAGGACTGCTGAGCCCTGGGCAAGCACAGCATGACACCAGACCTGCTAGGAGAAGCTCATGGTCAGAAGGGCATGAATAGTTCAGAGATGTGGTTGGACCAACTGCATGTTACCTTGTGAGGGATGCCAATGAACTCCATGAGAAAAGGGCATCATCAGGTATCCAGGAATTGTATTGCAACTCACAGATAGATGAAAATATAAACTGACTTCCTCTTACAAAAAAAACACTCAGAAGTCTTTCTTGCAATTTAAATACGAAAGTCTTCTTGCCCTTTTTTCTTGCAGTGTTAAATGAGAGGGAAACAAGTGAAGACAGCAAGGAGAAAAGAAAGGGGAGAAGACTGGTTCTTACTAGAACAGGGGAAGAAGAGGAATGACAAGACCACAAAGAAGCAAAATCCCCAGCAGTCTCAGCCAAAGGTATTACCATTTCCACTGTGCCCTGAACTAGGGGTCTCATAGGATGAATCTTTGTGAAATCAAGCCTGGCTTGTGTTTCACTGGAGTACAAGGGAACAAGGCACCTAAACCTGACTGTCCCACTGAGCCACTCAACATGTCAGAGGAGAGGCTGTGGATCCTCTGAGCCTCTACTCCTCCACTCTGCTACTTCTGCCCTTTTGGCCTTAAAAGTTTAAGGGCAGGTAAACCCTGGACCCTGTGTTTGCGCAGGGTGTGGGATATGGCAAGCATCTGCATTTTGGTCCCATCTCCTCTTTCCCTCTGGATGTTGCTGCATTAATGTGAGATGAGATGGACATAGACATACACACAGACCAGCAAAACCTGTGAGAAAGAACTGTGGTAAGTGTTTAAATACCAGGAGTCTTTAGGTACATTTTATATTCAACTTATTGTTGGTTTTATGGTTAGAAGCCAATTTTGCCCTAATGAAAATAAAGTGCTGAAGTTCAGAGGCTATGCAAATGAAGATTAATACACACTTTTAAAAGCATTATTTAAAATTTTTACTGCTTTAAAACTGTAATGCTTTTTGATTTTGAACATTTTCAGGATTATTAACTTTGCTCAGATTTAATACAAAAAAAATTTATATGTATGAAATGGAAAGACAAGCATGCAAAAATTATTGCAGGAAGTGAATTACAGAATGAGGACTGTATATGGATGCTGAAAGACTCCATATATTTAAGGGCAATAATTTTGGTGATAATGATGACTGAGTCATCGTCACATACTGCGTGTCTGTGTGTGTCAAAATAAAAGTTTTAAATGTAGTCATAAGGCAAATCTGTGTGACTGAGTAATGAAAAGAATGAAAAAGACCTAATGGCTGGAATAATGATGGCTGGGAGGTTTGCTTGTTATGATAATATGTGGTTTGCTTAATGAGGAACGGGCACAGAAGAAGAGTCAAGATATTGCACTGTATATTAAACCAAAAGACTAGGGAAAGATGTCCAAAGATGTCATGCAGGCAGACTTCAAATAGCTTGTGGTATATTCTCAGTGCATCACAGAGAGACATGTTACAGCTAGCAAGGTGACAGGGCATCTCTCTTCCCAGTGTTAGCACCTGTGGCACCTGCAAAGCATGGCCAGCACACTAAATCTTTGGTTTGGGGAAAGGAAATGGGCCTTGGCACACCACACTTGGAAAGCTACTGCTGATCGTCACAAGAGGCTGGTGGGAAAAAACCAAGTTGTCCTATTCATGGAAAAAGGAGAAGTGACCCTGCAGTGCAGCTGTTGGTGTACCTGCACTGGGAGAGGGTTAAACATAAGCAACAATTTTCCAGTTCCAAAATGCAAATGGTTTTGGAAGGTCTGTACTGCATTTTCAGTTAATTCAGTAAGAGTTCTGCTATTAACTTCAGAAGATTAAACATTTCTTCTACAGATGTCTACAAACCAAAAAATGGTGTAATACTGAGCAATTGCTTAGCAGGAATAATCTGTCAATTCTGAAATAAATTATTTGCCTTAAACTACTCAGTTAGCAGAAGCAATGAACCATGCTGTAACTTCCTTGGTAATTTTCCCTATGTAGATAAATAATTTCCCTCTAGATTTCACTGAAGTCTTTATTTTGGACCCATGATACGCGTGTCATGATGATTTAGCGATTTTTCTCAGTTGGATATATTAGTAACTGAAATATTAGTTATTTCTTAAAGTACTATAATTTAATCAACATGAAAAGTATAAGAACTTCTCAATATCAATTACCAGTAATGGATTATCATTATCTATTAGTTATCACTTACTGTCAAAAGTAGCTAGTGAAGAATATTAATGTTTGGGAACAATTTGTCTTGTCCACAATGAATATACCCATTTTTCCATGCTGTGCAAGTCCAATATGACATTGGAGATAATTTTGAGCATTGCTGGACTATTCACAGGGTCAAATCATGGGGCAGATTACTATCTGCACTGAGTTCTCCTCAACATTTCTCCAACAGGAACTAGGCTCATAGCTGAGAGCTGTGGTAGGGATCTGGCCTGGGGCATCACCCCCGCTCTATCCTCCATCCATCATCCCTCTCTGCTGTGAATGCATAATCACACATGAGAGCCCAGTTCTGTGCATGCCTATGCTGAACTATGTACCCTTTGGTTGTCCTGTTTACTTCAACAGGGCTGTTAATGAAACAGAAGATTTGCTGAGGTATCTGCAGGGTTGGGTGCCTAATGAACAGAATTCTTAATGGAACATAAATTCAATCAAGATTTTCATACCATATAAGCAAACAGTGCAGTTTGTGGAAAACAAGAGCCTCCCTGAAAACTACTGTTATGCAAATATCATTACACTCGGGGCATTTATTAAAGCAGCCCTCAAACTGCAGATTTTTGGCTTGAGACGGGAAATAAAATGACATCAAAACTGGAGGGATTTGCAAGATACAGATTAATAAGAAGAACTCATTGTGTGCTTTACATGGAAATTTTACTGTTACCTTGCTGTAAATTTTTTTAAAAGACCTTTTTTAACTTTCTGCACCAGAACTATGATTCATTCACACAAAAGATTATATGAGAGGCACAATTTTTTAGTTCATTCAGGCTTTCCTGTTAAAAGGAGAGAGGCTTTTGTGAGATCTGCTGTTGTTCACAGAGAGAATTTTGTTTTATTAGCAGTGTGTCATTCACAGTGTGCCTTACACATCTACCAGCCTCCTAATTTCTTTTTCTTTTCTTTTCTTTTTTTTTTCCCCTCAATTTGTAAGCACTAGAGTGGTTCGGGATCCTCAGTATGAATAAACCCCATTGTATTCTTCCCATATTCTCGCCCCAGGATGGTATTTCCTTCTGACCAAGGGCTCAGGAGTCCTAAAAAAAGAAAAGAGGACAAAAAACCCCCCAACAATGCTGTGATTCCAGGATGTCAACATTACCAACCGATTTAACCACAAAAATCTTCCTGCCTCATCCTTTCCTGTACCTCTATGTGTTGTTTTTCTGCACTGAACTAGCTCAGGAGCTTTTCCAAGACCTTTTGTTTTCTTTGCTAAAAGCCATGTGCACGGTGCTAGAATTAATTCCTGCATTTGGGAGAACATCGAGGCAGATCACTGCAAAGTGAGCTTTTATTATTCACAAATCCTGGTAGGATCACATGAAGCGTGGGATGCCTCTCCAGTCCCTGGCAAGCAGACCCAAGCAGCCATAGCCAGACTGTCCTGCTCTAGCTCCCAGACAGCTGAAGTGGGAGGACAAGAGGACTGTGTCCACTCTCAAAGGATGCTGCTGTCACATCACTGGAGCCCAAAATAGGCTGTAAGCAGAATTTAGGTGTCTCAGTTTAAGCAAAAAAGCAAGGCGGCCCTTCTTGCACCAGGGCGTGATTACATCAGCTCTCACATATAGGTAGCAGAGTTCTGTACTGCATCAAATATATGTCAAGTATGTGTAATAATTTGGGCTTTATTCTCATAAATGTAAAGTCCAGGGGGAGCTGCTAGGGACCATCTCTCTGACTGTCTGTTTGGTAGACTATAAGCTTTCTTCAAATTAATTGGAGCAAGAACATTTGTTCTAGAAAACATTCAATTGATTTCAAAATTTCCAGTACTGTAGAAACCAACAAGTTAAGCAGACTCAGAGAACCCTCATACTTAATGACTTGTGCCATGGTTCTCATCTGAAGTTTTATGTTTTCAACACCAGGCCACTGCCTGCTGTTACACTTTTCTTTGCAGAATAAAGGCCTTCAAACTTCTGTTCCTTAAGTTGCTAGCTGTAGATTGTGATCATTTCTCCTTCTCCTTAAGTAAAACTGATGGAGTTCCTGGATGATTTAATTATTTAACATGTTTTTCCTATCACATTCCTTGTCTTTTTGCTTTTTTTCTGAGCACTCATGTTCTCATTCTCCTGTTTGACTAGAGGGGGGGTAATGGCATTGTGGCAGTGGTCATATTTGATGCAAGGATGATGGATACATCCTCCTCCTTCTGCTCCGCCTCCCAGAGCTCATCCTAGTTCTACAGCCGCTGACCACAGCTTGTTCAGACTATCGGTGTAACGTGGGCTATTTAACAGCAGTGGGTATATTTTAACATGCTCAGGTCTTTTCCAGGGTCTCAGCATGCCTGCAAGATGTAAATGCAACCTATGTTCTGCAGTTACAGGTTATCAGTTTATATTTGCCTGTGTTAAAATGTCCATGAGTTTCTTCTGTTCAAGTTAGTACATGATTTTTTTTGCCACCTTAAAGTTTCTCAGTTGTGATTTACTTTTTGTTTCTTTCCCCAAATCACTGATTAATTAAAATGTTCAGTAGAAAAAAAAAGAAATCAGTAATTGATCTTTGTGGGACCTCCTTAGAAACCCGTCCAGTCTTAAACAACTCACCATTTACTCATACCCTTAGGGAACTGTCAAACAGCTTTTAAACCATACTGCTAAGAGAATAGCATTACTTTTGACACCATTCATACCCCATTATAAAGTAGTACATTCCAGGACCACCATATTCAACCAGAACAAAGTTGAACCTGCAGCTGTATTTGAGTTTTCATGGGATTCGAATAGCAGACAGCAGGCTGGCCATCTCAGCCTGTTTCAGCTTGATGTATCTATGGTTTTTTGAAAACAAAAGCCAGACTCTACAGTGATGTGTTGTCAATGTTTTAAGCCAGAGGTCCCATTTTTTGGGAGGGAAAAAAAAAATAAAGGAAAAAAAAAAAAAGGCTTGTGGACTCTATAATTATATCTTAAGTCTTTGAGTGCTTTCCTGTAATACAAGACAAAGAAGCATGACAAAAACTGATGAGGGTTTTCTGCTAAGAAATTTTGCTTTCAGTGTGCCAAACCCTTTGTACATCCTGAACCACTCCAGCTACAAATTCCCCGCTCTCCATGAGCAACCAGGATGCAACTCCAGATGTCATCCTGGGTAGCAGAGAACTATTACAGGCAACTATATATTATATGCTTCCCAAAGCCTCCCTTGGGTTTGAGGTAATGCAGGAACAGCTCAGGGTACCACCCCTTCTATGAAATTGGCCGCTGGAGAGGAGGAAGGGGAGAAGTTTCTAGGCAAGGCTCTGGCCATGGCAGTGAGTGATGCCCTGGGCACCACCCAGCTCTTCCAGCATTGGTCCTTTCTCAGCATGGGGATAAAGCAGCTCTATGGTGGAGATTTTAGTGTTGTCGGCTGAGATCCTTCAATGCACCACTGGGTTAGCCAGAACCACAGTCAGGGATAATGGGAAAGATCCTTGCTGTGAAAAAAACACCCGCTGGTTCTCACACATTTTGGCCTATAAATATTGTGACTGAGTCTGGATCTGCTAAAATGAGCAATATTTTTTGTCAGAGATAACACTAATAGGTGGAAGCAGCAGGTAGGTCTGCAAGCCCAGCCTGAGGGTCCTGCATTAAATGAGTAGAAGATGTCTCTCTTGGGCTGAGATAGTCTAGCTATAATTTATGAGAATTATTCCTACCTTGAAGCATAATAATCCATGAATTGCTTATGTGTCAAAAACCCTCCAGATTTTCCCTGAGAACGGAGGATACGGAGGCAGTGTAAACTTCTTGAAAACAAGTAAACAAAATGCAGGTAAACCCCATGGCATGCAAAATTCAGCATGTAGATCCAGTCAGCTGAAGGCTGGGCAGGCCTTTACTTCCTCACCCAAATCACACTTGAGATCATCTATCTTAACTCTATAATTGTAAGACCAACAGCTACTAACCTTGACACACTGGAATAATTACATGAGACAAACTCATCCCCTCTGAATCTGAAGGAATCAATGATAGAAATTTCCTATCAAATGTCCATTTTTCAGGAAAGACAGGGAAATCAAATCTGTGAAACAGAGTAGCTGAACATGCCTCATTTTTCTTGGTCTTTCTAAAAAATAAAAATTTCCTTTTTCTTTCCTGTAAGAACACAGACCAGTTCACTTGTGGAACAGATGACTGTGCAATTGTAGCTATCAAAAAAAAAACATATTAAAAATTGCCTATAATGGACGAAATTGTTCTTTGCAGCAAGTAAAACCAATTTTGGCACATCAGTCACTCGTACGTTTTTGTGCTGCTCGCCTGTCCCACGCACGAGGTGCACGTGTGTCACTTGTGCTTGCGTCACCGCTAAAAGCCTTAATGACTGACTCATTTTTGCACGGCATGTGGCGAATGTAGGCTGGACTTCTGCAAGCTTTCAGAGCCAGGGAACAGGAGGAGGCTGCTGTGAAAGAACAGCTGCAGGGAAAAAGGCACCAGAGGGGCAGCGCAATGGGCAAGGTTTGCCCCACCGTGCTCTGTCTCTTGTGTCCCAGTCTTGTTTTGGCCACTCTGTGGAACTCACTTGTAGCCAAAGGCTTGCTTCACAAACAGATGAGCTGACAGAGAACCACGCTGCTTCCAGCCAAACGACATGACTTCTCCAAGGGAAGTTATCACCTCCCCCTCATGCTTCTGCCAGCAAAAGGGGTGGCACAAGCATGTCTTCAGGGACTTCAGGAGAGCTCTGCAGTTGCCTGGGTCCAGCTGGTTGCACCAACGCAGCTCACCTAAGACAAGGAACAGGAGGGAGCACACACAGAGGAGGTGCCCACAGATGGAATGGCCACATCTGCAGAACAACACTGGCCAATGTCATCATTTTCTTATATGTTCTTACATGGAAAGTAGCTTGATTGTTTTGGGAAGTGTACCATCATCCATCACAGTGTCCTAAGAGGAGCAATGCCCTATTTTCTGTCCCAGGCTTCCTTAGTATCATCATCACTTTTACAGTTAGTAAGTGATCAGACAATTAATATTTTTACTCAGATGTCCTTGAAAAATTGGACAATCTGTGCCAGAGTTAACATGTCCCAAAGCCAACTTCTGATAGATACAAAATGGAGTAGTTGGATGGACATGAAGCTACAGCAGTGATGTTTAAAGTCAGACAGATCAAACCTCTTTATTTACACAGCTCTGAAATGGCAACAGTTGGCTTGTCCGTGATGATCTTTAATATCAAAATAAGGTACCAAAATTCTGACTCTTCCATGCAGCTGTTGCACATCTGCTATGGAATTGTGACATGGTTACCTTGCTTTGGTGGCCAGAGGGCAAAGCGTTCCCAAGTATCCTCTGTGGGACTGACATCCTTCATGATACTGACATGCCCCATGGGACAGGCATCCTCCATGCTGCCATACAGCAGGTGCCATCTGGGCAGTGTCTGGGCATGGTTTCTTCACACCTTTTTGCTAACACATCTAAGCCCATGTTGCAAGAAGCTCATTTTCAGAAAGAGGAGACAGACATCTCTGCTTGGTTTCTGGCTGCTCTCCTGCAGCAGCAAGGGTAGCAATTAATATTAGCGAAGATGCCAGTTACTTACTGGTGGGGGACACTGACACCTTTTCCTTGTATGTCCTCTCGAGAACAGATTAATCCCAGGCGGGTCAACCAACTGTGCAGCAGATGGCTGCAGGTTTCCCTGCCACTCACCTTGGCTGTGTCTGATCTGGCTGCTCAGCACTGCCCATCTTGGTTTCAGAATCACCTTCCTAGGCCATCATTCAGCCATATAGAATTCTGGATTTTTTTTTTTTTATCAGCTTAGTTTTGGAGATGTGGATAGATAGCAACCATAAACACTCACACCACAGCTACTTTTTTTTCAAAAAACAATCTGCAAGGGAGTGAATTCTTTCCAGAGAAATTTCTATACAGTTGAGTAGATCAATTTAAAGTCATTACGTACTGGGGCTGCTGCAATAATCTGTGCACTGTTCTGCTTTATGATACTCAAATATTTTTTCAAATAAAGCTAATCTAACACTTCATTCCTCTGTATTGATTCCACAATTAAGGCACTAAAGACAGGCTGGGAACACCTAAGATCAGCTCCAAGCTTTACAATGGACTTTTGCCATGTCAATCTCTTTGCACATTCATCTTCTCTGTAGATTCAGTTGTCTTCTACTTAGAGTTAATTGTGTTGGCTCCTCCTAAGTTGCCAGAGAGGGCAATGACCTCATCTTGCACAGGTGACCAGACACTTACAAGAGGACAAATTGCCCTGTGATGACCCTGTAAGAGGTCCTCTTAACTGGCATTTTTCTTTTGTCCAGAGATTTGTTCCCTTTATTTTTTTGAATTGTGCATTCTTGGCAATGATATATGGGATCTAGACAAATGCTCTTACAGAAGAGTTCTGAACCTCTGGAGCCATTCTGTGTATCTTTGTGGCAGATGCAAGGATCAAGCTCAGTTTCAAAGTATGCTACACAACTGCTGGTGAAATAGTAAATCTAAAATTATCTTAACTATGGCTTCTTTCCATAAGACTTTTTACTACATTTTACATGCAGCCTGTTAGAGAGAAAAACACATTTCCTTCACCAGCATTGTCAACAGTGAACAGCCAGGCTGCCCTGGCTCTGCCACCACAGGTGGGTCAGTGGGTTTGGAGGAGCTGAGCAAAGACCAGAACTAGTTGCACCTTCTTACCTTCTTGTGCCCACACACAGTTTTTTGAAGAACAGTGATCTCATCCTTCAACTGCTTTGAAACTTTCAGAGTCTAACAAGCTTGAACTGCTGCAACTCAACTTCTCAGAGCAAGAAGCCTTGAAACTTCTTTTATACATGTCTCCAAGAATAAGGATTTATTATAATGTAGAACTTTTATATTTTTGTAATAGCTCTCCGCCCATCTTTTCTCACAGAAGAGGGTTGCATTTCTCTGGGTTTTGTTTCTGCATTTTGCTTGAAAAGAGGCTTGAATGTTGGGGCACAGGTGGGTGCTGTGGGGGCACAACACTTTCCAGCTGGGACTGGCACATAGATCTCACCAGGGTGTTGGGTTTCATGGCTTTAAAAATCTAAAAGAAGGAGAAAACCAGCTAATGACATGCTAGAAGTATAGGCTTAAAATCACGCACCAGTTATAACTTGTTTGTTAATTTATGTTCTCAGAGGAAAGTCCTTTTATCTGGACAAGCTATACTTAGCTGCTCCATTTCATAGAACTGGGAATCAAGAAGCTCTCCCAGCTGGGGAGGCACTGATATAGGCTCAGCAGCTTCCATGTGCTTCTCATAGTCTGAGCTTCATGCTCCAGGTGAGGGCCAAGAGAAATGCGAGCATCTGGTAATCTGCTTCCCATATGGTAGGTGCAAACTGCTCAGAGCAGTAAAGTCAAAATGAAATAGGCACTGTTGAAACTTTGCTTTCCTTTGCCTTTGCTTTTCAACGTGCCTAGATTTTCCAGTTTTTAATAACCTCTTCAACAAGTGGTCCAGCCCTCAAAGATGAAAGCCAGCAATGCCGATTAGCACCTCTGACAGGCAGAGCAGCAGAAAACCAGTCCCTATGGTCTTACCACAGTTATCTGGACATCATACCCCCTTTGGGTGGAGCATCCCCAGGCTCTCATGGCCATCAGCCAAGGAAGTAGTGAGCTTGTCCTCCTCAACAGATCTTGATCCTGAGCAAACCACGGTTTGAGAAACTGAGTGGGCACCAGAAGAAACAGAACACAAGGAAATGCATAAGAAGTCCTTTGTTTGCTGCAGTGATTAACCAACCATAAAAGACGTTTCTTTGGTGCTAACATCACACAAAATTAGGAGCAGGAGCTTGAGACAGGTTTAACATGATGAGGAAGAAACTGTAATTGTCCACACAGAGCTGCTCTGCCACTGTGGGGGAGCTGGGGGAGCTTTGCTTCTTCTGCTCTTCACTCAATTTTCAGTGTGGTGAAAGCCAGAATCACATAAACAGCAAATATTTTTAAGAATGCCTGTTTGAGTCTGCCTCCAACCACTTCTCTCAGTTCCAAGGCCACCTAATTAACAATTTTTTTTTTCCTATGGCTGGAAAGCTGATACTGAAGAACTGCTGCTGAGTGGATAATGGCAGATGTATTTGCCTCTGAGCTATTGGCAGCCAAATTATGACTTGACCTAAAGTTACTTAAAAGATCACACCAAGTTTTTTTCTTACTTGCATATGGATGCAACTACTTGGTTGCAGAAAAATTTAATCAATGAAGGCAGCAGCAGCACAGAAAGTGCCATGTGAGATCAGCTTCAATTGCTATCAGGAAGGAGAGGCTGCGGGAAGCATTCTTTTTACAATATTGTGATTACACCAAATGCAAAATTTTATTTTGGATCTGCCCCAAACCAAACAATTTCTGAATCCTGGACAAAAAACTTCTTGAGTTAAATTAAATACTGTGTTCAACCCCCAAACATTTTTTAAATTCTTCTCCTCAGAGCAATGGATTGGGCTTGCAACACTGGCATGGAGTGAGGGAATGTTATATTCAGCAGCGTGGTGGAAATCGGAGGAGCATGCAGATAGACTGAGGTTCTGACCTGGGGTAAAAGATACATGAAAGAAGGAAATTTCAGTCATGTCACATCTCAGAAGCATGTCCTGACTGCTGGGATTGCTTCCTCATCCTGTGTAGTTTCCTGACTGGCAGTTGCACATTTTTCTCAAGCAGCAAGTATTCCTCAGAATTCTCATATAATTAAGTCTGGCTGAAACAGAATTTTTCCTTGCTAGAATCTTGTTCCAGGCAAAGACATAGTTCAGAATCAGTACCAGGTATGCAGCAGAAGTCTTCCTGACTGTGCCATACAGAGGTAATAGAGCCTGTAAAATGACCCCATAGGGATGTGACTCATGCTTTCCCCCAGCCTTTGGACATGATTAGCCATTGTCAGCCCTATAGTGCATTCATTTCAGAGCTGCAGAATCTCTTTGTAACAAAGACAAATGTATATTGTATTTCTCCAGCTAAAAAGAGATGAAGCTGGCAATTTATTATGTTGAATCACAGGTTCAGCCAACTCTGGTAGTTTGCAGAGCTTAATCCTCTTCATTTAAAGTTTTATTCACTGTGGTTGCTTCATTCTGAGCAAATTTTTCAATTGACCCTAAGAAGATGGGAAATCATTTTCAGCCTTTGACAGATTTGATCTCTTATTATTTTTTAACATGGGATTTGGAGATGTAATAATTTTAATGCTTTTTTAATTTGAAAATTAAACTTGCATTTATTTTATCCCTGAAAGGACTAAAGAATTCCTCGGAGGAAAAGCTCTGCAATGAAATAACAGAAATGTACAGTAAGAGCACAGCCTTAGAGCTGGTTTGGGAGGAGCTGTCTTTGAGCCAACTCTAAGATCAAGATTGTTGCCATGTTCATTTTTGGAAGCCTCCTCCATTGATTTTTCATTTGTGTATTCATTAGACTGAAAGCCCACAAAGTGCAGTTGATAATTACCATCAATGGCCTGGGTTTGAATTCTTTTCAGATGAAGTTGATAATTCAGCTAAGTATCTGAATGGTTGAGGCTGCTTAATACCAGCCTGCTACATTGCCTTTCATTTCTTCTCTTGAAGGCCTTTGTGAAGCAAAGCAAGGGCACACGCACAAATTATCCTCAGCTTTTCCTGGTGGTGAGGTGCCAGCTTCCCTGTTGGTGTCTATGGTATTCTTGCCATGGGGCATTTGGACAAAACAAACTTGTTTTAAAATAAATCTACAATCTCTTATTTTACAACAATGCAGGTTGAAAATAGTTGTATCAGGCAGCAGATTAAAACGGTCTTTCCTGCCTGTGATTCAGGCAAGATTTCGACCATTCGCTATTCAAGGACAGGGGTGCAGCAGGTATGGCTCTGTTGTCAGGGTACCCGTTCTTTAAGAGATGTAGAGAGGTGCAGGGTGACAAGAGACCCCTCCCTACAAAAAGAAAATGAAAGTTGACACAAAGTTACTTTAATGTTATGGCTTGCAGGGTTTTATTCACTGCTGAAGGGAAGTAATAGCTTGTGTTGAGGGTTGGTTTGGGGTTTTTTAAAGATGGGGAGCCCCAAATGTGTAACAAAGGGGTTTGTGATGGAAGAAATGACAAAAACACAACCTGGCCTTTTCCATCAGCCAAGACGGACAAGATGCAGAACAAGACACCACAAAAAAGGATGAGGAGGGAAAGAGATTGAACCCAGTGCTGTTCCTGGGCACTGAGAGCTGGGGCTGCTCTCTGGGCACATCTTGAAGGCAACTGACTCTCCATTTGTACAAAAGTAAAGATCTCAGACTCTCTCCAGGATCCACAGCTCCAGCACATCCAAAAGTGGAGCTCTGACTGCTGGAAACGCCCCATTTCCATGGCTCCTGATGGCTGCAGGCACTTTTCAAGGCACGCTGCAAGGTGCCATGACATCTTCATTCCCTGATCATGCTCCAATTCAAGTGCTTGTGTTTTGGCTGGAGGTCTCACCACTCTTCCTTTTTTTCTCTCTTCCTCTCCCCTAAAGGCTTCAGATGAAACTCCCAGCCTGTAACCAGGCTCTTGTCTTCCTTCTGCCATGGTAGCTGCTTTGTGGGGCAGAAGAAATAGTTGCAGAACATGCAGACCACCGAAGGATGCTCCTGCTTGAAACTGCTGATAAGCCGGTTGTTTACTGTGTTCTGCTACATAATTATCCATATTTGCGACTTTTTACATGACTAGTTGAAAGTTTCACAAAATTGACATAAAATTGGCTTGCTAATGAAAAGCAGAAAGATGTGATAACTGTGACCTTGATAAAATTTTCCATTTTTAAATGTTTCTGGTAGAGCATATCTATGCCTAGTTGCAAGCAGTGCCTAGGAAAGGGTGCTACAAAACTGCCAGGCATCAGCAACCTGATAAATCAACATTTTGATATTTTTTGCTTGTGTAGCTCACAACATCTAGAGATCATAAAACACCTCAAACTTCAAACTACTCTTGCTTCATGGATTAGAAGAGAAAAGGGACAACTCTAGGTCCCCTGGCAAATGTGATAAAAATAAGTGAAAACCTTTCTCTTGCATTATTTTATCCCACTTTAAATCTGTGTGACTTTTTCTCCCCCAAACAATGTGATAATTTAGGCAGATTTCTCTACTGGCAGCCACAACACTAAAGGTATGGTGAAATTCATGGAGCTTCTTTTGTATGAGAGCTGTCGTGCCTGAACATGTCAATGGTTATTTTTAATGTCTCAGCTCTGAGGCAACACTCGACAAAAGACAACTCCTGCAGCATGCTCAGCACCCACGCTCCCTGCCCCAGCTGCAGGTGCCAGTGGAGGTGGTATCGGTGCTGATGGAGGTGAGGGTGCTGTGCTACATGCCTTGTGGCTCCCCAGCTGTGCCTGCCCCAGTGCTACAGCTGTGGGAACTGGCTGGAGTAGGGGGTTAAATGGAGTTTGGAATGGTTTGCCAGAGCAGGTTACACTGGGGTCTGTCACAGCAGGTTACAAGGGCGTGCCTTTCAAGTTACAGTATTTTCCAGGTTTGCTAATGTATAGTTTCAGGCTTGCATTGAGGGGCACATTATGATCAGGTTTTTTTTTTTAATTCTGCATAGAAATGAAACCTTGTAAAGCATTTTATTTTGCTAGCCTGGTTATTCTTCCAGCATGGGTCATTACCAAATTGCTGCATTGCTGTCGACATGCCTGAAGTATTTAGCTTGCTTCAGTTACATTTCTCCTGAGCCCTGACCGGCTGTGTGTGCCAGATAACCGAAGGTGTGCCTGGAGCTTTGCTTTGAGAGCAGAGGTAAGTCATATTGTGTAGGCTGAGGTGTTCTAGCTTCTGCATACTATTGCTCATGCCGTACAGTCCTTGGAGTCACCTTGCTGCCTTACTCTACGGATTTTTTTAGTGCTGCAGTGCTGTTTGTTACTAGGTGGAGAGCAAGACTAAAGACTGCCTTGAGGAGGAGGTTGTTTCAGCTCTGGAGTGGCAGCATCCAGACCCTATTTAGATTGTTCTCCTGGTCTCCTGTCTTCAACTGTAGCTATGCAGAGAGAAGCTGTTTACTTCTTTTGCATGGCTCCCACATGTCATTTAAGCATTATTAACAGGAGGGTTACTACCTCCCAGATTTCTAATTAAGGTCTTCCCTTCAGTCTATTAGTAGTGCTTTTGTGGACATATTCTTTAATTAGTTCTGACTTTCTGACTCCAGTGCAAAGTAGTTTTTAACTACTGTCTGCAATGCCCACGAGTGGTGAGTCAACCTATTAAAAATTAAAAATCAATTTCAGTTTCACCAAATGAACCAAGTGCTATTTCTTCTTATTTTCATTATCACGGTGTCTGAGAGCACAGGTGGTGGTGAGAGGTTTACAAACAGAGAGCAAGGCAGCCACCTCAGCAGGTCCAGGGCAAGAAAGGGGTTGTGACTCCGTGATGCCACCAGACCTTCATCCCACAGCAAGCAGGGGATGTGTAGTAGAAGGAGATGCAAGGTGGACACCATATACTTGGTAGGATGGGGATGCTGAAGGCCTTGGTTCCTGATGTCTTCCCTGATGGGTGACCCACCCTGGTGGGTGCTGACCTGGGCCCACTGCCAGCAGCTATGAGGGAAGGAGACTGACCCCACAGATGCTTCCCCTCCTAGTTGTGCTGCTCTGCAAAGGCATCCTGTTTTTTCACAGCCCTGGGAAAAACATATCTTAGTGACTTTAGGCAGCAAAACCCTCAAGATAATGTCTTATCCTAAGTACGGGCCATGTTTACCTGGGTCCACATTTACCTTTTGAAATCACACCTATGCCTTCAGCATGTAGACATTCAGCCTGGGTCCAGTGTATTCTGTGGCTCCTATCCTGGGTGTGACAGGAATGGGGTAACACTACATCAAATTCCAGCTAAGGATTACCAGCCACTAAAAGCCATGCCCACTCTCCCCTTCACCTCCCTCTGATACCCTTGTACCCCTTCAGAGAGCTAAACTGGCAGAAAACTCCCCTTCTTCTGGCTGGAGACTGGGGCAGGGACATGGCTGAGCCTGCACCAGGGCAAGAAGACAAACTAGGGCCAGGGAGGGCCATCATCATCCCTTGCACTGGTTGCTAGTGTTTCATTGACTGTGATGAACAATGTGTGGACACCAGAGTGTCCAGAGGGATTGGAGGAGAAGCAACACTCATCTGGATGACTCCCCTGGAATATATGTGAAGGTTCATATCTAGATTTGCAGCCCTCAGATAAGGAAAATTTTGAGGCACAAAACTGTGATTTGGCCCTTTGTTCATGCTGCCACAATTGGATGCACACTGGTTCAGAAATCTGCTCAAAGCCACTTGCAAGATCAAGGCCTTTCTTTGTAGTTTGTTTGGATCTAAAATGGAATCTTTTTCTAAAATGCTTCACATCCCTACAACCTTTGCAAACAGAGAAAATTATGCCAGCCCACTGAAACATTCACGTGAAAACTTTGTTGGCTCAGACTTGGTGCTCACCTTTGTTCTCAGGCTTGATTTTCTAAGTGTGTGCATAATTATTAATGGATTCATTAAGTGTATTTCCTATGGTATCAAACAACTCTAAACAGATATCAGAACAGAGGGGCAATGTTCTACGAAAGGTGAAAAAAAATCTGTGAAGAACAGGTCAAGAGGAGTCTAATTACAGGATGCATTCATTTATCATTCTGGGGATGTATTTTTAAATTTAAAAACCCACGGTCTGTATTGATTCTTTGTTAACTAGAATTAAGGATAAACTGAGTTTTCACAGTTCAGAATACAAGGATTCTGTTGTGCATACCATTTAAAACATACTAGACTGCATCAAATGGTCTTTAAAAATGGTAGGCTAATCCAAAATATTGACATTGTTTGTCAAAATTTCATACTTGACTAGAGAATTTGCCACAAGTAGAACAAAAAAATATTCTCCAATGTGTTTTCTGGGCCATGGCAATATTCCTCAAGAATTTTTGCTTTAAATGAGTAGCATCTTAGTGGTAAAAATTATACAGCACCAAATTATGCAGTGCTGGGAAAGAAGGTTCAATTCCAGCACCTTTACTGTAATTTTGGCTGAATGCTTCTTCTAGGATCAGGGCCAGTAAGGAAAGAGGACTTTCAGAGTTCGATTAATAGATTGAAAGAGGGTATAAACAGGAAGAATTTAACAGCATTTGACTTTGGAGAATGTTTTGGATGGAAGAACCTGAAGCTGCATCTGACTGGGTGTAAGAAACAAAAACCTACTTCAAGGATAATTGAACAATGGGACATGTTGCCTTGACAAATTGTGCAGACACCATCCTGGGAGGCTTCCAACATCCAACAGGACAAAGTAACATGCTCTAAAGACAATACTGGCTTTATTCTGAGCAGTGGTTGGACTTGAGACCTCCTGAGGTCCCTTCCTGCCTGAGCAACTTGATCCTTCAGAGCGGATGGATCTATTACAGCCTAAAGTGAAGTGGCCTCATAGCAAAACCTCCACTCCCAAACACCTGACCAAGTCAGTTTGGAGTTCACAAAGTCTGACTGCCTCAGAACAACACAGAGCTCATGACCAGGGCAAGGGAACTTCATCCCTCACCAAGCCAGCATCTTTGCTTGGCAATGGGAGCATGAGCTGCCCATCTGTAGCTCCCATGAGCTTCATTACTTCTGTCCTCCTGCCTAAAATAGGCCTGAACCATTTAGGTCAGACCTGCAACCTAGGGTGCTGCTCATAGGAACTATTTCCTTCCCACCAGTGCTGGGGAAGAGCCTCCAGGAGAGGCACAGAAGCAGAGGAGAGGGCTGACAGGGCTGTGCTGGTGTCTGCACCTCCCTGGGAGCAAACTCCCTTGGATGAAGGACCCAGCCTTGGGCTCACAACTCCTTATCCTGGCCATGTTGCCTTGGTTTGCTTTCATGGTCCAGTGCCTGCACTGCTGGCGTCCCCCAGAAATTTTATTGGCATGGAAGGGCCCACACAGCAGACATTAGTTGGTGATTACCCTTGATGGCCAGGTTCTCAAGGCTCTCTATCTTTCTCAGCTCTAAGGGACAATGTTTTCATGTACTGGCATGTGAACTCAATGACACTTTTGTGGTCCAAAGGTGCCTGAAATCACCAGTTACCAGGAGGATTTTTGGGGACCACTGCCCACTCCCATCTTCTCAGCATCCCAAAGTGGCTGCCAGGGATGGGGCTGTTTGGGACTCTGCTCAGACTCTGTGCAGCTTTTCTGCTCTTCCACAGCAGTGAAAAACCACAAGGCATGCTGGGCATCTGGACCCAGAGGTGTTGTGCTGCCTGGTAAATGAGTATGATGACCCCCAACATCCCAATGGACACCAGGAACACTGCAGCCAGGACTTGGCTCAGAATACATTAAACCAGCCTGTGTGAGAAAGGGGAGAAACCCACCCACCATGTCCTTTGCTGCCCACCAGCTGGCTGGCTCAGTGCTGCAGCCAGTTACTCAAGCGTGGCTGGCAGGAGGCTTTTATTGCATCTCAAAAGAAAAAGCCTAATTTCCTCACATCTCCACCAGAACATCCCACCTGTTTTGCAAATCCTTGGGTGGTATTAGTCATTTATGACTATCAGCAATGCTTTTCCAGGCCTCTCTTCACAGCTGGTAACTAGGAGAAAAAAATTATGCTGTAACAGAAATCCTTTGTGTATCTAAATCACAAACATGAAATTGTGTTATCTTAACAGCTCTTATCTTTATTTTTAGGGTATTTAATCAATTTAGATGCTTTCAGATATATTTTAGTCAGACCACTTTGCTCTAACCTACCTCCCAATTCTTGTTGCCATGGTGTAACAATGATTTCTCTTTTAGCTAAAAATAAACCTTCAGCAACAAATGTATAAGCCATTAAAAAAATAAAGCAAAACAAAAATAAAGCAAACCATGATGAAAACAAAGTACCTCCCTATGCAGCATTTCATGTTAACCCACACAGCTGCTGTTTTGGCATCAGTTGTACAAGGATGGACGACCCCTGTCTTCCCTTTCCCATTTACACACTTTTATGTTCTGGTTAATGAAAGGAATTCAAATGCCTAAAATGTTGCAAACATTTTTAAAATGCCATTAAAATGAAGTGCCATAAGAAAGACTGCCTGTCCTCAATGAGGCAGAACTACCTGTCCTCAAAGCCTCGGTAGCTCCTGGACTCTGCTGGGAGAAATTTTTTCTTTCTTTGTAATGAATCCAAGCTTGGGAGAAAAATCTCCCTTCCCAGAGAGGCTGATGGCAGAGAAAGATGGGGTATGAGGTGCTTCTTTCCCCAGTGTGGAGGCCAACCCCAGCTCCACACCTGCTCGGCAACCTGCCACCTTGGCAGGGTGGCAGGGGATGGAGGAAGTCCTACTGCAGTCTGGTACAAGGCACTTTGTACCTGCTGGTGCAAAGTTCTCTCCTTTGCAGCTGTATGTTTTGATCAAAAGTAAAGTGGTATGCCACATATTTAACAATAAAATTAAATTAATGGAAACCAAAAGACAAACAAGTCACTTATGAGCATCTCCACATGATTTACAAATGTTAATTTAGAAGTCCAGCAGGCTACAGCAATACTACAGCTCATAAAAATAATGTTGGTGGGTTCAGGGAGGTGTTTTCTTTCACTTTTGATTACAAAAAACTTCCTTTTACTTACAGCTGTAGTGTGGGTGCCGTGTAAAAGGAAGAGGGCAAGTCTGGCCAGGTTTGTCCTGCCCTGCCTTCGTGCCTCTCAGCCCAAATGACTTGGTAACCTCTGCACAGAGCCTTGGAAAGAAATGTTTCAGCTACACAGATCCTAGCATGCCTGCACAAGGGTGTGGAGGAGAACACACAGCTTGCTCTGCTCCTTGCTACCAAAACAACTGTTGGCCAGCCCCAGTGAACACAGGGCAAAATGGGAACATGGACATTTCTGAAGTTCTGCTAGAGAAACAAAATCAAAGCAAAGAAACTAGTACTCTCCATGACTTTGTGGAAAACGACCAGGCTCTTTCCCAAACTGTCCTTATTTGCCAAGTGCCTGCATTTGCTGGTTGTCATGCTCCTATTTTAGGCATCCTGTGAGACTGATCCTTGTCTGTTTTAGTAAACACGGTAGCTAGATAAAGAAGGGAGAGGACTTCTGCCCCCAGGGACTTCCTTGCTCCTGTCCATGCAGCAAAGTTCCCTGTCTTCGATGTCATCAGCAACCTGCTGATAACAATATACATACATATAAAATATACCTATAATGATGCTGTCCTCTTTTGTAGCTGCTATAATAGCAGAAAGGCTGGTGGTTTTGTGAATGATTCCTCATTAACCTGCTTCCACAGCTCCCTGGTGAGAGCCAGCAGGTTAATTCTGATGATTCCATGGTTAAAGCCCAGCAGGTTTGGAACAAGGAAAGCTCTGTCCTCCAAGGCATGTGTGTCGAGGCTGTGAAGCTCAGCCCCAACCCAGAGCAGAGGCATATGCTTTCAAAAGGCTTGAGAAGGCTGACCAGTCCCCCTCCAATGAAAACAGATGGAGCACAGGATTTTTCTGTAACTGGCAACTCTTTTAATCCAGGAGATGCTCTGGGGCTTGCCACTGGTGTGAGATGCTAGTGCAGTGGCTGACCAAACCAGTAGGTTAACCAAACCAGGAGGCTCACCAGCTGAGTTCTTTGTTTTACTTGTTCTTAATTCCAGCATCTTATTTAAAAAAACCCCATCCCTACCTGTGAGAAGAGCAAAACATTGCCGGAATAGAGCTGGCCTGAGGTCCCATCCCAAATACATCCACACAGGCCATGACTCTCCTATGCTTCTTTCCAAAATGTGACCCCCAAGCTTGGAGCTTGTATTTGGGTAAGAGAAACAAGGCTTTTCTTTGTAGATGGATGGATAAATGTCTCAGGTACAACACACCATGGCTGGGCCAGTATTCCCACTTGTGTCCTGAGAACCTGCAGGTCTGGAAAGGCTCTCCAGAGGCACACAATGCTCCTTCCTCCCCTGGCTCTTGGGCTTGATGAACAGACAAGGTTCATACTACTCCCTCTGTTCACTACTGGCAGCAGCCACAGTAAAACAACCAACCTTGTTAATATTATTGATTGGCTTTTTGAACATTGCTTTTCCATAGTTACACTGTCCAGCCTCCTCCTCCTCATGTCTTACCAGCACAGGTTTGAAGGAATGGAAGAGCATCACAGATACTTTCCACATGACCTGTGCTGCTGAGCTCACAGTGGAGGGACTCATGAGCTGAGTGAGGGAAGATGAAGTGAGAGCTTATGGAGTCTTGCTGTGCTTCTTGTGCCAGACCCATGCCAATCCCACTACCCCTTGGAGGGATGTAGCCTTCCACTCATTCTCTTCCTCCTCTGGAGTGTGGCAAAGAATGAGAAGATGATGGGTCTGTCTGCAGGTCCCAGGACACAGCGGAGGGGCTGTGGGTCCGTGGCTGCCTTCTCCCTCAGGGCCTGGTTCCTGCTGGGGGTGTGCACCAGTCCACCCACAGCAAAATTTCTGGAAGGGCTGCTTAATCTCAGAATTCCTTTTGGGAAAGACAATGAAGGAAAGCAGATCCATTTTCTGCCCATACTCACCAAAGCTGTCTGTGCTGAGATTACAGAAACATTCCTCTGCCGCTCAACTTGAGTTTCTGCTTTCCTTTAGAGCTCACATTTTTTCCCTTCTGATGCATGAAGTCAGCTGTCAGTTTTAGAGAGCTTTAAAATCCTCACTGTGGTATTTAATAGTTTTCCCAGAGCATCTTCTCAGTGTTCTATTATGCTTCTCTCTTTGTTCACTAGATCCATAATTTCTTCTGGAATATGTGACTCCTATGAGTTACAGGAGCCCTTTCCCTCCTGAAATTATTTATTCCTAATTCAGCATCTTGGAAACCAACTGTTTTCCAGCTCTGCTTTTAATAGATGTCACTTCTGTTCACAGAGCCCTAAACCTGAGTTTCTGAGAACAGAAATCCTTCTGTTGATTATCAGTGTTGTCATTGTTTGGGTTTTATTTTTATTGTTTCTTTCTACCTTTCCTCACAAAGAGAGGCTAAACTCACTCTGATGCACTGCCTCTCATGACTGTCAACTATCTGGCATCGTCATTAGTTTCACTGAAGCCAGAGGGATTTCTCTGCACTCAGCTAAACATGTTTGTTTGTGTGTGTTTTCCAGTTTGAGAGCAAAACCAAACCAAAACAAAAAGACAGTATCTGAAAATTTTCGATAATTTATGGGTCTAGACTTACACCCCTACACTTACACTAATAGAATCCCTGTGGAGGGTGAGACAAATTGCCACTGGTCCGAAACGGGATCATGCAAGCTAAAATAGCCCCATGCTGCCTCACTCCAAACTGCCTGGCATTTTTTGCTGTCATCTGTCTAGTGGACCTAAAAGAGTAAGGGTGCCTCAAAACACAACATGTTTATGGCCAAAAGAGCCCTCTGAACTGTTTAGTAAATACCAAGATAAGAAGGGGCTAAACCCCAAGGAATATTTTTATTTGAGTTTATCTGAAAAAGCCATCCTAGGGGCTTCTTCAGGAAACACGTCGGTGCGTAAAAAGAAGCCAAACACTGGTGCACTCATGGTGCTTCCACTGCTAAATACATTACAAACATTACTTTAAGGTCAAAGAGGTAGAAAATATGTGGGAGAATCTTGCATCAGCCTCATAAGGGCTTAAAAACCACAGGATATTAATGACCTCCTCCTCCTGTGAGCAACTTGCTTAGTCACTAAATTCTTTTTCTGCTCCTCAGACATCACACAGGAATGGAAGAGAAGTGCTGGTCTCTGAATGGGCAGCATGTGATGCTGGCCCCTTTGCAGGAGAAGGGGCACTTCCAGCCATCAAGGCTGGTTTGCTCCCAGGCCCATCAAATATCTGCACAGCTGTGCCTTTTGACACTGGCTGCTGGAATCACTGAACCACACCTGCAAGGCTCACTGCATGGCACTGCTGCCAAATATTCATTTAAGAAATGCATGGCAGCCGGGGGAGAGAAAGGTGAAGGGTTTTTCAGTGGTGTCTTCCATCAGGACTACATGTTCAAAGGATGACATTGCCCCCTTGGTCAGTATGGGGCCAGTTGAGAGCCGAGGACAGTGTTTGGAGGGGGCTGGACATCACTCTAGGATAGTTAGAGTCTGCCAAGCAGACACCACACCTGTGTGAAATACCAAATTTTGGCCTGAAATACTCACTGAGATTTATCTGGTTGCCTGTGCTGTTCTTCTTGCTTTGGTTTCACTCAAAGGCCCATATTTCTGTTTGACACTGTAAGGGAGACGCTTTCTCTAGCTTAGCACCATCCTTTGTAAAATATCCGGAATAGGTATCTAATGAGGTCAGACAAAATACAAGTGTATTCATGTACTTGGATGTCTGTGACTCACCCTGACTATTCATGACACAGCCCTTGCTTAAAACTACAGGTACCCTGCATAGTACCTATGTATGGGTAAATATAAGTAAGCAGACTCATGACTATGTGTGTTTGTGTGTGTATATTTATATACACACATCTAAAAACTGTGTAATCTTTATTTGCATAAAAAGACATATGAAACTGAAATAGATATATATGTAGTTAGATTTTGATAGTGCTACACTCAAATGGATTACAACTCACCTTCAAAAGTATACATTGCTATCACTTGGTACTGTGAGTAGTTCCTCTATGGGTTAGGTCCTTTTGTGTGTGCACGCAGCTGCCAAATTAAGAAAATAGCTGATTTCTCTATGTAAAATTACAAGTAAAAAGTATGTAAGGAAGAATGCTCTGAGCCTGCACAGGAGACCCGACATTAAGAGTATCAGCCACACTCTCTCCTCAACCCATTCAGAAATTTAGATGAGAGCATCTGGCATGTGAGGGAGGGCTCTTAGCCACGCTCATTAGTGCTTACCTGTCCCAAGTGTTACAGTTTCAAAATCTTCCACGGAATTCTTTTTCTTTCCCCTACCTACACAGTGGTTTGGGAGTTGAAGAGTCAAGATGAGATGAGTTGTTGAAGCCCAGCCTCTCACTACCTGCTCCCAGAACCAGCTGTCTAAAAGCCTAAACAAAGGGATGGCTGATAGCTTTGCATTCCAACGTGATGGCTAGAGGAGGATTGGGAGAGGAGGGATGGGGCAGAGAGGTTTTTCCTGGTGCTGGCCACACCTCTCTCTTTGGTCTCTGTGGGTGCCGGCCACCATTTACTGGGCTGGTGCAAACACTGGGAGGGGGTCTTTTTTCTGGCTTGCCCCCTGACTCCGAGCACTCTGTGCCATTCTTTGGAGGGAACAGTCATTGCTTCCTGGATTTGCATCAGACTCTCGAGGGGCTGACACCATCTGCAAAGGAGTTGTTATCCCCTTCCCCCTCCCAATGTTTTTCAGGATGGTAGGAGAGGGTCTTTGCACTGCCCATGGGAAATGTTTCATCCCGTCTCTGAGACCACCATTCCCACGTGAGTTTCAGGGCCAGCGTCCCTCCCTGGTCCCTGTCTTTGCCTCGCTGGAGCCCACGAGTGACTCATGGTGGCTGCTGCCTCTTGAGGCATGGCATCACCTCCCGCTGTCTGTAAATACAACTGCATTGAAGGGGCAGAGATAGGATTGATTTGTTTGAAAGTTTTGGTTACAGTGTTGCTATTTGTTCTATTCTAGTTTTGGCTATACGTATATATTTGTAGTAAAGAACTGTTACCCTTTCCTATATGTTTTCTGATTAAAGTCACTGAATTTCAAAGGCTGTGGTGGTTTTTGGGAAGAGGCCTCCTTTCTAGTCCAGGTAGACATCTTAGTTTCTTTTAAACTGAGACACCAAGGAAATATGATAACCCTGGGTCCTGTTATCAGGAGGTGAGAGCAGGCACAGCTTCCCCAGAACCTGTGCTGGAGGCTGGTTTACCACCTCATATGCTGCAGGAGTCTACTGTGGGGCAAAGCAGACCTCCTTTACTCAGCCTGCTCACACGGGATGGAAGTCTCCAAACTCCTCTGCTGGGATTCCAAATTTCCAGCTTTTGACAGATTCCAAGATTTTTGACATTGTTTGCATTCCAGAGATTGAAGTTTCCCCATAGACCATGTTCCTACTGGAAAAAGAATCTCTCCAGAGTCTGAAAACCCCCCTGATCTCTGATTTTAATTTAAAACTGTGATCTTTTTCATCAGAAAAATATTTTGGAACAATTATTTAGAAAATACATAACAGAAAATGTCTCTTTCTCTACAGATCCCCGAATTAAAAGAAAATACTTTAGTAGGCAACATCTCACGCTTCTATAAATGCTTGGTTTTTTCTCCTCCCATGTAAAACCAAGCAAGCAAGCAAGCAAACAAACAATACCTCCCCTTCCCCCACTATGTTCTAAGAGGATATTCTGGATTTATCAAAATGCTTCCAGGCATAAAATACCCAACCGGAATGACCCTCGCTTAATTTTAGTTCCCTGAAGCCTCCCTAGGGGCTTGCTCCTTGTTTCCGTGGGACACCCTGGTCATCCCTGCGGCAGCTGCGGGAACATCAGCAAGGAAAGAAGTGTCTGCAGCCTCTCAGACAAGTCCCACCTCAAGCCACAGCTGCCCTTGCAGCTGCAAGGGAAGTAAATGCTACCCTTGCTGCTCTCTGGGATGCTGGAGCTGGCCAGACATGGAGCTGGGAGACAATTTTTACAGGTCAAAAGTTAATAGAACTGTTCTTATAACACAGGCACCTTGACGATCAGCACACAGCTTTGGCAAGCAGTTCTGGAAATCACACGTGCACTCCTCCGACCCCCTTGAACTTCGGTGTAACAGGAGCTCTGCTGTTAAATTAAAGTAGCAAAAGCACAAAAAGCCTTAAAGAACTGGGGCAGCAACTGAGAAACACTGCATTTGGAGCAAGGGAAGGAAGTGAGGGAATATGGGAAAACAATTCCTCCAAGAGCCTCCTTCTGAGTAGAGTTGTCCAGATCTATACAGGGAAATGGAGTGTGTGTGCTTATGGAGGTGGAGATGACTGAATGGGATTGGGTTTTTTTGTTCTGAGATAGTGAGTCAGCCAAGGAAAAAGCAATTCTGGTTAAACAACCACAGCAATACTTTCTATTTTTTTCCTAATTCTTCTTCCTTGATCTTACTCTAACTTGTCTTTATTAGTATAATTAATCTACAACTAAATCCTTTATGCTATACATACATATTGGTCACAGTACTGCTGTTCATGAGGTCAATTATGGCAGGGCTAGGATGGAGTCATGGAACTCAGAGATAATTGGCTGACTCAACAGCAGAAGATTGCACAGCTTTTGGTCTGCGCTTTGTTGAACAAGGGCCGAAGTATTTTGGCACAAACATGCAATTTGATATGAGAAAGTTGAGAGGATCAGCCCCACAAAAATATTGTGACATACTGATAGTCTCTGCACATCTATGTCAGTCTGTAAATACCATTTTCAACCAAGACCTTCTTGTAAATAGTTATAAGACTTGGAAAAATCTTCTGTTCAGACTGGAACTGTCTTGGGCAATGGCAGAAAAAAACTGAAAATGCCTCCTAGCACTCTGTGCAGCACTGATGGGATTTGGGATCTGGGGGTTTGGGCAGTGGACATCTTGCAGGAAGGGTGTAGTTTGTCAGTATTTCACTGCCTGCCCCCATCCCATTCTTGCCTGCTGGCTCTCAGCACTGATGTCTGTGTGGCCTCCGGTGACATTGGACCACCCAATGCAATACTGGGTTTGCATGGACAGGTTTTGGTAGTGAGGGGCTACAGGATGTCTTCTGTGAGAAGTTGCTAGAAGCTTCCTTCATGTCCATTGAAAGAGAAAAGTGTCCAGAAGATCCTAGTTTTGTGAAATTTCTAACTTTGGCTTGCAAAGTGTTGCTTGCATAGCAAGATTGCTTAACTCATGTTACTAAAGAAACACAGCAAGAAGTGATGAAGTTGTTTTGTTCTGGTTCAGAGTACATAGGCCTAAGCAATTAATCGGCTTCACCATGACAGCCAATGCCAGGCAGCTACAAGACAGATGTGCTGCTGGCCAAGGCTGAGCCAATCAGAGATGGTGACAGTGCCATCAGTAGGGTGGAGGTGGGCAAGGTTCTGGGAGTGGACACAACTAGGCAAGCTGACCCAAATTAACCAAAGGGATATTCTATACCATATGACATCAGGTCAGATGTAAAAGCTAAGAACAGGAGAAGGAAGGTGGTGGAATTCATTATTTACAGGGTTTACCTTCTGGAGCAACTGCTACTCGTGCTGAAGCTCTGCTTCCTGGGAAGTAGCTGGACATCATTTTCTGATGGGAAGTAGAGAATAAACAATTTTTTTTTCCGTTTGCTTGTGTGTGTGCAAACTTTTGCTTTTGCTTTAGTAAACTGCCTTTTCCCAACCTACAAGTCATTTTCCATCTTATTCTCACTCCCCTGTCCAGGTGGGAAAGGGAGCAATAAAGCAGCTTGGTGGGCACTTGGTACCCAACCAAGGTCAAACCACCACAGCTGTAAAGGTTAAGCTAAGCAAAATTTCCATGTTAAAACAGTAAGCCTCCTGAAATGCTGTCTGCCAGTGACCTCTAAAACAGAAAAGATTTCACTCTTTAGAGGAGGAAGGAGGAAAGAGTTGCTAAAATTTATGCTAGGCTTGTGTACAAAATCCACAGATTTCTCATGTTGAAAACCACCAAGACTGGATATATCAACAAAGTCATTAGAAATTGAGTTATTGAGCACCACAAATAAAGAAAGGTGCCTGGCCCTGGGGCAGGGCTCAGCCTTTCCTCCATGAGTTTGAGATTGTGCTGTTGCCTGCTTGCTGCAAACGCAGGTCCAGGTTCCAAGTACCTTTGCTCTTCAAAAACAGAAATTACCTTTTAGATTGATGTTTTTAAAGAGTTTGAAGTAATGCCTGTGCATTCACCCACTAGCTCAAGATATCCATGGGCTTTCTGAGAAAATTGCTTGGTTTTTTTTTCAAGCTGTTTTTTCTAAGCCCCAAGTTACTGGAGTAAGGGCGCTACTCATTTTCACAAGGTGACATATGTGTAACACAGTAAAGGTGGTGAAAGCAGCCTCAGTCACTCAGTTACTAGTCTCTTGCCTCTCAGTTACTAGTCTCCAACAATGCAGGGCTGCTTCCCTGCCGCAAGGTACCACCACCCTCCTGCCTTACCACCAAGGCAAGTTGACTCCTGCATTTACAACAAGTAACCTCTAGCTATCCTGCAGGTTTATGGCTACTGAGCCAGAAAGCCTGCCTGACATTTTGTTGGCCTATGCTCTGTTTTAGCCTAATTTTCTTCAATTATTCGTTCATTCAAAATTTGTTTTATGAGGTTGTAAACCAATGAGGTTGGACAAATGAGTGTGCAAACAGCCTGGACCATACACTCCTTCCCATTTCTCATCCTCACTGGATTCCTGTGTTATGGTATCTGTCTCTGATTTGATAGATCAGAAATCCTGACTATCAGACTGCCAATTTCATAGGCCAGTTCCCTCAGCACTAGGGATGGAGATTATCTGGGCTTTTTAGTCGGAATATATAAAACTCTGAGTTTAGCTTCCATCTGTAGCAGCGTAATTTTCATTTCTCTGAACATTTCCATTAGTCATCCTGGCTCTGACCCTGCAGTCTAGATAATTATTCTTACTGAATTGCAGCACCGTGCTAGTCTCTCATTTTTTGAGACCTAAATAAATTGTTACTCCCTTTAACCTGAGCAGGAAGCTGAATGTCAGGATCTCACAGATAATTTCATTTGGGAAGGTAAATCAACATAAGGAATTGAGTGGCTGTGAAGAAGTTTTGCTTCGCTTGCAAGGAGGTGCAAAGTCCAGAACAAAATGCTCTGAGGGGTTCCCTGCTGCCTGTCCCAAGCCCATATGGATGGTGCTGGAGCTGCCAAGCCCAGGCAGGCCTTCCCACAGAGCTGGGGCTACTGCCACTGTGGTCACCCGACCCCACCAGCAGCCACCTGCAGTGCCTCCAGTCCAAGCACATAAGCTCCCACGCAACATTTTATTCATCTTTGAGAAAATTTTCTCATTAGCAACTTCATTCAAGACCCTTATTTGAAAGGTTAAGCTGCTGATTTCCAAGTGGGTTAAGCAATCCAATAGCCAGTTTTTGCCTGATCCCTCCGTTACAGAAAGAGTAGGACATTTCCTCTTGCCCCAGTTGTACACAGTATTTTTCATTGCCAGATGCTCCTTGGAGTATGCAATAGCTACAGAGGTCTCTGCTACTTATTTTTCTTCTTTGCAAGGTCCAACCAGACTCAGCTGGGGTTATTTCTCACATTTACCATAGACAGTCTGATCTCAAATGTGTGGTTTCTTTCTTTTCCCTTTCCTTCTTTGTTTCTTGGTCCCCACTCACAAGAGCGCTTGTGAGACAGTTGTGATGTGCCCTGTTGAGCCTGGAGTCTTTCCATGCCCTTTGTCCTTCCTTTCTGAATTGCTATAATTTGCATTTTTAACCTTTACATTAACTTAAACCAAATCTGCCCACTTGGTCCAAGGTCATCTTCTACAATGAGTTTTCTATGACCAACTGTATGGATAACAAAATAGGTTGAGGTAATGTCACCCTTGCTTGACTCAATGACAAGTGAGCTGCTGCATCCAAGAACACATGGGGCTGGTAACTATTAGTACAACTATTTTCCAGCTGGTAACTCTGAGCTTTAGGTCTTTTCAATTATGTGATTCTCAAGAGCGCCTATTTCTGATGAAACTGCAAAGCATTCTCCCGCTTCTAAAGCTGCTACCAGGAGTGTGTGGCAGAGCACACTGAGCCCCTTTCACAGGACTTCATTCCTCAATCACCTCTTCCAAAATTAGCTGATAATATCCTTTGTTTTCTCTATACATTGGTTTCTCTGCTTCCCTTAACAGCTCGCAGATAGGTCACTTGTTCTTTCTGCGTATCTGTTTGTCTGTCTTTCTATCCATCTATTATCTTTTATCTACCTGTCAAGGTTGCTGCTCTTGCTCCACCATTGTCTGTACAACACCCACGTTTTCTTCCCTCCACTCGCTCAGTGACCAGCTCGCTAGTTTGCCAAACACTGCAGTTGTATGTTTCTGATATTATCCATATTGTTACCTACATCAAGCCCAGTCCTTCACCCTCTGTGCTTCACGCTATATTAAAGCTTTTTTCAATAGTAGGATTTTCTCTGTCATTCCTTTTCTCATTCTTTTGTCCATTGATTTCTCTGCTTTTTAAATGTTCTCCATCTCTGTATTAAAATCAAGCACACGACTTTCCTGAGTCTCACATAATCTACTCCTCTTAATTTTATTTGAATTCTCCTCTATTTCTAGGCTTGTCAGTATTTGTCCCACCAGACTGGTATCTTAGGGATGCAGGTGAAGTCCTTTTGCCAAGAGAAGTCCCATTCCTGGGAACACTCATTATTGCAGCAAGAATTAGATGAATATTATGTTCATATGCTGTCATAAGTTTTCTTTATTCTGGATCCCTGAGTCCTCAACATTATTCTCAAAAACTTATAAGAATTTGCTGATTATTTGGTGCAAGTTAATCAAGCTGAAAAGTAGATTAACGGCATTAATTCACTTCTATTAAGCTTTTAGTGGAGTTTACTTCTTCAGTAGTTATTTGCTGAACTTGAAGATAGCTTACTTCACCTTGTGAACATACCTTTGTGTATTATCCGCCTCTGTAGGTGCTCATTGCTTTTATCTTTTAAGGTTAGCAAAGCAGGTGTAGATGTATAAGACAGCACCTTAACTTATCTGCCCTGGGCCCTGTTTGTGGCTGGAAGTGTTGAGACAGCAGTGCCACTGACTCCTCTTGGGATCACATGGACAGTTGCACCTCTTGGGCTAGCCAGACACAACCCTGGCAGGAAAAACAAATGATCCAAGGAAAGAGCTGCAAACCCAATTGGCATGAGGACATCAAAACAAGCTTTCAGGCCAAAAGGTTTTTGCAGACATAGACTGAGCTGTTTGAGTAGTCATCATACCACTGCTAGCTGATTGTACCCCTCCCTTGCTGGGATTGTCACCATGACAGCAAGACCCTACACAAGACGTGAACACTTGGATGCCACTGTGTCGTCCCTTCATTATGCTAAAATCCCTGGGGTTGTGTCATTGAAATGGAGTGGGAGCGTTCATGCAATCCTTTACAAGGCTGCCTGTGTGGTTTCCCTTTCAAGTGGAAATAATGAACATCTGGGGTGGGATTCCCTCTCAAAAGTGGTCACCTAAAGATACATCTTAAATATAGGTGATTAAAGACAAACCAGATACCTACATCCCACTGCAGCTCATGGAGCCTGAAGAGATACTTAGGTATCCACTGGAATGTGAGAGGAATAAATTTAGAAGTCTAACAACTGAAGCTGATTCCCACCTTTGATGACTGATAAAACCTTTGTCATGTCCAAGGGTTTTCTAAATCACTATGTGTGTAAACCCAGGAAGGCTTTACTGCAAGGTCAGCCACAGCCTCAGCCAAAACTAATGGTTATCTGCCCATCACATGCTTTCTCCACCCATCCTTGGGCTGGAGAAGCTACTCCACTCCTCACCCCATGCCTCTTGTGCTAGAGCTGAAGGGAGACTAGTGACAGTTCTTGTGTCCCACATGTTGTGCCACAGCTACGGCAGGACAGCACAAGGGTCAGGTGGCAGACACAGTGGCTGGGAAATAGTCACTATTTCCTTTCTATTACTTGTGTTGTTCAGTATTTAGAGAGAGAGCATATGTTGGACTGGGGATGGCATCTATGCCAACATATGGCCCTATCTCTCCGTCTCTTAGGCAGGGCAGAATGGCTTAGTGCTGCTGCTCCTTTTGTCCAGTCAAACTGCAAGGCATACATTCTGTCTGCCACTATTGCCACCTCAGATCTGTTTCAAAACTAGCTTTCTGAAACTCAGGAGAAAAACACTTCCTGCCCTTCCCAGCACAGGTATGTTTTGCTTGTTGAGGCAAGGGGTTGCACTGTAGCACCAGTAAATACGTTTCACAGGAACATTCAGGCATCTATTTGCTCCAAGAGATGAACATAGAAACTTTTATTTCCACAGCTGTGTAACCTTGTTTGTCCACTAAGAAACCCCATTTAAGTGCTGCTCTTTTTATTTTTGTTGTTCTGGAACATAAAAAAAAAGTTCATCAGGAGAAAAGACTCTTTGCTCACACCAGAGCTTACTGAAGAAAAACAGGCTTGGATTTGTGTTTCATTTTTCTTGTTGCAGAGGCCCAAACTATTCACAGGGCTCCTCAGTTTCTTCACTGAGTCTGCAACTGATGCCCTCTGGGTGATGCTGTCTGGGAGCAGAGAGCTTCTCATCCATTTCTTGACCACCTGGAAGCAATGAAGCAGCAGCACTGGGGAAGAATGGCAGTGGGGGGCAGGTCACTGTCCACAGGCATGTTGATCCATCTGGCAGGTTGCCCTGAGGACACATGGGGACAAGGATAACTGGCCAGCTCATGCTGCTGCACTGGGTGCCAACCAGGGCCACGTGCCATGCATCCACTAGGGAAACAACCTTCCCGAGGGGAAGTACATGACTGGCACGTTACCATTTGCATGTGTACGTTAAACAGCACTGATTGCAAATTAACAATCTTTTAGCCTGCATTAGAGTATTGTCATTGAATAACTGTGCACAGCATGAAAATTGCCATTGATGGCAGGGCAATTTAAGACTGAAAATAAGTGCCCTTTAAAGCAGGATATGCACAGCTACATCTTCTGCAAGCTGATGGCTTTCCCAGGGTAGCCCAACCTGGGCAGATAACTACGCTGAGAAAACACAAGTCAAAATGCTTACAGCAAAACCTGAGGAAAGCAAAGAAACACTCAGGATTGCTTACCTGAGCAGACTCTTGGCAGCATATTCCAAGAGTCCCAGAGCTGTGTAGCACTGAGATGGGATGTCCCAGCAGTACGAGCCAGGATTTGGCCTTAGGTGATGGAGACTGTTGTCTATGTCATGGTGCTTCAGCCAGCTCTGTGTCATGAAACCACTCTGGGCACCTGAGATTGTGCTTCTGGAGGGTTGTGACAGGCTGGGACCAAGAGTCCTTTGGCACATCACATGGGCACCCAGTATTTCAGGGAGACCTGTGGCTCTGTGCAAAGTGCCTTTGGCAAAGGGGTTTGGGTACAATATGTCCCTCAGAGTGCACATCGTGCTCATGCAAGGCAGAAAAGGGGTGGAGAGTGGAAGCAGGGGAGAAAAGAAACAGCTGCCTTGTGCATGAAAAGATTTGCCAAACTCCCATGGTTAGATTTAATAGCTGGGTGCTGCAAGCCCAGGAGAACAATGTAATTTATGTCATTACTGCTAAAAGGCTGGTTTGATGGCAAGGGCTTCATTCGAGTTGCCGAAAACGTTTAACAAAGGGGAAAGTGAAAACAAACATGAACGCTGTATTAAAAATGATGAGGATTTTGGGGAAAGTGCCAGGAACATTTTTCCAGTGGTACAAAGTTCTTGTCTGAAAAGCCGCTCATTTTGCCAATGTTAACTGTAACATATGAAGCTGGAGTTAAGGGTAGAGGGAAATAAATAGATTTTGCTTTAACTACACAAGTTGCTGTAAGAGTAGTTAGGTCACCCTGTTGTGTTTGAATAGCAGAAGCAATGGTGTGATTTCTTTTTCATTCAGTGTTAATTCTGTCTTCTTGAAAAATGACTTCTTAAGCATCTATGTGAAGTATTTTGGGGATGGGAATGGAAGGCGGCAGAATAGGTCAAAAGAGAAGAGGTCTGAGTGTTTGTGCTAAATCCACCTTTTCTACGAGTACATTAAATATGACACTCCTTTTCTCACAGGAGCAAAAGCAGTGTTTGCTGTTAACCCTGCTGTTTTGCCTGTTTCTGTACATGGTGCTACTTTTAATGTATCATCTCATACAACATTGAGTGGAGTCTGGCGGGAACTCAAAAAAATGCTGGTACTTCAGGAAGGCACCACCGCACTGCCCTCTTAATTCTGCCTGGTATGAGGCCATATGGCTCTGGGTACTGCTGGTCCTCTCCCCGCGCCTCGGCAAATGCCACTGTGTGCTGCAGGGGGAAGTGCAGCTCACAGGCAGTAAATTCTTGGGTTATTTTGGTGATGTGTTGAAGGCTGGGTCAGGGGCCTTCCTTGACCGCCTGCTCATCCTCTCCTGCCAAAACACACTGAAGGACTTGGGCAGCCTTGCAGTGAGGCAGCATCAGTCTGATTTACCGTTTGGGCTGAAGGACTTCTCTGGGGTCCTTTTGCCCTGAGCAGATATCAGCTGCCATCCTATGCAGTGTCCTCCTGCAGCATTGCTTAGGGAGTAGTCCTCATATCAGGAATTCACCTCAAAGCTCCCCAGCCTGTGGAGGGTTGCACTTGCCTGTATTTGCCCACCATTTGGCACTGGCGGAACCACTGGGAACAGGCCTGGTGCTGCAAACCCCTTCCCTGGAGAGACAGGTACTCCTTACACTCCCACCATAAAGCCCTTCTCCCTTGTGCAACCACAGCCAATCATCCAAGGGGATATTTGAGATGACGATCAGCTCACTTTCATCCAGCAAGGCTGATCTTTGCTTGCTGTTAATCGCAGCTAACTGGATAGCAATGATTTTGCAACAGAACTGCTGCCAGTCCATTCAGATTATCTGCTCCAGTGCTTTGAGAGACAGCTGGTAAAGCAAATAGTTGCAATCCAGAGAAATTATCTTTATTTGCCTGTAAGCACAGCACTATAATGCGAGGCTCAAATGAGCCTCTTTTGGCACGCAAGGTCAGTGTTGCCTTTTGCATATGGCATACATTAGAATAAGTCCCAACCCCACAAAGCATCTCTTTACCAAGAAGCTGCATTTCAAAATTAGATGCATTTTATTGTTCTTGTCAGAGCTTACAGAATGGGCTGGCAGTGAAATCTGTAATTCCATGCGTGCAAATACTTGAATACTTTTAGATGAGTTTTAAGAATACATTCTTATACTTTTTCTTGCTCTAAGACTTGTTGCTACACATAGGAGATGGCCCCCACTTCCCCATCAACTTTGGTGGGACAAGATGTAGGATACGCATCCCAAAAAATCCTGGTTTTCCTGATGCTGAATATCCCATTCCCCCTTCCTTAATCCCTTATGCAGCTAATGTTACATGGTGGTTTCTTATAGTGTAAAATATGCCTTTTGTTGAACAAGCAAGACCCACAGACTCTGAAGATATCTGTAATTTGATTGACATTGTTTTTCTGTGCCTTTCTTTGCACAAGTTTGTGCTTTGCTGTCCCGTTCTCACATGACTCTGAAGCCAGGGAAACATGGTGCCAGAAGAGACACGCAGGCAGTGACGCAGCTGCTGGGGCATAAGCATCTCAGGCACTTTGCAATGCACCACTACACAGGACCTCCACAGTGGTGGGGCATTTGCGTCAGAGCCCCGGGATACCTGCCCTCTGTCTCAGCTGCCACTGCCTGTGGACCCCCACCTGAGCATTGCTGAGGACGCTGCTGGGCTGCGAGGGCTGTGCAAGGACAGGCACAGTGCACACGGCCAGCACTGCGACAACCTGCTTGCAGGAAACTTTTGTTTCAGTCAGTGGACCTGCAGTCTGTCCTGTGGCTGGCTCTTCCATGGAGGTTTCCAACAAGGAGATGGCTTCAGTGCTGGAGCCAGCTTGGAGCAGGTGCTGCATGAAGATCTGACTCAGATGTGCAGGTTGCCAGATACTCACCAGCTGGCAGAGAATTTCAATCATTAGTAACAACAGAATTAAATGCAAAGCATCAAATATATTTCCAGAATGAGCTGGGGTTCTCAGCCTTACTACCTCCTGCTTTTTCTTAAAGGATCCAGATCCAGCATGGATGATGGCCCTGTAAGGACCTTCGCTCTCCTTCAGGTTCTGTTCATCACACTTGTACCATACCTGCACTGTCAGTGTCACTGGGTGAGGAGGTCACCAGAAAGGGTCAAAAACTTCTGGCATCAATATATAATGAAAATTTGACTGACTCTACTGGACCATTCCATCTGAGGAAAGAGCATTTGATGCACTTTGTCTTTTTCCCTGTTTCCAACAGTGGCTACTGAAATTTCAAGGCATTGGTTTGGGCAGCTCTGGAGTATTATGGCTGCTGCTATGTTTTTATTCCTTCCTGTCACAATGCACTTAAGTGTCATATCAGTTTCAGGACTATCAATACCTTAAGTGTGGTTATCACGTACACTGAACTACGCTACTTTGTATTTATGCTGTCTTCAGATGTTTTTACTTTTGGTGTTGTATGTGAGGGTGCATGGACTCTGCTGGATCTACAGTCACTGTGCTATTCACCAGTTGTCCCATCTTCACCTCTTAGTCTCATTTATATTAATCTCATCTCTGTCTTGAAAAATGCTCTTTTTTCACTGCTGACTGCAGAAGTTTTGTGTATTCATAATCCTTCTCATTCTTGTCTCTGCCTCACTTAGTTGTTTTTAATGTATACTATGAAATGCATGCTAATAATGCTCTACAATGTTTCAAGTGGGGGTACCATAATTTTATAAGAATCTCAATATTTTGCCTGTTTTCATATTTGCTATCTATTTTGAGTCCAGGTTATTAAACACAATGAATGCAATGATGCCTGGAGTAAGGTGGTGAGTTATTCCAGGACATATGATCCTAATGAAAACTTTCAGGTTAGCCCTTTCCACATGCATCTTGAAAAGGTTTTCCACCCGCTGGTGTGCTATGTATCTAGTTTTCCCAACGAGCACCAGAGCGTCCCAGTCTTTCCTGATGTTTATGAAGCTGGTTGTATATCTTGCTACCAGCCAGTCCTGCCCCTGCACTGTTCCAGGTCATTAACAGCTCTATTAATCACCGTTGCCAGTCTGGGAGGAAAGCATACCCAATTCCTCACCTCTTGTTGCACTAAAATGAATCATTTTTCTTTCATCCTTTGTCTCCTGCCTGTTTCAGTTGATAATCAGAAACATCTTTGGCCCACTCTTGCCATTTTGGTGCCTCGAGTACTTTTACTAAGCAAGTAGAAATGACAAGTTTGACAGCACCAGCAAGCTCTTCTGTCAGGTAGTTTTTGCTGACCAAATCTCAGAGCTGTTAGGACTGAAGAGGGCCCCAGCAGAAGACAGTACCCAGATCAGGGCAGAGTGGGGAGCTGTGAGAAGATAAACTTAGCAGGTTTCTGTGGTGTAAATAGGATGGTATTTCATGGAAGCAGTTGAGTGTCCCCCCATTCAGCACTAGCAGTACTATTTCCTATGTTTACAGATGGGCAAACAATCCAACAGCCAGCCTTGAAGACATGGCAATCACTTGATCTGTTTTCACGAATGTCCAGGGTAGCTAAAGGTGAGAGATTCTTGATACTACCCACTCCATGCCCAGAGAAGAGGTTCGCAGAGAGGAGGGCACCCTGCAAAGGCACATTTTCTACAACCAGCAGTAAACTTTGCAAAACAGTGAATTTCAAATGCCCGCAGAAAAGGCATTAGAAATGAATTTCACATTTATGTCAAGCACCAGCAAAAGGAAGTTGCTTCCAAAAGCCACACTCAATCAGGGAATAGACCCACTCTGCAACCTTGCATCCCATCAACACTGTCTCAGTGCAGAGAATCTCAATTAGCACTGGCAATGCTCACAACAAACAATGAACAAGCATCTCCTGGGCTGGAACAGCTCACTCAGAGCATGCTGTCACTAAAACTTATCATCTGTCTAAAGGGGAAAGTGTCGGAGTTTGTGAAGGCTTCAATGAAACTGCTTTTGGCTTAAAAATGTGAGGAGAAAAAGAGAGCAATAAAGTAAAAAACCCAGCTACCATCACTCTCATAAGGCCACCCCTGCTGTCTACATTTGAGAGAGGTCAGGCAGGACTGTGCTTTGCTGCTTCCAGTTTCTAATAATTATTGCCTGCATGACAGGTGGTGAGCATCAGTTTTGCATGTGGTCTCAGAGGAGCTTGTACTCCCTCCCTTGAAAAGCAAATGCCTCTCTTCACTGATGAAGAAAGCAAGAGCACACAGGCACGCTTTGCAAACTGAGCATGTGGTGTGGGACACAGGTACAAGAGTCTCCCTGACTGCAGCCTTCATTTAACAGCTCACAAAGCTACACTTGGCCGCCAGGGCTTTCCCCGTAAGGAAGCATGCTAGTGTGTGCCCCCCAGAAGGGATCAAACACTGGTGCAGATGGAGGAGCAGAGGACTGGTTACCAGCATTTTTCCACCAGCAGGGACAAGTGCCCTGTGGTTTCAGCTCCACAAACAGGCAGTGCCAGGGAAGATGCCCTGCCCCAGGGCTCTGCTCCATGGTTACTCTGTCACTAGGAGAGGTGGCCAGCAATCTCCAGAGGGGCACTGGCTCTGCTGTGGTGATGGCCCATACCTGCCATCTGGGACCTCACAATTCCTTAGTGTTTTCTCCCCTTTATGTCTTGATCTTCACTCAGGCCAGGGCCAAACTCTTCTTTAGGAGGGCCAGCCAGCTCACAACAGCCCTGGTTTGACAGTGTCCAAACTCTCCAAAGGATTCATGTGGGAAGATGTTTTTGTGTCTGCCTTTCTTTCTTGCTCAGTCCTAAGGTGTGTGGGTCTGAAATAAGACTGAATTTAATTTTTTTTCCCCCTCCCTTGGAGGCCATTTCAGGAAACTAATTTTACTGAGAGATGTCAGTTGTCCTCAGCCTGAAAATGTGGGGTCTTTTTAAAATTGTTTAGTAGCTCTAAGAAAGCATTCCCCTAACGGTGCACATCAGCAAAGACTGCCTGTTTGAATCACCTCAGAAGGATCCTTCAAAGCAGCTTTCAGACACGGGCAATTTTGATAATGAGAACAGGCACTTCAGCTATTTTTAATGGATTTTTTTGGATTGCCATTGTTTAGGGGGGGAACTTCACATACTGATTTCTCTCCTGTAGCGGTTTTCATATGGCTCCCTGTCTAGCTGCAAATTCCTCTCTCATTAAAAGTAGTTACTATTATTACAAACTTTTCTCCTCATTTCTCCTGGGTTTTGCATGACAACCAAATCTGTGGAATCACTCTTTCCTCGTTCCACTCAGGATATCCCATAAACTCACTTATAAGCTGGAATGTTTGCTTAAATAACTGGCTGTAGGAAGATCTGCCCCCTTTGGTGGGGGCCAGAGAGTCCCCAGAGGGGCTCATTATTCACTACCATGCTGCCAAACAGACCAGCCAGCTTGCTTGTGCATATGTGGCCTCAAAGATCAGGTTCATAAAGCATTGCTCTGTTTTCTTCCTTCTCCCCCACCAGTTAAGGATTAGAAAAAGAAATCAGCATCTAGAACCAAGATGTATGCAAGAGAATAGTTCCCTTCTCACTTCCTTCTTTTCCATCCACCAAGCCAGAACATACAGATGCCCCACAAAAAGCATCTTGTATTCCCTCTGACCATTACAGTTTTAAGTAGAAACATGCTATTACACAAAAACACACCCTTCTCAGTTGGTAACAGCTCTTTTAAATAATTCCTGCCAAGTTACTAAGCCTGACCTCGTGTTTTCCCAACATCACAAAGGCCAGCTCTATTCAGGCCATCCCTTTCCAGGAGATTCCCCATTCGAGTGCTTGAAATGCTTTTTGTCTCTTTGGCCGCTTACAGCACTAAAAGGACTAGAGCAGAGTTTATATTTACCCAGGCTATTTTTATAAGTACAAGACCTACAGGGTCACTTCTTACTCCACCAAGATTTTTAAAAACAGAAAGGAGAAACGATTGAAGCTCCAAGTTATTTTAACGAAGAAAAATAATGCAAACTCTCTCTAGTTATTTTACATTCTGTATACGCTGGTATACTTAGAAGCAGGGTGGTTTAAAAAACAACGATCTTTCAACTTTTTTTTAGTTTCAGGGTTTAATTTTTATTTTCATTTATTGTTACTACAGAGTAGCAACTCTCAGTGACAGGAGTTTTGGGATCTGTTGTGCCATGGATGACTCTTTTGAATGAACTGTCTCTATGATTTCCTTTCCGCAAGCATGAAATAAAGATATAATGGATACATTTCACTCAAGAGTTTAAAGCTCATTGCCCAAGAACATGATATACTTACAAATTCAACAGAGAGAAGACAAAAAAAATCTGTTATTTCACTCCAAGAGATTGTTAGACCATTAAAACAAAGGCTACTGATAAAGCTTACATGCCCATTTGGATACATTACTAGTCTGTTAAGCATCAGCAGAGAAAAGAATTCCTTATTCCCAGACTCGCATGTGGCACATGTGTAACAGTGTCTCCCTGCTGCAAGCTGAAAAAATGGTGAAGGACAGGTCATTTGAGACCCTCTGACTCTGGAGTCTCGAGTTTAATTCAACTTTGAGGCACTCAGCTGAGGAAACACCAAGTGCTCTTCTTTTCCAAAGTCTTTTTAAATTGTTGTGCAGAAAACCGAAGTCAGAAAAATCTATCTTAGCTGGAAACTAACTTGCTTTAACTGATTATCAACTGTTACCTTCTTCAAAGCATTCAACAGACACTACCAGGGTATTTTAGTTTTTACTGACTTTTAAGATAGGCCTGCTTTACCAGCAGCATTGAACTGGTCCTGGCAGAACATTTTAAATGCTATTGTGCTGTAATCACTATATGAGAAACCTTGCCAAGTTTCATTTGATTTTAATTTGACTTTTCTGTAGGAGCCTCAGAAGCTTTCCAGTTTCCATGACTATTCAGTTAACTACAGCAAAAGCTCCTGCATTGTGCTCTCACCTTGTTGCTTCAGTCAGTATTGGAAGAGCCAACTTTGAGTGTCTTGCCAGTGACAGCAGAAAGTTGTGCTTACTGAGAAATGGACAGGTAAGAAATACCCCATCCTTTGAAAAACCTCAGGTGTGTTGGTAGACAGACATTCAGAGAAAGGGAAAACATCCTATGTGCTGTGATGCAAGGTGTCCTATTATCCTCTGCACCTCCAGTGACTTGTGGGTGGCCAAGTCCTCTCTATATGTCCTGAAAATCTCTGAGTAGGGAACTGACTTCTGTACTTCGCTTGATGTGTCCCTTGGGAGAGGGTCCCCTGGGACTGTGACACAACTGTTTCCAGTACCAAGCACTTCAGCTTGGGCTTGGAGGCAGCGCAGGCATTCCAAGGGCCAGGGTCGAGCCACCTGGTGAGGTGGTGTGGTCTGCAGCTCACTTACAGGCAGAAGCACATGGGTTTTGTTTAAGGCTGTCGGGGTGGTGTTCAGGAGGCACATCTTGGAGAAAGTCAGCTAGCAATGTGCCCACAGTGTAGTATGATGGGCATTTCCCAGCACTGGAAACCCACACAAGCATGGCATTGCACTCTGGGGCATCAAGCTGCTTTGCTTTTGGTGCCACTCAATTAGTGCATCCAAACATCCTAAGAAACCTGACGACGCAGATGCTGAATTGTCCTGCCAATACACCTTTGGCAGTATGTTTATCTCAAGTTGCTTTAGCAATTAGGCAACGGCCAGAGCTTTTCTGGAGTCTGTCCACACAAAGCCAAGGCATTGGGAGGTCTGCTCTAAGGGGATTAGAGGGGATCTCTGCTTAATTAGTCTAAGAGGGCTTATCTCAAAGATTATTTCTTACACAGAGCAAAAAGAGCTACCAAATGGTCTTAGGGTCAGTCAATTACTGCACGTATCAGGTGATGTGGCAGAAAACTCCATGGGTTAAGACTTTCGATCCAGAAGAAATCCAGTAGCAGAGGTAGCTGGGGCCATACTGACACACAGCTGGTCAGGGAGAAGCACAGGCCATACCCCCCTCACAGGGTGGCAGAGCAGTGACCTCTGAAATCACGGCAGCCCGATTAGCCCAGCTAATCTGGAAATGTCCTTCAAGGTGGATCTACAAGGCAGAGCAAGTGTTCAGTGTCCTGGCAGGGCAGCTCCTGACCAACACGTGGAGGAAAAGGATGGCACCTCACACTTCCCCTGTGATGGACAGAATGTAAGGGTTGTTTTTAAAGGAATATGCAGATTTAGGAACAATTACACAGTCAGTTAAGTAGCTGTGTATTTCTAAACATACTAAGTCCCAGCTGTGGTCTGCAGGCAAGCTTTGCTAAAGAAGGTGAATGTAGCAGCTGCTGCAATGCTAATCCAGCTTTCTCGGTGCTCACAGCACCACTGCAGGAGCCTGCTGCTCATCACGAAGCACCCACACAATGTGGCAGACACTGTTCATTCAAGCACTTGCCTACAAGGGAGACTTTTATGTGTAGAGAACAGTGAACTTCCTTTTTTTCTTGAACTTTTCTTATCATTACTACCACCGAGCCACAAGCAACCACCTGCTTCCATCATCTTTTGATACTTGATCAGAGAACTTTATGGATTATTTTGATACTGCCAACCAAGGTCAGTGAGCAATCAGAATATTTCCCCTCACCAAGTCTTCCCTTTTCCCTCTTTTTAATTTCCATTTATAGGTTTCTGGACACATAAATGTGCAAATAGTAGCTGAAACTTTTTTGTTGGAGTTGCAAAGACAATGAAACCTGAATTAGGTTTGTATTGTTTGTTAATCTTGTTTGCTTGGGTTTTACTCTTTGGCTTTTTTTGTTCATTTGGGTTTTTTTTAAACTTTTAACAAACATGCCAAAATGTGGAACAAATTAAAAAATTTAATGAGGAAGCAGCATTACAAACTTCTTGAAAGTGTGGTCCACATAAATTACTGGAAAACTCTACTACTTATAAATAAGAAAACTACATTTGTAGTTTCAGTGATACACATGCTCTGTACATTTCTTAGAATGTCTCATGAGAACAGGGGAGAAGCAGCTTCTGTGACGAACTATTGATTCAAGAACACAGAGTGGCTGCTATGTGCAAAATGAATACAAGATCTAAAAAAAAAAAAGGTGTGTGTGGGGAATAAAGGGGGGAGAATCTCTCTTGTCTTACATGAAACAAGTTGTTCTCCACATAGAAAAAAGCTGAACATGAGAACATGATGCTCATCCAATGGCAGAGGTGACTTGCTTAGGGTGAGGAGCCATGTACCTTGATGAGCAATGAATCTTTCTTGTCACTATCCTTCCTCCATATTGACAGATACAGTTTTTTAGCAATGTACATTTCTGGACACACCAAAGAGCTCTGAAACTGGGGATGCCTTCACCTAATGGGGAGAAAGGTATGTTTATTGCTCTTCAGATTACCTGTAACCATGAAAAATGACAAGGAAAATGAGCATTTTGTTTTAGATCTAAAGCAGAGATGAGAACTCTCTCTCCACAGACATCACATACAACTCATTTCCAGGTGGATATTGTCTGCCTGGATTAAGGATATCCACCTGATGGGTTAACAGTCACTTTAAATGCAGAGATTAGGAATTATCTCAGTAAACTATAATGCATGTCACGAACAGCATTCCCTAGTTGAAAAGGGGAACAAGTAGACAACTTGTTGTAAATTCACACCCACACTTCATGATCTCTGACTGCTTGAATAAGTACGTTCCCAGAAATAACCATGAATACCACCTTCATCAAGAAAGGTTGATTGAATTCACCTAATAAAGAGGTGCCAGCTCTTATGAAGACTTCTGGAAAGCCTTGAATCTTCACAGCTGTATCTTCTCCTGAAAATCAGGCAGAACTAGAAGAGTTTTTGATTATCTCCCTCAATCTTAAAATACAAAGCTATTTTAAATCCGTAGTGCCTCTGACTTTCAGGGTTGCCATCCCCAAAATTAATTTACAATAGAGTCACACAGTAAAAATACAAACTTTACCTAAAAAATAGAGAAATACACAGGTGTGGAAGAAATCCTACCCTGTTACAGCAGCACAAGATGCAAGTGTGGAAGCTTCATGAAGGATTTGAGAAGTACATTAATTCACATTGTACTGAGTGTGCTCACCCATTTACTCTCTATCAATAGGACACTTACGTGTCATTCATCTTACTTTGCAGAATCCCATCTTCTTTGGGTTAATCAATTATTCTTGCTCCTGTAATTAAAATCTCACACAGCAAATACTATAAAGGTTAAGTTATTACTGTCTTAGAGAGAGAACGACTTCAAAGCAAAATTGCACAAACCCTTTTGGAAAGTTTTTCTTGTGTCACTGCATGGGTCACACGCCGTCAGGCAGGTTATGAGGTTCCTGCATTCAGACCAGTCCCTCACCACTGCTGTTAATGAACTCCACCTCTGAATCTGCTCCTAGATGACTTCACTATCAGCAAAGCTGACCTCTCTTTCTTAAAGAAACTTTAACATCTACAGTTGGAAGTCCTCCCTTGCTGAACAGTCTCATTCCTACTCTTTCCCACTTAGTTTCTCAGCTCTTAGCCAGTGTTTGCAGACAAGGACTGTGCCCTGCCCCCAGCAGTTACTACATATAAAATGCAAAGAACAGAAAGCATATCCAGTGGCAGCTAAAGAGTCTGGATGGAGACTTCTATCTCTCTTCACACTGGGCAAACCATTTTTTCAGAGGCTTATAATTTGGGACAAGTTTAGACCCATGACTGTGGGCTGTTGAGGCAATTTCCCAGTAGTTCAAACAAGAATGGTGTCAGTTCTTAACAGAATGTTTCCAAGAATTCAGCACAGGCAGAATGGTGCATCTTTCATTGTTTTATCCTTAGAAACAGCTGAACCATTAAAAAATAGAGAATAAACAAACACTCCCAAATCTGGGACAGATAGAACATCCTGAGAAAACTGGAGCTCTACTAATTAGTCTGTAAAGCAGCAGAAAAACCTGATCACCTGGTCTCATACTGGAAAGTGCTAGGCGACCTCTATTCAGTTTGATTATTCCATCTGCAAGAACAAAGGGTGAACAGTAAAAAGAAGCCTATGTAATAACTAAAAGAGCTGTGATCTAGAGTATATTCTTGGCTGTAGGATGAAAGCCTGTTTTGTTTTTCTAAGCTGTGTTGTACAACTGGAAAGCTAAGGTGCCATGTCTCAAGTATTTGGGGATGACATTTGGGGTTAGTATCTTCTGGTTATTAAATTGTACAAGGATTCTAATAGAAGGAAAAAATCCAAGTGTTCAGAATCTTTCCCTACAATGTCTCAAGAAGCAGCTTTATACTTATTTCAACTAAACAAAATGTCTTGTAGAAGGCTACTTTTCATATCCAGTTCTCTGATCAACCTAATAAGCATTTTTGTGCAAGAATATTCCTAATCTTGCTCTGTGATAAATGCTGTATTTCTACCATTCAACATAACACTCAGCCTACTTACATATTTGTCTTTGACAGTCTTCCAGGTTTGTATTTTCATGTTTTTAACCTAAATCCACCCCCATTCTCCTCCACTTCTGCCAGCCAACCACCTCACTTTTCCACTTTTCAGTGAGACTCCTAAGTGGCTGTCTGGCCTTGCAAACCCTGCTAAGAAGTGGAGGCAGGTCTCTCAGCTGTTATCCAGTTGCCTACATATGTGGTCACTGCACCATGATGTTTGAAATAAATCCTCAACCTACTTCATATTCCAGTCAGACCAGAAAGTGTGTGCTTGAAAGTACACAGAAAAACAGTTCTAGCAGAGTGGGATGAAGATTTGCTGTTAGCAGTTCCAGTATCTCACAGTCCCTGGCTCACATCAACATGGCTTTTTCTTCCACCCACTTGCAATCCAGCCTGTAAATGCAACCCACAGCCTGGAGAAGACAAGGCTCTGGGGAGCCTTCTGGCAGCCTTCCAGTACCTAAAAGGGGCCTACAAGAGAGCTGGAGAGGAACCTTTTATACGGGTCTGTAGTGATAGGACAAAGGGGAATGGCTTCAAACTGAGAGAGGAGAGATTTAGATTAGTTTCTAAGGAAGAAACTCTTCACTGTGAGGGTGGTGAGGCACTGGAGCAGGCTGCCCAAAGAAGCTGTGGATGCCCCATCCCTGGAAATATTCCAGGCCTGGCTGGCTGAGGCTTTGAGCAACCTGGCCTAGTGCAAGGTGTCCCTGGTCATGGCAGGGTGGTTGGAACTAGATGACCATGACCTTTAAATGTTCCTTTCTACCTTAGCCACTCTATGAGTCTGTAATTCTAACTCAATACTTTTTACCTCCAATGGAAGAAAAATATGGTCTGTTGACCATCCGACAACAAAAGCCCAAATAACAACCAAAGTAAAAACCCAGATGTGTTAACTGACGTCCCTATGAAGAAAAGACATGCAGTTCCAAATGTCTGCAAATTCTGTGATTGCAATTAGCAAAAAAACACAAGGAAAGTTCTTTTTGCTGGTGTTATTGCATAATGGGAATTATGTTTAAGACAACTACTAGGGCACTAGTGCATTCAGAGTCGTTGGAAGCTGGAAATCCCATACTTACAAGAGAATGACCAAGATGGTGACTGCAAAAGGAAGACATGACTACATACTGAGCACACTTGTGTGAGCCAGATAGAGCAATATACACAGTCGTCAGCAATTCCAACCAAAATATTTCACAAAGCTTTCTCAGAGTTTAAAACCTTCCTGCAGTAGCTAGAAAGAAAAAAAGGGAAGGAGGAAGGGTGCAGGACACACAAAATATTTGCTAGGAGTAAAAAATTCAGTTTTCTAGCTGTTCAGTTATTTGATAAGAGTATGTCACACACTGGCATTTTTTTTCTGAACTGTTCGAACAGCCCAATGAATTCCTGTTGCCCCTCTATGTGTATCTTCTTAGACAAAACAGAAGGATATTACTAAATTAATGAGAGTGGAAGAACCCATCAGCAAAAGTCCCTCTGGAACTGATTTACAGAATGAATGGGCAAATCAAAAACATAAAATTAGTGGCATGTGTCAGCCTTCTATATGATCCATTGAACTACAACCTTTTAAGGTGTGCCAGCCCCAGGTTTCCTGCTCCTTAAAACATGAATGACATGAAAACAAGAGACTACCAAGCACCCGTCATTACTGAAAACATTTAGCGATACTGGCATGACTAAAATGCAACTGCTGATCAGCACCAATTAGCTAGAATAATCCTGTTAGCATTAGCTCAACTGTTCATTTATAAATCTCTGGAACTCTAATTGTATTTGAAGTTCTTTCTAACACTAACTCCTTTTGTGTGGTGCTGAAAGCCTTCAAAACACTCATCAATTGAACAGCTGATATAACAAACAATCCCTTTTTAACCCGTTGCAGCTTCAGTGTTATAAAAGTAGTTCTGCATATTAACTATATCATATATAGATCAAGTTTTCATTTGGTAATTTCATTTTTTTATATTATATATATATATATAAAATGTTGTTAGATCTTACAATAAGCACTATTCTCTTGCCTCAGCGTATGGCCAAGCATATAGGAGCTGTATCTTATCAAATACTGAGTCTTACTGAATGTCATCAGTGTATAACGCTCTAAGAAAAGTGATTAAAAAAACCCCTCTGTTGATATTGTTCTTTATCAAGCTCATAAATTAAATCACAACATTCATCGATCATAAAAATTAAAGTATATTTGATTTTTACTTATTGCTATTTAATTTGTACCAGAAGAGCACTTTGGCAGGAAATACTTAGCTGTACTGAATACAGTTAACAGTGTTGTTTCAATTAATGGGCAGCCCTCATCATCCTTGGATGAACTTTTTGATCAAATCAAAATGGACAATACAAAAATGCAAGAGAAATTTCATTAAATAAATTTATTTGTTAAAATAATTTAACTCCAAATACAACTGCTGAGTTTGCATTGAGTTTTATGTACAATTCTTGTTTTATTTGAAACATCAAGGTTTAAACAACTGACATTGTTACAAAACAAACTGTTGCCCCATTTTAAGTTGCCAGTTGTATTAGAGCTCAACAGTTAACTGTGAAATACATTAATTCACCCCTAGGAAACTCCAAATCAACAGCGTTAAGTCTGACTCCAGAACCCACTTCAGTCTTTCTTCAAACCCTGATCAAGAATTAACAGATGCACAACAATGCAGATAAAAGCCTCCTGCAGTTGTCAAACATTTGCTTTTGTTGCGGAGTTTCACAATTAAAGCCTAACCAGTGCTTTGAGGGTACACTGGTAAAAAAAAAATAAAAATTAAAAACAAACATGCACAACCCCCCCCCCCAACCAAATGGCTGACATCTTTAGGCAACATTCTATACAGGAAAGCAAATACCAGTAGTTTTCCCACAGAAAAGTAATGGCAACTGTAGCACTGGGGTTAGGGAGAGGCTAGAACCAGAACAGAAAATGTCATCAAATTTTTTTTTTTATACTCTGAAGGGGTGGGCAGGGGGACAGACACAACAGAAGAAACCAAACAAAATCCAATGCAAATTACTTTTAATACTCTTGATCTAATTCTGGGTTTGTTTGCACTGACTAGTTTTTGTATGTATTTTTAAGGGAAAGAGGAAACAGTTGCTCTCACTATTGTAGCTTAAAAGAATAGAAGTTGCAACTTTTAGAAAAAACAAACAAAACCAACAAAACTGGAGAAATGCTGTCTTTGTAGAAAAGTACAAAGCTCTACAAGAACAGCCAAAGGAAAAGTGGGTCTTTGGAACAAATCATAATATTTTAAGGCATGTTATAAGAAACTTTCAAATACTATAATTGGTAATACTATCAGGGTACAAATGAAACAGTGACCCAAGACCAATGACTCCTGCAGAGTGGCCACACAGTCGCCATGTGGCTCGTTTATGTCCCTTTCTGCTACCCCTATAATTTGAAAAATCTGCCAAGTGCAACTGTCATTGATTCAAGCCCCACTACCTTCACATTAGTGGAAATACAAATAGTGCATAACTACTTCCTCAGAACTATACAATGAGAAACAACACTTACGCTGCCCCGCCCCAGCCAAGCTGCGTGGTAGCTTACATACAGCCTATGCTTTTGAAAATGTAAGGATGTGATGAAGAAACAAGACTGGGAGATATTCTCTTTAATATTTTCTGTTAAAAATTTACTGTGCAATTTTTCCTGTCTTTAAAGCCCATCTGCTTTACATTATGAACTTAATATTAGGCTTTTCATATCATACTTCATGCCGTTTTCTTGGCTGATGAACAATCTGTGAGGTAAGACTTTTAACATCTCTGTAAATAACATTGCATAACATGTGCTTTCAACTCAGTTTCAAATTTGGCTTTGGTTTGTTTTCTGTGGGGTTTTTTTTAGTGCTTATGCTGTGGATCTCATGCTGACAAGCTGTTTTGCAGATAGGTTGTGCTGCTTGATAAAACGTTTCCCAATCTAGATATTTTAAACATTGAAATATCATTAATCCAACATCTCACATCTTGGCTAAGCATGGTGGCTGACACAATTGGCAGGCAGGGGGTGGTAAGAGAACATTCACACCATCTAGTTTAGGCATGAAAGTTGTGTGACTTGGAGGACCAAAGTTAAAAGCCTAAGTTTGCTATATAGTGAATGGAAAGAGGTAGGTGCCTCTAGGAGGGCAATTCAGAGCACCCAAAATGGGCATTCAGATGCCGGAAATAAACAGTGTGCCTATCTCCCTAAGAGAACAAAGTACAGTAATGAAAGCTCTGCAAGGTAGATGGGAAATGGGCTACATTTACTTTCTAGTAAGGCTTAATGTTAGCGACATCTAATGCCCCTTGATACATTGGTTGTGGAAAGATCTTGAAAGTTTAAGGGCAGAGTTGGCCAGTTCTCTTCCATTAATATTATTTCCTTTAGTTATCATCCACTGAACTATAATTCAAAATGTTAAGGATATTTATGTATGAAAATCTGCAAAGTGTTTTGTACTCCAGTGTCCTTTGTAGCAGATGAGAGCGCTTTCAGGAAGTTCTGCAGATGGAGGCAAAACTCTCGAACCTAACTCCAATTACAGCATTTCTAAGGGTCATATACACACACACATACACACTCAACACACACACACACCCCAGCACCCCTGTTTTCACTCATTTAAACACAAGGAACTACACTGTTACTGCACAAGATTGAAAACTAATAAACGCATGGTGTTACTTAGACCACAGGCTCAGTGACTGTATTTTTATGGCCAATTTTACCTATAAAAGATCCAGCTCAAGACAATCTCTCCAGCATTTAAAATCTAAACACATTGCGATTGAAAACTTTTCTATGCTTTGATTGTAAGACTTCGAAATAGGTATTTCTGTGCCATTAGTCATGCAAATGATAAATACTTCACTGCTATGAAACTAGCAAGTCAGAGCTCGAGCATCCTTTCAAAATAAAATATTTGCTCCCACCATTTAATACTCCAATAATTGGGGCAACCTTTGAATAGTGTGTCAGGCAATTAAAGAGCCATTTCCACACTCACCTAAGGAATTACAACTGTAACTATTTCACCTCTGAACCAAATGATTTCATATGGTTAATCAATTTAAGTTTTCAACATTAAAGCTATCAAATAGCAAACTGGATTTCCAAAGGATAGTTTGGGATCACACCAGAGAACGTAGCCCTTAAAGGCAAGAAAAACTGTTGTCTTTAACAAACTTAAAAATGCAGGATGTTCGTACTGTCCCACGAGGTTTCTGCAGAAGGGAACATATGGATGAAACATGGCTTAATTTTCCTTACAAGATGGTACTAGTTAATCTATTAAAGTGTTCCTTGTTAGTAAGGCTCAGCAATTTTTTTTTTCATCACAGTTGCTTCCTCCTGGTTCAGTAAAGTGAAAATAAAGATGCTTCCTGCTTTGTAAACAGAGGGTTTGTTTGGCTTCTTGTAGACCAAAACCTGAAGTGAACCTCCATTTTTGAGCAGCAAAATGAAAAGATTTAAAACATTCCAATGCCAGACTGTTTCTTCACCCGTCACTTGTTTCCAGATCTTGCCTCTCATTTCACACACTGATTCAATGTTTTCTATTTCAAGATGTGGGATAAAGTGTAGAAATAATAGCATCGATTTTGAAAAAAATCCAAACTATATGGGTCTCTGGTAGCCTTTTCCTCCAACACTGTCAGAAGTTCTGGTGAAATCAACACATTTGACTGCACAAACTCGGCCATATGTTGTGATAACTCACGTCCTGAAGCACGGGAACTAGACACCGAAAGACTTGGCTCTCCTTGTTGGGCTTATGCTAGTTGTGAGTAGTCTTCAGAGATATCCTCTCCACTGCTTTCGTTTCCCATTTCCAGAAGTTTTCCAGCTTCTTCGGAAATAGTTGCTGTTGTTGCTGTCAGACATGACAACATGTGCACGTTCGACTGAAATGACCCTGTAGATTAACTGACTGTGCCATAAAATTGCAGGTGCTCAAAGGGAGAAAATGGGTGAGATGTGGTCATTTAACCCAATTATATTCAGAGTCAGTGATTGACTTTCAATGCTCAGCTCTGAGTTGATGTTGCTACTTCACGACAGATGTATTTCAAGTGACCCACAAACCAGGAAGTGAAGTAGACAGTTTTACCACCTTACAAAATTTCTGCAAATTAAGTCCAGGTTAGGTCATTTTTAATGCTATTGTATATTACATGCAGAACAGCATGGATCATCTTTGTCTGGCTGTGCTGCATAGTTCATTTGTCTAACAATTTCCGCAAAGAGCTCATCCACCATTGTTTTACTTTTAGCAGAGGTCTCCATAAAGGGGCAGCCCCATTCTTCAGCTAAGGCTCTGCCTTCACTCAACGATACTTCTCTCTCACTTTCCAGGTCCACTTTATTACCAACCAGAATTACTGGCACCTTCTCATACCTACAGTTTAAAAACAAAAACAACAGCAAGAATTATATTTTTAAAAATGGCAACAATCTTACAGTAAAAATCTATTAGCAAACAGTATAGACCCAACAGGAAAGAGACATTTGGATGATCTTAAAATTTTACATTTGAAAAAATGCGCATTTCACATTCTAGCGATTTGTTGCTCATCTCTTTCCCCTCAGAGCTTTAAGAGTTATATGAAATGCTTCCTCCTCTGAATTTTCCTTCCCACCAGGAAATCTGCCAGGAACACTTCCACACTACAAAAATAAAGAATATAATATTATTTTTTCTGTTTGCAATCACAGTGCATGAGAACAGGATGGAAGTTAAACTCTCCCTTCAACATTACATCCTCCTTCTCCCTGAACAGGTATGTTGTACCTCCTGTTTGTGATAAGAATGCATCGCTCTCCCTTTCCAGGTCAATATATACAGAACTCTCAGATTAGCAATAAAAGCAAGAAAATCAGAGGGCCAGTAAATTAATTCCAAATTTCAAGAACTGTAGTCCACTAATACTACCGTACGCACAGAGAAATATTGTTACATAAAAACATGTATTAGCTAACTCAGAATGTATGTCTCTCCCTTGCAGCGTTCACATCATTATGCCAGCTAAACAATTTGAAAAGCAAAAAAAAAAATTAGAATTAAGTTCCAGGCAATACTATCACAGTTCTGCCTCATAATCAACTTGGACAGCACAATAGATCATATCGCTATGAAGGAATTTATTACTTTGCACCTCCTTCTGAGGAGATCCTTGCCAATTTTTTGAAAAAAAATTAAAATGCTTGCTTTTTTTTTTCACCCCTTCCTCACATGCATAAATCCTTCTTCAGACATGAAACTATCTAAGTGTTCCATCAGGTTTTAAATTTACATAATTGTCATAGAGAAGAGAGTAGAGAGAAGAAAACGCTGGGCCTATTTCCAAAATACTATTACAAGTGTTTTCTCATGAAAGCAACTAGGACTGAGAGAAAAACCGATTATGACTTTCAGTACTTAAACCAGACAAAGATGTAAGAGAAGCAAGATGGTTCCTTTTTAATTTAAATCTGATTTTCTACTTCATATTAGCTTAGTAGTACTGCAATGAGTCAAATCACTTGAGCAAGACTGAGCTGTGGACAGACAAAAGTCATAGCAGACACACCTGCAGCAGCTGAACATGACACCATCCTTAAGCCACCTATTACATTTCCTTCATATCTCCAACTCTGCTGCTGGCAAGGCAGCAGAGCAGTGCTGGTGTATCTGCCTCAGCTGGTTGAGGGAAACAACCTGTTTCCCTGACTGTCACAACTCCGCACTGGAAGATGTAACCTGTGTGTTCCTGCTGGTTTTGCAGCAGGAACTGTGGGGTCCCAGAGAGTGGGAAAGGATAAAAGGGCAATAAGGTCGTGAACCCCCCCAGCAACTCTTACATCACCAGAGCAGTGTCAAAACTTGGTCCAACTATGTCATAAGATGTAGCTGAAATTCTAAACTTTGTTATGTCTCTTTGCTGACTAAGGGAAAGTCATTTTATCCACAGTCTGTGGTCAATAATTGTAGAGACCCTCCCTCACTTTTACCACTCATCCTGTCATCGTTTACCATCTGAAGAGATACAATCCATTTCCTACTCTGTGGATATGCTGTATTTAGCACAATGATACCTTTGGAACTCTTGCAAGAGCTAAGCTGCCATTAATTAAGCACCAAAATACACACAAGCATCTTGAAATCTGTCCTCCCGCGTTTAAACAAAAGATAGCACAGTCTTTAATTACATAAGATGGATGGCATTCAACAGATAGAAAGAAATATTGAATTGCTGTCTTATCTTTATTGTTCAGATGCATGTGTCCTATTGTATCTGCTGTACAGCATTAAAAAAATCTTGCAGTGAAACTGAAATCAGGTATACCCTCACCGCATTTCTTGCTAGCTGAAGGCCTTAGCTCATCCTTGGATTCTATACCTTCTCCATTTTTCCCAATGGTAAAATTGAGACACTCAAAGCAGCCACTTGAGAAACACACAGTGAAGAAGTAGATGAACCAGAATTAAAACACAAGATCACTTCAATTTGTTGAGAAATATATGAGGAAACACAACACACACAGACACATATACACAAGTTGCAGTTACAGCCAGTTCCACTGAAGTATTCAAGCGCTTGAAAAGGTTTAGGAATCCTAGAAAAGCTGGGCAACTAAGTATCTGAGAGTTTGTATACTATGAGTACTCAGCAGGGAGTGGGAAATGGAGTGGTGGAGACACTGAAGTTTCATACTGCAGAACAGAAAAAAGAACTGAAGAGCTGACAAGGAAAGACATGAAAAGCCTAATTTAATTTATTTACACAGGACTATCTAGGAGCTATAAGGTGGAACACAGAGAAGCAATTTTCTGTATTGCTTTTCCTTGCTTTTGCCTCTTGCATTTACCCTACCCACTACCTACCTTCACCACCTAAAATGAGATCCTACAGTCAACAGCCTTATTCACTTTATAATCCAGATTAGTCCAATAACCAATAACATTGTAACATTAAATTGTGTGAGAAAGTGTTTCTGCAAAACTCTCATGACGACTTCTTATCAAAAACAAAGTTGCTTTTGCAGAATACTTCCCTGTACTACCTAGATATTGAGTAGTCAACTTTACACAGAAAATACATTTTTTATATATATATTTATACACACACATATTCTGTGTGGCACATATACTTATATACATATATACTTATGCTTGTATATAATATCTGTATACACACATCGAGGGTCATGCAATTTGTCTTTCTACACAGAAAAGTCAGTGTCTGTTCCTAGAATACAGCAAATAATGGGAAAACTGTCCAGGATACTAAGCAGAAGACTGGCTCCAGTAAGGGCTTATCAGCTCCAGCTCAGCATGTCCTGCCAGACCCAAGCTGAGTACGGGACAGCCAGACCAGTCACCTGTGTATTATGCTCTCCAAGTATCAAAATGTTGATAAACTGTGTGTTAGACAGTGCCATAGATGAACCTGAAGGTCTTACATAATCTATGTGGTTCCATATAATGGTTCCAGCCCTTTCCTGTCTCTGTTCAAAGTCCCAAAGGGTCTCCACACTGTACTTCCCAGTTTTCAAATTCTGGTAACACTTCATGGAAAATGTAGCTCTTGACTAAATCAAGCTCCACAAGCTCTGAAGTCCAAACTAGCTCTCCACCCTTTGCTTCCCAACACTGACAGAAGTTCCTGCCTTAGTATACTGGGCCAACTTTTTCTGATGAGGGTCAGTGAGTCCCCTGGCTCAATGCTCTCCTTATCACAGCTGCTGATCTCACTCTTCTGCCTGCATCTGGAGGCTTCACTCACTGTTCACAGAACTTCCACTGGGCTGATGTTGCACACTGTGCAGCAGCACAGGCCCACAAAGGTAAAGGGCAATTTCTCAGATGTGGTGGAATTACATGATTCTAATGAAATTTAAAGGGAAGAGGAACATCTCCTCGCAGGTGTTTCACCTGTTGAATTTCAGTGACCCGAGAAGAAGACAGGTTCTTGACAAAGGAAAAAAAAAAGAAGATTGACCTTGCAATGTCCAAGCAGCAATGCACAACCCTTCCATACAACCACAAAAATCAAATTTAGGAATTCACAAATCCTTTCAAAGGATTCTAGCAGGATCTAAACTGCTCAGAAGTACTTCTGGCAGAGCAAAACAGACTTAAAATCCCACCACCTATACTGATGTCCTGAAAAAACAGACTGCTGCTCCCATCACAGGATCTGTAAGGCAGCGGCTCAGTCCATAATGGGAGCTGGGCAGAAGTTTTACCTTCTGGTGCAGCTCATCTCCTGCTGCCTGTCCCCTCCCCAATGGAAAAAAGGCACAGTTCTGCTCTTTGTTCCTGGAGCAGGAAAACCGCATTTTCTCAGTAGGGCTGAAAACCTTTGAGCAGCTCTGATCACTCCTAATGAAAAGCATGAGGGCCACCTGAAAATAAGAACTGCTGCCACTTTTGTCAGTATCAGAGCAGCACAGTATGTATTCTAGGGCAAACATCATAGCAAAGCCTGTAAGAAATACTCAAATGTAGCACAGGAAAGCTTGACTTCTCAAAACCTCTTCAGGAACAAATTTTTGCAAGACCAATTATACATGTTTGTAGCACATATTTAAAGAACAAGGCACTTCACCCTGTTTAAATGATCTCACTATCTTTAGCTCCAGTATGAGAGACACTGAGCAGTGACGACTCCTGAAGGGATAGCACGATGCAGTCATTTATAGCCCTATGAAAGACACTGGTGCAGAGTCAAATGCCATCATATCTAGGGTATCACTACTGGCAAGGTACATTGCTCTATAAAAGACAATCAGAATGTATTTCCCAGTCCCAGATCACTATTCAATGTTAAAATCCACCTTGTTATCCATGTTTAATGAGTATCTGGGACCAACAGGCCACAGTAAATCCCTCAGTTTTCCTGAAGATGGACACCACAGCCACATGAAATCAATAAATACTAGACTTCAAATGTTTTATCTAGCCCAGCTATGCACTACTGACCACACAGCCTTACATGCCACATAGCAATAAAATAGTTTCTATGTTTTATCTTACCTCACATGGCATATACATCATCCACATTTTTGTTTAGATTAGTACATACACTGAGTAACAGCTTAAAACATTTAGGATGCTTCAAGGTGAGTGGTATGTAAGTGATCTTCAGAGACTTTTACCTGCTATTCTTTTCTACCTCCAATTGTACTCAGGAAGAGAAAAACATGGGCAGTACCTAACATCACATCTGAATGTCTTTTACAAGGTACTTCCTGGGGTTCTAGTAAGAGTTGCCACTGGATAAAGATAGAAACAAAGACAATGTGCAGTGAAAATCTAATAAATGAAGATTAAAGCAGCAAGAATTAAAAAAAAAAAAGTGAAAACACACATGAAGGCTAATAAACTGATCTGATTTCCTTAGAGCAGGAGATTGCCCAGTACCCCTAAATTGTGTGTGTATGTGCAGAGCATGTTGTACCAGTCAGTACAGAAGATGTTAAAAAGTTCACATTCCTGCTTTCTAATTTCACATTCTGGAAGTGTTGGATCTTTTCTAGGATTTTTTCCTGAGCTTCACAGCAGACCTAAATATGTTCAACCAAGTGCAGAAACATTCTGTATTATAAAAGTAAATTAAGAGACTATCATGTATTCTTAAAGACTATTTCTTATAACTAGCATAAGTCCTGTTGAAGTTTAGAGAAAGATGCAGGCCTATAGCTTAAATACTGGGACCACTGAATTGCAAAAGGTATCTATCCATGATAACTGTTGCTAATCATCAAAGGGAGTCTCCAGCACTAAATCACCATTATCACCTTCTGCATGCGAGGTGTCTTCCTCTCTTTTTTTTCACTTAATGCATTTCTGGCACTTTTGATAGTATTTCAAGACAGAATTTAGGTTAAGGGATAAAGACATTAGTGATGCAAATAACATCATCAAGTCAGTAAAAATAATTATTCTTCATTTAGACTTATAAAAAATCTGTGGTATGAATGCTGCCAAAATACACAGCAAAAGAATTCTGGGAAATATGAAATAAAGTACCAGAAATGACAGTTAAATCTATTAGGTTGTTTATAAATTCACACATAAATATAACTTAAACATCCTTATGTAATATAACTTGCAAACTTTGGCTGCAGTAAAATCTGCTATAACTTGAACTAGCAGTTTCCTCATCTAGAGGACAAGCATAACCCAAGTGTAACTATCAAGACTTTTTCTTATCTCTTTCACAGATTAACTTGCACATTCAATGCAGAGTCCTCAACAGTTAAAACATAAGCTACAGAGGATAAGAAAAGACACACAGTGTTCCCAGCCTGATTCTGAGCCTCTCAAACACCAGGATGCGAGGAAGAAATACCACAGAGTTGTCAAGCAGAAAACAATCTTAACCTTTTATTAACAGCTACCAGTTCTGAAACCAAAGAAGCAAGAAAAATATAAACATACTCCTAAAGCTATTACTACCTTGCCTTGAAAAATTCAGACAGAGAAGACATTTGACTTTGTCCAAACCCTAATTCTTTCTATTTTCATAGCTTTAAAAAAGATGTAACCATCAGAGGCTCAGGCTGCAGAGCTAGATCTGTTTCCATGTACTCCTGCAAACACACACGGATGAAGATGTGCCTATACCTGTACAGAATGTATCAGAGAGGGATATGCAAACCTAAAAATAAGTAGATTTCTGCAAATTCCGAGCACTTTTCCCTCCAACTGAAATTATTACAGCTCCTCAGGTAAGTCCATACAAAACAGCTGTAAAACATCCACCATTCTGACGCAAACAAGTCATTACAGTTTAATAATTAACTACATTTAATATTCAGTTTTGTAAGCTATATTGTGAAATAATTTCTTATGTAACAATTCCCAACTAAAAAAATTGTCTTAAAATAATTTTTATAAATGAGTAGATGTTTAAGAGTTTATTGGAAGTCCCACTGCAATTAGGTGGCTGAGTCATGAATAGTTTGCTATAAAAAGTGTATGGCCTAATTGCAGGACTGAGATCTAACATTTTATTCTAGGCTTTCACATGAACTCCTTACATAGCCTTTGGGAAAGCAAATTCTTCAGATGGATAGATTGGGGTATATAAAGTCATGCACTTACTCACAGGACAGCAAATTAAATAATTATCGTAAAACAACTTGGAGGATAATATTAGAATAATAAATAGCACCACATCATATCACTTTTGAGGAAGCTTCAGAAACTCCCTTTGTTCTTGTACATGGAACTTCCTGGAAATAATCACCTCAGCTTATATAAAATACTTAAAAACCAATTCAGTTGTTACAGTCGGCTTATGCCTTCCAGTTTGGTTTCAGGGTCTAGGAAAAGTCTCAACCAATGCCAGTTTGGCTCATCCTTGGTACTGAACTTGTAAGAAATTAGAGTAAATAATTCTCTTCCAAACAAAAGCTCAAGAAACAACAACAAACTCCAATATAACGAAGCACTACAAATATTTGCTTCCCAACTGTTACAATAAGCACTTGCACACGTTATTTCTAGGCAGCTTCCAGCTAAGACCTTCCAAGAGACAAGAACCATGGATGATACAACCCAATACACATGCTCAAAGGCCATCCAGTACACCTACATTCCCTGGCTCCAACAGAGGCAACAGGACAATGCACATCATTTCTGTATGAAGGACACGAAAGAACTTTACAGGTTCATTTCCAGCCACTTCAGAGAGAAATTCTTATCTACAGAGGATTTTCTTCATCTAAGATTTCATAGGGAAACTAAAATAACAATAAACTCCTTCCATGTGTTGTCTGCTTCTGCAAGTCACTACAGATACAACCTATTTTCAGCTCTGCTTCCAGCTTGAAAGGTGAAATGGCAAGAACACCTGAAAATTCAAAGGCCTGGCAACATGTCCTATTGGAGAAGGGCTCACTATTCACTAGAGTCCTAAAAGAAAATCCCTGATTATTAAGATATTAGGGAGACCTTTTCTCATTAAGTTTACAGAACTCCATGAATGTTTGAAGTATGTCCCATGACACTATCAGTTCCCCTCAGAGTAAGGCCGTGGCACAGGTGACAGACAAACAGCACTCTGAGTGCTGGGGATGACAACAAGGAGCCAATGACATAAGTAGGGGCAGTTCACATTTGCTGCCATTTCAGATGCTCAAAAGCCTTCACAAACAAGGTTAGTTTTCACCTTAAACAGGACACTTCTCCCTAGTATTTATCATTAAAATTCATAGCTCGCACTGAAGTCTATTATCAAGACTGAAAAAGCTCTAAGGGATCTATAAAATCTACCTGCTTAGCAGCAGGTTTGCTGTGAGCATATCCAAACAAGATTTTAATCCTTGAGTTTCCTCTCTATGCCAATCAAAATACACATCTTACACAACTGAGCATCAACATCAGCTTCTTGAAATCCTGAAATACTTGCCACATTTAGCAACTCAGAAACACTGGAATTTTCAAATAGGAATTTTCCGTTCCTTAGTATAGCTTCGGAAACAATAACCACAAGTTCAATTTTATATAAAATTGTTTTTCATATATATAATTGTTTTATATGAAATTGTTTTACCTAGCTTTTTCCATTGTGACTAGTTCTCTTGTTTCTAAAAGCAACAGGAAAACCAGAATGTCCTAAAAATCTGAGAGTCTCACAGACACACTGATTTTACTGAGCTCCTGTCTCTCTACTTAGCTCACACTCATTGAAAGAAGTCTACATGTCAAGAAAATTATGAACAGATTATAAGGCATGGTATAGTCCCTTAAATACAAAAAAGTTCTTGTTCAAGATTTCCAGACATTAAAGCTGAGCAGCTATTTTTTTTTAAAATTGCTACTACTAGCTGTAGGAATAGCACAACATCCTGAAAACTACACCTCACTTTTCAGTGTTTAAACTTTGCATCCATAATTAAAAATTATCCCTAATAACCATATTAGTTTTCTTACCTTAAATATTTTTAACCCATAGCCACACCACCATACTAATGTTTATTCCAATACAATAAGCATGACTGGGGATGTCAAGGCTTTGGTTCCTACCAAATGCACAACATATGGAAGACTACCATCTATCTTTTATTTGTATGTTGAAGTCTTAAAGACAGTTCTTTTAAATGATCATTTTTTTCAGACATTACCACTTATAATGGAATTTTATCCCCCGATATCTTACAGAAAACACATTAAACATCAAGCAAGAGGAGCGCTGACATGGGATTTAAGAGATGCGGGTTCAGTTTCACACCCTGTTACAGACCTCCTGTGTGATTTCTAGCAAGTCCTTTGAACTCCGTATCTCCACTCTCCATCTGAAGAAAACAGTTGTCAGCTTTAACCTCTGATGCCTGTGGCACATAAACACTTTTGAGGTCTTCTATCCTTAGTGATGGAGGCAACATGAACATCTTGAAGGATGCATTACCAGTTTTGCTTTTCCTTCAAGTGAAAATCCCAGCTATTCTCAGCAGTGGACTATGTAACACCACAAAACTTCGGGTTTTCTTTACAAGTATTGAGAACAGATATGTTGGGGCAGATTCTGTGTCAACATAAGCCTGTTGACAGAAAAAATAAAGCTACTGGATTAGGTGTGCCTTGAAGCAGGAACACCAGCTTGGAGGACAAAGTCAAGGTTGTTACCTCACTTCAACACCACTGGCTTGAGCAGAAACTGCAAAGGCTCACAGTATCTTCAAACATATGCTGACATTAAGGAATTTCTCCTCGTCTTTGCTTCTCTGAACAAAATGTCTACAAGGTCATGAAGCCTGCCTGTTCTGGTGATATGGGACTGAAAAGGCCCCCTTACAAAAGCAATGAAAAATGCAGATACCTATTAAAAGCAACAGAAGCCACTCCCACATTATACAAATCTCTGGATTCTAATTGTTTCATACTTTTAAGTTACTACATTGCTGTGTTCAGAAGAAGAGTAACCCTAACGTGCATTACTGTTTATCTATCAATACTTGCTTTGTCACAAGAAATTTCTCTCAGAAGCTTATCTCTTGACTAGCAAATGTTTAGATGAATTACTGTAGTATTTTAAGATATGCTGTAAACTTCTTGTAGAAGCAAGCACTGGCAAAGGTGGGGGGGGAAGAAAGGAAGCAACCAAACCCATTCAGATATATCTAATGTTTTGCCTGTAGCTAGGTTAAAGAAAACTCTTTGAGATAAGATACTGTTAATATTCCATTTTTAAAAACTAAAAGAGCATTCAGCCCTTCTATAAAGTAGAGTCTGTAAAGTAGTTTATGAGGACAATAGTAGATCTAGTTTCTTATAGAATCTATCAGTGCTTCTATCTAAAGCTCTAGTTTTTCCTTCTGCCTACAATTCTTCCCCTCCCCATTCTCCAGTCCATCATTAGGTTTAAGCACATGCCACAGTTTCTTCCACAGCACTCACAGTGGGTCTTTTCCACCAACAATTCTGACAGAACTTAATCATTATTTATATTTCTAATTCATTCCAGATGCTGAACAGGGCAGGAAGGGACCCTGGGAGGTCTCCAGCCCAATCCCCTGCTCAGAGCAAGGAGATCTCAACCAGCTTGCTCAGGGCCATGCACAGTTCAGTCTTGAAAACTTCCAAGGACAGGCCTTCCACTATCTCCTTGGGAACATCTCCTAATGTTTAATTTAGTTTAACTTGGTTACAGAATTCAAAACTTACTGGCAGGTAATGGAGGAAGATGTGACAAGCAGAAAACTGAATTGCACAAGGCTTGTTTATGCAGAAAATGGGCTGAGAACAAACACCAAAGTTATCTAAATATTTATAACTACTCATTTATGTAGAGGAAGTGATAATCATACTTACAGGCCTCAAGATAGACATGTACCTTAGAACTCTGAAAGCAAAATGAACTAACCAGATTTTAGAGAATTAACTAAAGCTCAAGCATAAGTTAATAACAACTTCAACTCTATCCTTGTTTATTTAAACTACAGAAAGTGAAACTTTTTAGTAAAGTAAAAACTTTGGCTAGCAAAACTAGTCAAATGCATATGCACTTTAAAAGGGACAGAAGACTACAGTCCTGTAAGGTACTAGTTCACTCTTCAAAGCCAATACACTCTTATATTACTTTAACCAATTAACAATCAGTTATAAAAATTCCGCTGCACAACTTGTTTAAACTATTCTAATAGGATTTTCTCAAGCTTGTTAAAATTACACTTTTACAGACTTAAAGAAGAGGCCCAACAATTAATTCAAAACCTACTTAAGTAGCATCACCTGCTTCCTAAGGATTAGAGTTCAGGAACGACCATGTCATGCTGTTCAGTCAGAAACACACTGAAAGAAGCAGTTTCCACTCCATGTCAAGCTAAGAACATTCTTATCCCAAGAAATCTGTGCTCCTAACTTTCAGCACTACCCAAAACTGGCCTCTGAAAACAAATGCGAGCCTAGATCACAAGATCCACCTCTGATAATTTGAGTGCCATTATCTGGTCTGCAGAATCAAGTATTACATATGGATATAAGCTGCATTTCCATAGTGGCTTTTATTTGCTTTGTAAAGAATTTTGACTTTTTACATTGAACCTAGCTCCAGGTAACTAAAACTAAAACAAAATAAAAACAATGGAACTAAGAGGCAAACAATCTAGCCTAAATTTCTGCTCTCGTATCAGTCCCCATGTAAAAGGTAAGGCAGGTAGATACATGAATTTATGTGATATTGCATAGCCTGAAAAGAATTTGTGTTCCAAGCAGACTTCTTTGTTGCCCTAGAAACTAAAGAAGAATAGAACTTAACATCCTTCAAGCTAATAAAAACATCCTACAATGCATATAACAAAACTTTCCCAAAAATTCTCTGTTGAGAGACAGATTTTCCTCACAACAACTAGGTTACAGCTCTGGATATTTTTCAGAAGATGGACTATTTTACAGAAACTCTAAGCAAGTGACCACTCTGATACAGTGAACCGATTTAGGAGAAAATAATATAAATGCTATAATTTTCTCTTTTACTTCAGAAATAGTGTTCTAATTTCAAATCCTCTTGACTATAGTCAAGCCCTTGTCTACCAAAATAAAAGTTGTCATGAACAAAGAAAAAGCAGATGTGATTCTAAAGGCCTAGTATCATTATCAGATGCTCTGAAAGACCCCTCACAGGATCCTTCTGGACAAAATGTCCAGCCCTCAGCTGGATGAACACACCATGTGGTGGGTGTGCAATTGGCTCTTGGGTCAAGCACAGAGGGTAAGAGTGAATGGGGTGACATCAGACTGGTGACCTGTCACTGGTGGGGTTCCACAGGGCTCCATCTGAGGCCCTGTGCTCTTCAACATCTTCATCAATGACTTGGATGCAGGACTGGAAGGGATACTGAGCAAGTCTGCAGATGACACAAAATTGTGAGGAGCTGTTGACTCCCTAAAAGGCAAGGAGGTCCTGCAGAGAGACCTGGACAAATTAGAGGGCTGGACAGTCACCAACCATGGGGAGTTCAACAAGAGAAAGTGCTGGATTCTGCCCCTGGGATGGGGCAATCCTGGATGTACATACAGACTGGGGAAAGGAAAACATTCTGCCATGACTTCAGAAAGCTGGTGGCCCTTATCTTACAGAATAATTTATCTAATTACTATACACCTGGTATAAATAATTGGAATACTTGAATAAACAGAGCACTAAGAAGGTTTTCTTCTCCACAGATTTACAAAGTCATCTTCCTCTTTAACAACTCAGCTTTCTAACTCTAAAATGTAAATTCAAGAAAAGCACATCATCTTATTAAGTGAAACTGTCTCCATATCTAAAGACCAATAAGCCAGAATAAGGGCTTCAGAAGTCATGATGGGATTTTTTGATTGTTTGAAGTTACTTGTTTGTTCTTATTAAAATAAATTTTGGTTAATCTTCAAATATAAAATACTGCCTCCCAGCATAATACCTTGCTGTGGCAAATATAATCTCTCTTCCACATTGAACATCAACTTCAGAAATAATTTTCTTAGGAGCTTTTTTCATTCTTTTACAAACAGACAGGTACCAATCAAAGAAAAACAACAGACTACTTCATTCTAAATCAGTGTTGTGAATATATTCTAATATGTAGAATTTTCTTAGTAAGAACTTGTTTATAAAATGACATTAAACACAGGGTATATAGTAAAATGGGAAAATCCAGACATTTTACTTTTCCTCATGTATGTACATCTCAAATCTAATATTGGATTAACTATCAAAATTAGAATGAGGAGCTCAGATACACTCATCATCCCAGATGTCGAGCTATTTATATTTTAACTACTGTATAAATGTTAACTTCCTTGGGCCTAGTCTAGGTTAAAAAAAGCTCCCTTTTCCCAGAAGACTTTTACTACACTGTCTGACAGCCATTGTGACACTTTGTGGCACTCAGTCACCCCTGGAGACCGTTTCATGCCGTGCATGTTAACCCCATCAGGTATCAGGATGTGCCGACACCAGCAAGGTCAGCCTCTGGGACTCCATCCCCCTGCTCCTCTGGGCATTGGGGCACCTGGCTGCCTTGGCCAGTGCCAAAGCTGTGTCAGCACCAGCTGAGTGCACCAGGGTCACAGCCGAAGGCTCTGTCTGGGCTGTCAGCATCCCTTGGGCACTGGGCGCCTCGGTGCTGGCGTCCTGCCGATGGCTGCGTGCCAGCTGATGGCCCCTGTCACCCAAAGAGACAACTGGTTACTCAGCTGAACTCACGGAGGGGATCGGCCCTGATGGCTGACAGAAAAAGCAACTCGTGCATGAGAGAGGGAAAAACAATGAAACAAGAGGCTATGCCTCTTACTGACAGAATTTTTTTTTTCAGAGGGAGGAAACACCAACAACCAGGCCAACCAAAATAACTTTAAAATGTTGCAAATTCCTATAGGGAGACCAATTTTAATATCGCTTAAACTAGGTAGGAAACAGACAATGTGGCTTTACACTGGTTTAACCAAACTTGTTCAGGAGTAACTTGGTGACAAAATTTGCATACGTGGACAAAGACTATTTTGAATGATTTCAAATAGAAGATGGTGGCAGAACCCGGTAAAATCCATGTTTTAGGTTTTTTTCCTTTTATCCTGACTCCTGATCCCACAGGCTAAAGGACTGAAAACCTGTCTGCAGATATATGCGTATATTTGTATATATACACATACATTTTTAACTGTCCATCTTCCTAAGCAAACTTATTTTGAAAATTGGTGTACTTTGTTTTATTCTGAGAAACATAATATTATTCCAACATTTACATGTCTGATTGTCATACTCTAGGTACAGAAAGGATGATAATTTGGACACAACTTTCAAAAGTGACAGCGATCATGGTAAGAAAATATTTGAAGAAGTTGGATTTCTTTTAAGAAGAAAACCATATTTAAAGGTACCACACACCGTAGTGTCCATTACACCTTCTTCACTGAATCACTAATTGGTAACTAGAATTTCCGGAAAATAGTCCACTAATTATTTTTTCCACATTAAGTTGTCCCATGCAGAAAGGCCATTCCAATTAATATGAAGGCATGTGTGGGGGTGTGAAACCCAGACTGTTCCCAGTCCTTTTAATCTAACCACATTTCTTGCTGACAGACAGAAAGTCTTTCAAAGGCAGGCATTTTGATCATCTCTGGGAGAAGAATGTAGACTTCAATTACCAGTCCAATTATCCCAGCTAGGAAGGCAATACAATTGGCTTAATTTTAGAGTAATAAGGGATTTTCAAGGTGTGCCGTCTTAGTTTTCATCCAAGACCGCGCTTTCCATTGTCCCTCTCTGGCAGATGAAGCTACCATGATGGCAGTCACTATTCCTGAATAAAAACTATCTGGAGGAGAATGCAACATTCCCTAAGTTACATCATTTCACACCTTTAGGTTATTTGTTCTCTTTCTTGAATATGCCTATTCAGTTAAATAAAGGATGCTTTTCTTTTTTGTATATTTTTTGCCAAATACAGTTTATGAGAACAAGATATAGAAAGAAAAGGCATTATTCTGCAATAAATAGCAAATCATACTGAATGATTTTGAGATACAATGGAAAAAATTTTTAAAAAAAAACCCCATACTTCTTTCCTATGTTAAATCTACAAGGTAGCAATTCTTCCCAGAGGCAAAAACTTTGTAACCAGAGGTTTGATTTTTATTTCTCAGGGTGTCCCTGTTAAGCCTGGGGACACATCTGTAAACTCTGCAGTACATGCCACCCTCCTTCCCTCTTCCTTATGTTCCAAAGCAATTTGGACCTTTAAATTCAAGTACCTCTATATTTTGTTTTCAGAACACAGCTATATTGTTAACTTTGGCAGGTAAAACCTGAACTGCATGGGTTTGTTCAATCAAGAATTACAAGAGCACTAAGATAAAGCAGTACAGGTAAATCATCTTTCCATCATGATGCTACCATGATGCTTATCTTGAGCTTCTTGTGACATAATTTTTAGACATATAATGGTATTTTGAACATATCTGCAGCAGTTTAGGAGTGTGACTGATGGTTCATATTGTCTGCAAGTGCCAGTCACTTCCTTCCCTTGAGAAGGGCTCCTGCTTTTCATTAAATATTCAGATTACGTGTCTTGTCTACAAACCATTACAGCTGCCCAGTAGTTGAGTTCTTGGCAATTACAAATGTAACCAACAGTGTAAACCAAAAAGATGAAAAGAACAGTAGCTCTAGACTATCAGGAAGCTGTCCAAGGACTGCATTTGCTCACCATGGTTTCTGAAAACCACCCCTGCACAGACGAGGAGCAAGTCCAGCAATCCTTCAGTCAAGTGGTCAGCACAGAATCCGAGGCAAAGAGCCTGGTGGCAGCAGGACCATTTCCACCATAACGCCAGACCTTTAAGCACAAATTGGTACTCAGAGTGGTAGTAGGAACAGCACTCCTTGCCAACAGTTATTGGCAGTCTCATCTGGTGGGTAGCGAGCATCTGACTTTGGTTGCTATGAAATCTGGTTACAGAGAACACTAGAAATAAAGAATTACAAGAGGCCTGACTAAAAACTGCTAGATGGTAAACAGATTTACCAGAAATTCACAGAAGCTGCATGAGAAGATACTTCAGGAAGTAATGGAGGTTACACAATCCCACAGGGAACAACTATATTGTCTATGGTGCCTGACTAGAGGCAAGACCATTAGATATCCATTCATCCAGTCCAGACAAAATTATCAGCTGATCCACAATGTTATCTTTAGGGGCCAGAGGATCCCATCACAACATAGCCACTCATTCACCAGATCAATAGGCAGCCGAGCTTCTCCACAATTTGGATGAAATTGGGGAATATTTGAATTGAGTGATATTCTAGACTGTGACATAATGCCTACATTTTGTGGAACATCAAGACCAAGGAGCAGAAGGCTACTGATTCTCTTACATGGCCAACATCTAAAGGCTACTGGAGAAACAGATGGTATGAAAATAGACTGCTGAGCAACTGCAGCTTCTAATGTTAAGTGAAGCTGCAAACAACCAAACTAAGGCATAGACAGAAGAGATACCTATGAAGGGAAACTAATCAAGTTTCTTCTCTGATACTTAACATTAAAACTCTATGGACTCTCTACAGGCTATCTTGATATCATCTGCTTCTCCAGTTTCTTCCTAGGAGAGTCTGCCATCCCTCAGACAACTATCTGTATAAGGAGAGCCTAGCCACCTGCGCAGATTCTACTCCAAATAAAATGTTATAATCAGCAATATAATGTGTGCACAGAACTCCTTTTTAGAGAAGGAAGGTATCTGAAGCCCATGCTGTGGATGACATGACCATCAAGTCTCTGGTCTACTCAATACTCTGCACTAACAAGATCCATACAAAGGCATTCATAAAGTCACTGCTCAAAACCTATGGAATGAAGCTGATGTGAAAAAGCAGGAAGTAAAGAGAAGAATTCCTTCTGATGGCAGGTATTTCTGGGCCTGAAAGCAAAATGCAGGTACCTAAATATACTGGGACTCCAGAAGAATTTAGAGATCCATGTCCAAGAGACTATTCCATGAAATTTCTTACCCACCCACTTAAATTCTTGAAAGCCTGCACCTATCTGAAGTTTTGCTGTCCAAACAAGGCAGCTCTCTGAAGGCCTACAGCTGTGCAAGCCCAGCTGAGCCATTATGGAACCAAAACAGGGTCACACCCCTAAGTTCTCTAGGGATCTACAGATGAGGCACACAAGCAGCCAAGTCCCTCCAGAGGCCTAATTCGCTAAACTTTGTTCCACGAGTCTTCTAACACAACAATAGTAAGATCCTCAACAAAAACCACAACAGGTATCACTTCCACAGAAAGCCTTGGGAATAAAACTAAGTAGGGGCAAATACTGTTTCTCACATTTAAGGTTGCAATATAGAAATTATGGCCCTGATCAGGGAGGTGATAGACCTGCACCATACACCTTCTTTGGTCATGTGAGTTTCACATCTGCTTTTTCCAGAACACCATTCTAATCACTAGGGGCGGTCCTGTGGTGTATAGGAGAGCACTCTGGACTCCAAATCCCAAGGACCTGAGTTCGAGTCTCAGTGGGACCGTCCCCTGGCAGTTCAAGCC
>JAWWEV010000001.1:78424727-78456723 GCA_035583235.1 Hafferia zeledoni | reverse complement strand
GTGCAGGCTGGAAGGGCACACCCACGTGGGGAGAGCCCTGCCCAAATCTGCGTTCATGAAGTCTGGCCATACATACATTCTAATCACTAAACTACAACTGAGGTTGAGAAAATACTCTTCAATCTTCCTATGGAAGATGAGGCACTATGAAGGTAAATATAAATACATGAAGGCAAATTCACAAATCCCAGGGGAACAACAGAAAAAGATCACATGTATGAGCTGAAGAAAGATACCAGGAACAGAAACCCAGTGATTTTTCAGGACTGCTTATTCACTTTGGATTAACAAGTCCAGGTGACCACAGTATTCCTGGAAAGGTTGCTCCCCAGTGACATACTGACTTCCAGTTTTCTCCCATTCTTTTGGAATTTAAGTGTTTTGATCAGTGAGTGGGCTTGTGTCTCAAGAGAAGAGATTCTGCATATGAGTTGATATTTCAAGTAGTTTGCTGCAACAGGAATACACAACTCAAAGCAAAGCAGATTCTGAAAGAAATGACACAGAAAAGAAACACTAAGGCTATTCTGCAAGACCCATTCCTCATTTATTTCTCAATGAAATGCAAGAAAAGAGAAAGTTGGCACTGGGAAAAAAATATTAAGAAAAAGGCATCTCTTTCAGAGCACTGCATATTCAGCAGACTGATGCCAGGATTGCCTGCCTGCATCCCACATACTTGGTACAAGTGAGACCAACCTCTCCTATCCCCAAAACCTTCTTCACTGCTTACTGAGGAAGTTGTCTCTTAAAGAACCTAAGCAGATCCAACAGCTTTAAATGGTACCACAATCACAACCCCCAACTCCCTTTCCCCCACACCACATGCAAATGGACAAAAGCAATGTGAGAATTCATTCCACATTACCACTTGGATTTTGATAGTGGACCACAGCATTAACCCTGCAGAACTTGAGTCATTCTTCTGTTTTACAGGCATTTTAGGTAGTAACCTGCATGTCAGCCACTAAGAGTCTAACTGCTTCTGAGACTAAAAGAGCAGATGCGTTCTTCAAGCAGCAAGATGGGGAGGTTGGATTTGATCAGAGACTAAGAGACACTCAGACAAGTTAGATTTTTTCTTTGTGGGGGTTGAGGGGTATGAAAGGCACCTGATAAAATGCTCCAGAAGAAATAATTCAACATGACCATCTTCTGCTCTCCAAATAATTAAAAAAAGAAAAAAAGAAAATGTCCTGAGGTTAAAAACCCCCCACAACTAAAGCACAAAACACTGCTGTGTGACAGGTCTTCAGCAAAATTATTATGGTAGAAGAGGGGCAAATTCTGAACCTGGATACAGAAGACTACTACTAGGAAAACCTACTAATACATCAAGCCCTTTTTGGCACTAGAAAGCAATCCACACACTGGAAACATACCTTCTTAAAAAGGGGTATGTACAAGTAAACAGTACACAAATAAGGACTGCTGTCACATAGTTGGAAAAAATATACACATTCAGGATTCTGCATACAGAGATGGGTGAATAAAAAACAGATTTTTTTTTCCCCCACTCACTCATAAATTCTGGGCAAAATGGTATAAAACTCAAACATTTCATAGTCATTGTTTTCTTCTAACAAAACTAAGGAGTTTACAAAATTTATAAATGAAATTAAAAACACGGTAAGGAAAATTCAAAAGAAAATGAATTCTTTAGGAAAGAATTTTTATGCATTTCTAGATAAGTCTTATAAAGTTCATGGCTTTTTCAAAAAAGAAAAGCATTCCAATTATTTACACATTTATAAAATGTTTCAAGTAAGATTTTGAACAGCAGTTAAAAAGATGTTATAGCAGTGTTGGAAACTGCAACCAGACCTAATCAGATAAAATAGGCTGATCAGTCCTGGGTTATACACCATACAGTAAAATGTATCAGAAGTAAGAGGGCAAATAATTCAAACATTCCCTACCCCAACTTGCTTGTCATTCAGCAAGCACGCATAAAGAGCCAGCAGTGACCCATGTGGCTATTTCGTGAAAGTATTTTTTCTTGCAATTAGACAGAAATCCAGCACCAAAGCTCTTCTTCACAACATTCAGAGCACTTTAGTTCAGTGCCCTTATCTAACTCATTTCCAGTTCAAATTAAATTGTAGTTGAGTTGAAACTCACCTGGGAACCCCAAACACTATTAATCTTTTAGTTAAGTTGGCTACCTGTTAACCGGAACAGTAACGGGAAGTCCCCAAACCATTCCAAAGTAAGAGCTGTATTTTATTTTACCCCAGACCACTACCCTACACTATTACACTCTAATATTTTTAAAAAGGCTTTAATGTCTGCCTCATTACCCTGACTTTTGCAGAAGATAGTAATATTTTTAAAGTTGTTAAAGCTCTATCTACAAAACACAAGTGATGCTTCAAAACAAGAGACTGTCAAAACACACACTCCTTTTTCTTGTCCTTCACCTGATCTTTCACCCAGTGTAGGGCCAATCAAGACAACAATTAAAATATTGTCACCATTGCATTTTTAAAGAGTACAGCACCAACCAAATGAGTGAATCCCATGACATTAATGTTGAGAAAGGATAATGTGCTCATAACACACCTTTAATTCTCTTGTCTAGACTAGGATTTAAGACAACACAGCTGCCAAAATGCATCCAACCCACTGACAAATGTAAACTGTACCCAAACTGTAACGTTTGCCTTAGTGCAGCAAAAACTGAATACTAGTCCTGTATTGGAAACCGCTGGAAACCACAACAAGAATGAAACAAACCCAAAACCAAAAAACACAGCAGCAGGAAGCCAATGAATAAGAGAACACAAATAAGCAGATAGCTGGAGTTATTGTTACCTTAACAATCACATAAATCTTTGTACAAGTCACTACGTGCCAGGATAATTTAGCACCGCAGTCCCAATTGCTCCCCTATTCTCTCGCAAAGTGTTATCATCACATACCACCTACACAATTTACAAGGAAATACAAAAAAAGTTTGAGCAACACTTGCAGTATTTCAGAAATTAGATAACCAGTAAACTCCATTTTGTTCTTAGGTGCAAAAAATAAAAAAATCTGACACTCAATTATTAAGGAGAAAACTAGAAAAGGAATGGATCGAATGATTTTTTTGGGAGATCCACCCACTCAGACATTCTGCATTTGCATCTAAAAACTTTCAACAGCCAAAGAATGTCTATTTTTGAAATTTCAGTCTAAAAAGTATCCCTGCTAACACAGGAGTTTTAACTAAAGATAATGTTACCCAGAATGTTTTATATTTGACCAAACAACCAAATTTGCTTCTATCCACACACTACCCAACTGAGGAATTGTTTTGAAATAAAAGATGAAAGTTACTGCCAACTGTGTTGGCTTTAAAAACAGTACTTAAAGAATTGTTGTCCTCTAAGCAAAACAGAAATTCAAAGGCAAACCCAGAAATTCTAATGAGCAATGATTTTTTAAAGTAAAATTTTTCAAATATTCATTGCAAAAATCTGTGGCAAAACAAGTTAATGAAGAGCAAGATAGAAAACATTAATGCTACACTATTGAACTAAGCTATAAAAGCCATTAAAGTCACTATTACATCTGGTCTTTAACACATTAAATAGCATTTTTACAACACAGACACAATCAAGCAATACTGCACAACCAAAAACGAATTTAGGAAGTCTTGCCACATACTGTTGTACTATTTGACAATTGCAGCTAACCATATTTATTCACACAACTCTACAACAACATAAGCTACAGCAGCAGTTAAGACTCCAAACCGGAAAATGATGCAAAACAATACAGGCATCATAAAAAAAAACAAGCTATACTCTAAACTAGCACAATCTAAACTAAACACACATACAAAAGGAGCTTGCCTACCTGGCTTTTTCAATAAAAGTCCAAAGGACACCTAAAAAGCAGGAGGGGATAAAAAGATTTATTTTCAGTGTCCATATATGGAAACTATCATGTCACTTTACCTTACAACGAAAAGTAAGTAAAAATTGTAAAAGAATATCTATACAATTATCTGGGTTGGGGGAGCAGGGCAGGGAAGCAGCCAAAAAACCCCAGCATAACAGAAGACTGGCTATAAGCATTGTCTCCAATTTTCACGGTTTCCACTGAAAAGAAACTCAAAGTAGTACTAATATTTCAGATTATCAAGAAAGTGAGAGTGGGAGAGTGTGAGGGGGAAGAGTCAAAAAAAGGCTGAAAGTATGTAATTTAATTCAAATGCTACTACAGGAAAACATTAAAGGTTATTTGTTCCGAAGACACATGAACATGTTGAAATATCTGAGCTCTTATTAAGACTAAGCCAAGCAACTTTAAAATAATCTTCTATAGCTTGAAATTGCACACTGTCAGAGACCTTTCTTAGAGCATTGTCCATATACAAATTGTAGGATATATGTAGGAACCTATAATTTTATCTGACAGAATTAATAATTAATTTCAAATTAAAACAAAGGTAGATTCACAAAAAAAAAAAAAAAATCTACACTCAATACACCACCTCCTTCTGTGTCTAAAGTTATTTTAAAGACACCAGAGCACAAATCTAAGTCCCATTCTTTCTATTACAGACACTTTCTAGGGGTAGTCTATGTATCAGTTCCCCAATAAGACACAAGAGGTGGCCAGACAGTCAAAGGTTATACAGAGTCAGTTAGGTATGACTGACTACTTGTGTTTACCACTTTTTACATCTTGACAGACGCTTAAAATATTTGCATTTTGTTCTTATAAATTGAAGGTTCTCACCTGAGAAACAGCCCTCCATATGTGCCCCTTAACTAAAAAAAAAAAAAAAAAAAGGAAAAAAAAAGAAAAAACAAAAAAAGGGAAAAGGAAAAAGGGAGACCAGTAGAGCTCTACTATTGTACTTAAACATTTTACCGCAAGGGCCAAGTCTGCACCATGTCAGGCTTTCAATCGGTTTCCTGCATTTTCTCAGAAATACACACAAGTGTTTGGTGAGATTCAAGATCTGGTTATCTGCTCTTCCAATGAAGTCCTAAATTTCATGTGATGAGAGCATAAGAATAGCTGGCAGCTTGGCCAAACATCCTATGGAGAAGGGGGACCATATGCATAACCTGTTTCACATAAAGATGAGTACTCAAAACAATCCACTACACTGAGATTATTGCAACAAAAAGAACACTTGCTAAAAAAGATCTCAGGATTTCAGTCTCTCCTTATTTCTGCCATTTCCACACAGCTACCACCTGTGAAAGTCCCTAGACATTTGTCAAGCTTTACATACAGGACACTTCGGAAGAAAGGGGATTTTCCAAATCTCACTTCTACTGAACGCTTTAGTTCTCAAAACTAGGTAATTATTTTCTTAAAATAAAAATACATAGAATTTCAGAAAACTGGAAAATTCAATCTTGTTTACTGAGGGCTTATGTTCTTTGAATAAATACTATACTTAGTTTTCATAATACTTGGAAAGCAATATTTTCAACTAGACTTTTGAGCAATTTGTAATTCCAAGTATAGTTTTTCAGACTTAATCACCATTAAGTCACTAAATACATCAATTACCATTGACTGCAGATGCTGATTTCACAATTAATAAATTTCAATAATTACATCTCTTGTATGTTTTAAATTACCACACAGAATCCCTAAACTCAAAGGCAGACTTTCATCCCGATGATGAACAAACTGCCACAAAGAATGTTCTCAACTCAAAAACACATTTGTGTGATATGTCATAGCAATATAGTTAGAAATTTTAGTGTGCATTTTCAGCCAATCCAAATAAATAAATTTTCTGGTCTTTGTATTCTAGAAAAAAAGCAACAGATTTGTGAAAAGGGTTTTTTCACTACTTTAAATAAAATAGTATTTTTGAGAAATGCTCTAAGTAGGCTCTGTTAGTCTCTAAAACATGAACACAATGGTCCTGTCTTTAAAGCACTGGTCAGACATCTAGAGAAACTACTGCAAGTGAAGAACTCTGAATTATCTTTCAGTTCTTTCTTATTTCTATGCTCTAGTTTTCTGCTTGAATAGAATTAATATTACTTCCCTATTTCATGGGGTTCAACTAAAAAAAATTTATATAAATGCCTGTAGGACAGATTGAGAAATTACATTACTGAAGGCTACACAAGCACCTAGAAAAGATACCCAGTGAGGTTTAAATGTACCTTCATAACAGAAAAATATTGGCAAAGTCATATTCAAAATTAAAATTCAGCATTTGGCAAACATTAGCAGATTCTCTTCAGAAAGCGTTCTAATCACACAAGAGACAAAACCAAACATGTTAGAAGTCATCCATCTCCATTTTTCACAAACAAAAATAAAATTTACGCTGCTTAATCTGTGTACTTCTAAACCTTGATGTCTAACTGGGATGTAGTGCTTCCAATCTGTTTCTTTTGACAGCTCCTGTTCTTCCTTCACTGTAGACCTTCACTGGCAAGGGCCTACTCATCCCATTTAGCCTTGCTCTCACAAATAAAAGGTTTCTCCAGAAAAGAGCTCATTCTGAAACTATAGTGAGTTCTGTCCGCAGCACAAAGAAGACAGTTCTTTGTTGCCAAACTTGTAAATTCAAGAAGGTCCCAGAGCTGCAGCACCCACCAATACACAGGTAACACATTTCGTGTATTACTTCACCAGGAGGCAGTAAGGCAGCACTTGATTCCCTTTATCCTTCTAGAATACAGAAAGGAACTACCTTCAAAGCTGTCACATAAAAACATTATGCTTATGTACACTCCATCTTCCCAACAGTACAAGCCCTCAGCATAGGCAAGAAGCAGCAATGCTTAATGGACATATTTGGCACAAGTAGGGTCCAGAACCTGGTACCAGGTGCTTGAAATGGGGTTGGAACAATGCAGTTCAGATAAGCAACCAATAGTAGAGTGAATAAGACCTCCCAAACTGTTTACTTAGCTATCATAATCAGGGATAACAGCTTCAAAGAAGCATGGAGTTCTTAGGAATCCCAAGTTCCTAAATATATACCTTTATATATATATAAAGGTATACATATATACATATACAGACACACACATCTTTGGCCTCATTCTGCACCATCTACCAATCTACATTAAGATACAACCCCTCTGTCCTTCTACCTTCTGAATACAATCCTTAACCAGCAAAACGAAGACAAGGTATCCACAGCTTTGCTGATCTAGGGCACCACCAACTTCCTGCCCCCTGTATACTGACACTAAAGCACAAGTCCCAGACAAGCAGGGCCAGTTGTAGGCATTGCAGGAACAGCTGCCTGCAGAAGTGATTGCTTTGTACAACACAAGCTACAGCCAAACTATTCCTTGGGTAGGTCCTGCTCTAAGATGCAGCATCTGGAGGAAGAAGAGCAGCAGCTGTGGTTTTGTACCACTGTGATCCTTCACCCAATGCCAGAGGTACTCCACGCAGCAGGAAACTCCAGCCCAGAGTACAGTGAGCACTTCTGAAACCTTTCCCTCCTCCTCCTCCTCTGCCTAGGCAGAGCTGCTGGAGGTGCACCTGTGCATTCAGAACTGACAGGCCTCTCTTACTGAAGGTGAAGCACCCAGACTCACTCTTAGAAAGACCTAGACAAAAATATTTTATTACTTTGAAAAGAGGAATACTGTTGACATTTAAAATATTTCCCAGGAAAGAATTTTAATTACCCATTTCAAAGCTATGGAGGTATCCTCCACTCTTGACTGAAGGGGATGCAAGGCCTACACATAGCACAAAAGGAAGCTCAACCTCATAGGTTTGCCATTAGGAGAGTTCTCTGCAAGCTGGGAGAGCTGGATTTCAGACCTGTTTCTAAGCCTATTTATGCACTAATATTAAATAGCCATTTAATGAGAACAAAAACTATAGCAGCAACAGTGATCTCAATCTCTTCTTACCACTAAGCTTCAGAGTTAAGTGAAGGTCCACTTGTTTCCCCTCTTTCAATCAAAAACATGTCATTCATTCCCCTAAGGTCACTTAACTTCATCAAGTGGAGTGAAGGACTGGCTTAGCTTAGCTGGCCTGGTATGTGGTGGTTAGAGCGGGGAAGCAGAAGACTCAAGCCTGCATCTCTTAACCTGAAGAGGGAATTTCACCCTTAATTAAAATGACTAATTATGTAATAACACAGGGATTCTTTCATGCAAAAATATAATAAAATAGCAAGGACAACATGTGAAATGTAGAAATACCTACCAGTTAAGATACTTGACCAACTGGTTTTCAGGCACAATCAAAGTTCAGAGATTTTTAGATCATGGGTTTATGTCAATATAAGCATATAGTTGTCATTTTCAGGTACATCTCACCCAATATCCCTAAGGACTAGGACTAGATGATTAGGACTACGGATTAAATGCATTTGTGCAACTGTAAATTACAATTTAGAAGTCCTTGTACAGATACATATTATATCTGTAAATATGCATTTTTCAAGTGTCAATCAGTAAAGAGGATGCAAGCTTAAGTCCACAGCACATTAGGTCTTACGCTACTTGTGAGCACAAGCTCCAGAACACACCACCATCACAACCCACAAATATAAGATAAAGGAAGCTAACAAGTAAAACTCTAGTACCCTTGCTGAAACTACATCTTTAAAATTCACCCTACTCCTTTCAACTACAACTCAATTAGAACTATCCGGACTGGCTGAAATTTTCAGGATTTCAACTGCTTTTAAATTGCCTTGTATAAGTGAAATCTAGGATTACAATTTTGCCCATATGTCTCACAAAGTATCAAACCAAAAGCCTAAAGCTGAAGCCTTGCAGTAAAAGAACTGGCAGAAATAAATCAAGAGCAGCATTTAGACCCTCTCTCAGCAGTGCTGAGTCAATGTAACTATGGAAGTACAAGTTGCTTTCTATGCTGCTTCACCTATCTACAGCCTGTCAGCTGGAGTCTGAATGCTGATGCTCCCCTGTCAGGTACAAGGCAAGCAGCAAAACATCACAGATATAAACTCAGAAACTAAATGAATTTATATTGCTGATTAAATACAGAAAACTCAAAAGTATTTATTAAGAGATAAAGCCTACCCTCACTACTTAAATAATAAACATTTTTCTGTAAGGTATGTGCAGTATAAGGACGGCAATGATACTGAAATGTACTACTCATAATAAATTCAAAATAACTCCATCACACTGGTCTTTAAAAATCTCCAGTGAAAAAGTTAGGACACATTAAGAAACACCCACTATGAAAAAGTTGCAAGTCTTTAAAAATAGCAGCACTTTGCCTCCTCCCTCCCCTTTCCCCTACTCACCCTCCTCCCCAATTTCAAAATACATCTTCCCCAGGCCTTGGTCTGGAATGGCAGTTTCTGTGAACAGACCATACCCGACCATACGATTAGCCATTATTATTATCATCATGATAATCACCTTTTATGCTCTACTCTACATTAAGATGAAAATCCAACAGCCGTGGTCCAACTAAGTTACTTAAAAGGGCTTCCCTTTCAGATGTCCAAGCCTAAGCTACAACCAGTTCTGCAATACAATTACAGCCTCCCTCCACGGGCAATAACAGGTCTCCGTGTGTGATGATCTGGCCAGCGGCATTTTCTCATCTATGCTATGGTTCAGACGGTTGCTATGATTTCAAATGGTGCATCTACCCTTATTTTAGCGCGACCGGCTGCACTTCAGCCGCCAAGATCTGACTGACTGATGCACATCTAAATAATGCGGTGACTATAAAAGCAAGCTGGCAGTAGGCACCGGTGTTTCACCACCGTGGGCTCGCTCCTAATACCGCGGCTGGCAACGAAACCGTGGGAAACTTAAGAGGAACACCGGCACACATGAGGCCTAATGCTCACAGCGGGCACTTCCAGCAAGGCACAGGCTGGCGTGCTGCACTTTCCAGAGTGGGAAGTTCATGGAAATACCTATGCAGGTATGTGAACGGGCACATCTCCCGCCTGCCGCACGAAAGCATCCAGGTGCTTCCCGTGCACATCGGCCACGGCACGTCCACCAGGAAAGTGCACTGGAAGGCTGACCCGATACAACATTCGGGAAATGCTTTTCCGCCCCCCGGCTCCAGCCCCTGGCCAGGTTCTCAGCCGCATTTCCTACGGGAGCACCCCAAACTCCCCGCACAGGGGAGTGGGGGGTGGGCGAGCCGCGGAAGCGCCGGATCCCCTGCCCCAGCCCCTGCCCCCGCTCCGCCACCCCCGGCCGGCGCCCGCCCACGGGGAGCCCGGGCTGCGGGATGGGGGCTGTGCTGCCCCGGGGGAAGGCGGGCGAGGGCAGGGAGCCGCGGGGCAGGCACCTGAGCGGGCGTGGGCAGCCCCCGGGCCGGAGATCCGGGCACCGGGGCGGGGGAGGAGGGGACGGAGGGGGCGGGCGGCCCGCAGGCCCCGGCGGGGTGGGCCGGGCCGCAGGTGGGCGTCGGGCGCGGCCGCCGGAGGAGCGGCCGCCGGGCAAGTCACCTCTTGACGCGGATGATCTGGTCGCGCATGGGTCGGATGTCCTGGAAGCTCTGCTGGTTGACCAGGCTGTAGACGAGGATGAAGCCCTGCCCGTTCTTGATGTAGAGGTCCCGCATGGAGGCGAACTGCTCGGTGCCCGCCGTGTCCAGGATCTCCAGGACGGAGGGGGAGGCGTCCACCTCGATCTCCTTGCGGTAGAAGTCCTCGATGGTGGGGTCGTACTTCTCGATGAAGGTGCCGGTCACGAACTGCACCGTGAGCGCCGACTTCCCCACCCCGCCCGAGCCCAGCACCACCACCTTGTACTCGCGCATCCTCCTGCCAGCGCGGACCGCCCGCCCGACCCGCACCTGCCGACGGCCCCTCCTCACCCCCCCGCCATCGGCCGCCCCGCCCTGTGCCCGCCGCCGCAGCCGCCTCCGCGCCGCTCCCCGCCCGGCGGATGCTCCGGCCGCCGCGGCGGCTCCTGGGCGGCGCTGCCGGCGGCGGGGCCGCGCTCACGGGCTGCGGCGCGGCCGGGGTGGGGCGGCGGCCCCGCCTCCTCCTTCCCGTGTCGCCACGGCAACAGCCAGCGGGGCGGGACGGGGGAAGAAAGAGCGGGGAGGAGGAGGAGGATGGGGGCGGGCACCGCCTCGTCACGTGGCGCTCCCCCGCCTGCTCCCCCGGGCGCGGCGGCCGCACGTGATGCCGCGGCGCTGCCCGTGTCCCGGCCCCGGCCCTATCCCCTATCCCTATCCCCTATCCCTATCCCCTATCCCTATCCCTATCCCTAGTCCGGCGCTGTCTCCCTGGAGACGCCGCGTCCCGCCCCCGCTCCCCGGCCCGGCTCCGCCGCGCGCGCCTCTCCAGCCGGGAAGGGCCAGCCGGCGGTCACGCGCGGGGGCGGGACGAGCCAATGGGAGCGCGGCCGGGGCTCCCACGGTTCCGCTTCCCGGGGCTCCGGGGGAGGCGGCTCCGGCGCGGAGAGTTCGTGCCGCTCCAGACCTGGCGGCTCGGAGGGCGCAGGTGGCCGCGGCAGCCGTGTGAATCCCGCTCGGGGCTATAAAAGCAAGCGGGGCTCATCAAATCCATCGCAGCCATCCCGTGCGCCTTGGATCCTGCGGGCGCACTGCAGCCGGCGCGCCGGGCTGTGCCCGCAGGGGTCCCAGAGGTGTTGGGTGCCGGTGGTGCCGCCTTCTCGGCCCCTTCTGACAGAGACGGAGGGCCTGGAAAGGGGGCACAGTGTGGGAAAAGCGCTCCGGTAAAACAGTAGGGACAATGAAGATGGTTGATGAGATGGCATTCACAGTGCCTCATGGGGACCAGTGTCGCTCTGGAAGGATGCTCTCACTTCTGTGATTGTCTTTCTGCTATGACACAGACTCCTTAGCCCTTCTGGTTTTTTTTTCCCCCTCAAATATCACTGGTTAGAATTATTTGATTCAGGGAGTAAAGACGTTGTTTGCATTAGAGACTTGAGGGTCAGCCATCAGTCAGCTGTTAGATGCTTGTGGAAAGCTGTGGGAAAAGGGGCTCACTCCTGGTCCTGCATTTCTCTCTCTGGTGTTCTTGCCTTTGCGTTGTCTTCCTCTGCAGTAAGGCCCATGGTGCCGGCCTGCTTTCCAGGCAAGTCCTGTTCTGCTTCCTTCTTGGCTTGGTTTCATGTATCTAAACATGACAGTGGCAAATGTATTTCTGGGTTTTTTGAGCACATTTGTACTCTGTCCTAGTCTTTTGGTTAAATGCTTGCCATGTGCAGTATTTTACGCTTTCCAGTGTTTTGCTTGAGCATTCTGTTTGGCTTTTCTTCGTGTGTTTTTGATTTTTGATTTTATTTTTTCTAAGTGCAAAGCTTCAAAACAAGTTTCTCTTAGTAGGATGCCCATAGCTTTGGTCTGTCTAGAAGAAAGAAGATTATTTGCTGGCTTCTTACAATGCCCATGCAATCAAAAATCATCAAAGAAAACTGGAAACCACACACATCTGAGTGATTTAAATATATTCAGTACCAAAGAGGTATAAACAGCTTTTTACAGGACTGTCAGAATCCATTTGTAAATGTTGCAGAGCCTGGTCAGTCTAGTCATGATTGAGTAATAGTTTCAGTGAATAATCCAATTTGTGTTCGTGACTTGAGGTCTTCAGGTAGTAGAAATGAGCCTACAAGAACATGCAATGGCACAAAATGCAAGATACTGCACGTATGGATGAAGAACTTTGCAGGGTAAATCCAGGAACCCTCCAGCAGAGTAATAGGAAAATACCTGAATTTATTAGTCAACAATGAAAGGAAGCTGCCAGTTTAATGTGGTTGTGAAAAACAAATGTGACTGTGGTGTAAGCTGTGGGTGACTGGTGAAACATTACAGTGTCCAGTTCTGATAAATCATATCCAGGAAAGAGGAACTTGTACGGATACACATCCGGGAGGGTTACTGGAAATGAACAAAGCTTATCTACAAGAGTGCACTGGGAGTGTTTGTCTGATTAACCTGGGAAAAGCAAATGCAGGGGAGTGTTATGAGTAACCAGTAAGGCAGGGTGGAATCCAGCTCAAGCGAGTAGGCATTTAAGCTAATGAACAACATTGATGGAAAGGCACAGATCAAAACTGATTATAACCTAGACAGAAAACTAAGCCCTGTCTCAGTGCACTGAAGGTTTTGACTTCAGGAAGAACAGTGAAAGATGAACTTACCCAGCAGGCTTTGAAATGTGTTGCATCTGAATAGGAAGATTATGTGCAATCATGCAAAATAGATTTAAGTGATCAATGCTGAAGGGAGGAGATTTGGGCCTACCTGCTTATTCATCCCGAAACTGGAACAACCTCCTGATGTTCAGTGCTTCTAGAAAAAAGGTGTTGGCCACTGGCTCATGATGAGGAGGGTGATGAGTGGAAGGGCAACAGTTCAGAGAGAGGTAACAGGAATGCTCCCACTGGGAAGTTTTACTCCAGGTGTTCTGTCTCATACCTCTGATGGGCAGCAAAATGTTATTTCACTTAATAGAGAATGTGCAGGGACCTAAGAAATGTATAAATCGGAAATACAGAGGAATGGTGTATATAGCATGGAGGAGATAAAAGAAAAGGTAGGATGGTCAAGTGGAGGAGGGGCTGGATGCCTTGAATGCATGGCTGTTCCTAAGAATCTCACCGTTTCAGGTGTGAGGCTGAACATCCTGCTGTTGCCCTGTTTTTCTAGCCTTCCTTTTTGATTTTGATTCATCTGATGAGAACATTGAAAATTCAGCTAGTAAGTGTTGGAGGCTTAGCCCTGAAAACAAATACAGTATCAGTTATGTGCAGTTGTTTATGGGGAGGTGGAAGAACAGAGGGCCGTTTAGGTGCTGCCAGTCTTTCTTTTATGCATGTTGCTTATACTTTTGCTATTCTTTACTGAAAAGTAGGAGAAAAAAAAAAAGTAAATTTCAGGGAAAGAGAAACTTCCTGCCACAAAAGATTGAATTGGGCAAGGCTTGGCAAGCAAATATCTCAGCCCACAGCATGCTTTCCCAGCATGACTTCCTTTGTAGCTTCTCACAGGACACTCCAGAGTCATCTAGTCCCTCTGTGCTAGATGGCTGGGTTTTTGCTGGCTTCCTAGGATTTAGGAACTGCAGTTTTATTGCTCTCTTCTCAAGTCTTTTTATGTCTTATATTGAGCTGTCTTATTTCAAACTTCAGCAGCCTGCGGCTAACCGCACGGTCTTATGATAGCCTGGAGTTTCTCAATAAATATTGAATTTTTATCTTATGCAGCAACCAACACAATATTTCATGGTTATTTTGCCAGCTATTGTAGCCTTGACTATACATTAGGGTATGTATATAAAAGAGGAAAAAGGCCTTTCATTCCAAAGCCAGGATTTGCTAACTCTTCATTATTAACAGTCTCAATCACAGGATGTAAAATGTGGCAATATGAAAAATGAGGAAATCCGTAGCCCCTTCCCTCTGAGAGCTGATGGTGATTTTCTGACACTGAAGCACAAGAGGATGTGTGAAATAAAGCTTGTCTGTTCTACAAACTGTTCTGGTGTATATTTGTTTTCTATTGTCAAGTTTTCCTTTAAGTGCATATTAGTAGAGCAACATGGTTTCCTGTCCTTGCTTACCATCATGTCTTTACATAAAGCTGTCAATGCAGCTCTGTCATCACATGGATTTCTCCTAACCATGTGTCATTACAGTATTCAGGAAGCATTAAGGATTGAGATTTTGCTTAGTCTTTAGTATTTCTTGCTAAATTAATTATCTTATTAGTACTGTCCATAAAGCTGTTGCCAAAATCAAGATGCAAGTAGCTGTAGTGCAGTGTAGCTGACTTGCTTACCCTATCCTTAGCATTTTCAGGTGATCACACTTTTAATTTCCCTTTCATACTGGCAGTGAAGTTGTCCCTTTTTTTTTTCCCTAACTGCAAAATCGTGTGTTTCACATCTTTGTTAATGCTTTCTAAATGACAGCGGGAACAACCAGAGTGTACTTGTAAAGGGAAAGGAGGTTGGACCTCCTCCGTCCTGTCTGGCAGCAGTCGGGTGGCAGCTCTGATCACATAAGAGCCCAACCAGTGACAAACCAGCACCGTCTCCAGCCTGATGGAGGGTATGGGATTTGGGATTTAATTTACCACACTGGAAGGACATGTTACAGAAGCAAGGTTTCATTATCTTCACTGCTTGCAAGGCTGTTTGGATTTGCTGGTTTTGGTTTTTTTTCTAAAAGAGATCTAAGCACTTGTTTTTGAAGATAAAGTAGATGTGCTTTAGTTTTGTAGTGGTGAAGCCTTATGTGAGCTCTGAGATGACTTCTGTGTCAAGCCTTCCTGAAGTCAGAGGTGCTCTGTGCAAAGATGAGGTAGCAGCTTTCCATGGGTCTGATTGTAAGGTCAGAGTCAAAATTTGCAGTGATGAATTGCAGTCATCAGTGTCAGTGTTGGTTGGGGTTAGCAGTTCCCTGTGTGCAGGGAGTTCTGTACCACCCTGGGCTCAGCACCCTAAGGTGGTGAACTAGGGTGCACGGGGGATGAGGCTCAGATCTTCCATCAAGTGTAGTAGGTGTGGTGGTCATCAGCACTGACATGCTTTAGTTCTGTGGTTTTGGGAAGACAATGCACAACGCTGAGGTAAGCACATGGTAAATCTTGGCAAAATCGAGACTTTAGCGTTCACATTTCCAGCAGTCAGGCATGCTGAGTGGGGATATATTAAGCCAGCTGATTGGAAAAGTTTTGTGAGCAGCTCTTTTCTCTCACTTTAAATTTCTTATAGCCTTTACTTAAGCATATTGAGTGTCAGGGAGCCAAAATCTGAAGTGGTTTCTTGTGCTTCCAGTGACTCCATAGGGTGTAAGCAGACCCTGCAGGGCTGCTGTGTAAGCTCCCCTACTCTGCCCAGAGCCACACTGCCTTTCTCCCTCTTACACCTGTGCTGGGCCATTTCAGCTCACTGAATTGGTAGAAAGTGAATCCAGACTATAAATACAATTTACTTTATAATTGCTTAGCTGCCAGGGGCTCAACCATGAAAGAGGAACAGAGTTAACACCCTCTTCAACCTGAAACAGTTTAACCCTCCACCTATTGATTCCCAAGAGACTGTTTGGTGTTATGAAGGAAAACAAACTAGATTACATTCCAGCAGAACGAGATTCAATTAATGCATTTGACCTTAGAACTAGAGAGGACAACAAGTGTGAACACAATTACTGTGGCTCCACCAATAGATACTCATTAAATTGCTGTACCTGCCATTTTCAATTGTGTGCTCCAGTCCCCAGGGCTTGGGTTCTTCTGTGTTTTACAGTTTGAAAGAGATGGAGACAATAGGAATAGGCATGCCAAAGTCTTCTCTCAGTCTTAATTTAATTTTCTAACCAGAAAAGAGCATTAAGGTGGCTTCAGTCCCATGGGTTTATTTCAGAGGAGGGCCAGCTTGATAGGTCTGCAGATCCCCATAGCTATCTTATTATTGATCCTTCCTGACATTGCAGGTTAACTGTTCAAAGGAAGGAGATCACTGTTTAGGGGTAGGACTGATGGTTTTTTAGCTCTTTTATGCAGTCAGATAGCCATCCCTGTCATGTAACCAGGTCATTGTTTTTAATTGAAGATGGTGGCTCAATTTAAAAAGAATAATTGCTCCTGGCCCCTCTTTTAATTAATAATGAAAATTTGATCGAACCGTTCCCCAAAGTGCCAAGAAATCTAAGCAAAAGTCGTATGATTTAGCTTGTGACCTGATTTTTACTGTTTTCAGTGGAGGTTTGGTGGACTTGCTGATGTATTGTGGCATTCCACAAGAAAGTTTTCCTTGCCTCCCATAAAGCAAACAAGAAACATTGATGGTGCTATAAGTTAATGAAAACTTCCACTGCATATTGAAGTTTTGTAAGAAATACTCATCTGCCAATAAGGTTAAGTTAAATAGCTGTTGTTCAGATGTAGGTTTGAAACAGGGGAAGTCAATTTAAGGATATAAAGAACCACAGCAAGATAAACTAAAACCAGGTAATTCACTGTTCAATTTGACTCATTCTTTCTGATATTCAAAAATAAGTCAATTTAATCTCAAGACATAAGAGAATGTGAAGACAATGATATCTGTCTTTATTAAGGTACAATTTCTGTCATAAGTCCCGGAGTCATTTTTTTCTGAGTCAGACTTGAAAGAAAATAAGTCCTTTGTTTCAATAGTCAGAGTATAAGCATCAGGGACTTGTATGTCATAAGCATTAGATTCTGTAGGTGTCAATAAAAATTAATATTACAATTGCAATAATACTTTATTTTTACATGATTATTTTCAGCAGAATGTTCACAATTGAAATAGCAAAATGCCTTAATTGCTATGAGTTACACTTTAAATTAAAATAAGATTTCCAATATGCATTTCACATAAAAAGAGGTAGCATTTAATCTTCATCTAATCTAATCAAATCAAAACTTAGATAAGTTCAATTCAGTACAAGTACTAATGACTGAGTAGGTCATTTTGGTGCATGTATGAATACAGGGATTTGTCCTCAGTGTTTGGATTTAAATCCTCTGTTGTAGGCAGTGAAGCTGGCCAAGCTCCACGAAGTATCCACATCCAAGGGGAAAGACCCCTGAAGGGTCCCTGAAGAGGCAGGTTTTAAGAGGGTTGGCCTCTGCCTGGGGGATGTGAGAGCTCCCAAAAAAGCCTCAGCAGCCAGCAGCCAGTTTGCCAGCAAGGGCTGACCCTGTCTTCATACACAAATAGATGGACAGGTGCGCCCAATTCAAGTATGGGCCCTCCCTCCCTCAGTGAATGCTCAGATGGAAGGTAATCTGGGGACAATATGGGTGTGGGGAGGCAGGTCTCACCTGTAGAATAACTTGTCTCTTTGTACCTGAAGGTCTTCTGGAGTTTCCCTCTTGGCATTTCCTCTTGGGGTTTCAGTGAGGGCTGATAAAATTGCAGGTAGATGCTTGCCAAATGATTTGGGAGCAACACACAACACACCAAACAAATCCATACTACTAGATTTTTCCAGAATTCTGTTGAAAATTTCATTTAGATCTGGTCCCACTGCACAGAGATGAACTTTATCAGGATAGCTTTTCTGGGAAAGATTCCGACAAGATTTCCTCATGGGTTTGGGATGAACACAGTGAGCATATTAGGTGACTGATGAAAATGCCAGAACTGTTCCATGGCAATCTTCTCAAGGCAATCAGTGCCTGTGAACTTCTGCCTTTATTCTGGTTCTCCTGTCATCTTCCAAGTCAGATTTTCTTCTCACACTTGAATCTCTTTTCTACTTACTCATCAATGGGAGAAAAATACTCAAGATTTTGTTTTTTAATTTTTACTTAAGGAAGAAATTTGATGCAAGAAATTTCTTGGTTGTGGGGTTTTTTTGCTTGTTTGTTTTTTTTAGTTGGAATCACATATTCAGAGAATGGTTTGTGTTGGAAGAACCTCAAAAATCATCTAGTTCCAATTGCCCTGCCATAGGCAGGGATGCCGCCCACTCAATCAGGTTGCTCAGGGTCCTGGCCAGCCTGGCCTTGGACACTGTCAGGGATGGACCATCCTCAGCTTCTCTGGGCAACATATTCCACTGCCTTACTACCTCACTATTTCTTTCTAATATCTAAAATCTCTCCTCTTTTAGTTTAAAACCATTCCCCCTTGTCCTATCACTATCTACTCATGTAAAAGTCTCTTTTTTTTTATAAGCCCCCTTTAGGTATTGAAAGGCCACAGTGAGGTCTCACAGGATCCCTCTCTTCTCCAGGCTGAACAATGTCAACTCAGCCTGTCATAGGAGAGGTATTCCAGCCCTCTGATCAATTTAGTGGTCCTGCTCTAACAGGTCCTATTTCTATAGGTAGTGGTTGGTTTAGGGTTTTTCCTTGAAAAGCTTGTATCTGCAAATACTTTCTGCCTGTTTGAGTCTGGCTTCATCACTGATCATGCCTCCACTGAAAAAATCATCATTTAGGTAAAAATTATGATGACTCAGCTTTTTCATGAGCTGGGACATAATTCACTACAACAGCTACATCCCATCCTGAGAGCTGTTAGTAAAATCTAATTGTTTAATAAAAAAGCCTGATAGTATGTGTTGCAATATCACTTCCTTATATTTACTTCTGCTTCCTAAAATTTGCATTGCTGTGTCATCTAATCCACTCTTGCATCAAAGCTAAAGATTGCTTACCACTGAAATTCTTTCTTTGCATCCATGCAAAGGAAAAGAAGACCCTGAAAAAAGGCAGAGTTGTGTTTACTGCTGTCTTTGCATGAAGATACAAGAGTCCAGTGTAAATACAGAGACCACAGAGACCTATGTTATCCCTATAGGAGACCCACACAGAGCCTGAAGACCTGGGACCACAGTATCCAGACTCCCTGCACTTGCTCCAAATCTTCTCTGTTGGGAACTGGACAATGCAGTGGTGCTTGCACCATACTAAGGGAGTAAGTGGGTTTGTGGAGGTCAGTGCCATGTGGGCACAGTGCTTTTTGGTCGTGCTTCCTGCTGGTCCAGGCCCTCATCAATGCTCCTCACCCCAACTGGATGCAGGGACACCTGAAGGCAAGGGCAGTATCTGCTGGAAGCTGCTCAGCTGATCTTTTGCTTTATGCCAGTCATTCTTTTAAGTTAAAAATTTTAATGGGCCATTCTCAGTAATTTCAGCTGGGGGGGCATCAAATCATATGCGGGCAGCAGATAATCTGGAGACCACATAAGTATCCAGAGAGGAATCAGAAATTGGTGGTCCCGAAAGACATCATCGCATGTGTAGCATGCAGCAAATGAGATCTGCTTGGTGGATGTCAGCTGGCAGTAAATCACTGCAAATTTGAGCTGGGAGAGCATGGGCTAAAGGACATTTCTACACAGCCCTGGTGCAGAGTGGTCTCCTGCAGTACCACCCTGTGGCTCTTGGCATTCAGTGCCTAAATCCCCTGTGAAGGTTGTTCAAGAGCCCCTCAGTCATTTGGGTATTTGAATAATGTTATCCTGTATAACTTTCTGGCTACAGTGTCTAATGGGGCAAGGCATCTATGTCCCTCAAGTATTTTAAAAGTTGGAGAAAAACCCAGAAAACAACCATTTAGGCCTCCAAAATAATTCTTTACAAGAAGAAATAGCTGCAGTTTATGAGAGGAAGAGAAACCAAGCCAGTGGTAGGTCCAGATCAGCCATGAGCAAATGTGCTAAGTATCAGTGTCTCAGTTTGACTCAGCCTCCCAGCCCAAGCTGTCCTCTCTTTTTGCCTCCACTCCTCAAAGCAAGGGAAAAAAAAAACCAACAAAAAACTGAAAACTTGAAAGAAACTGAATTAAGTCAGAATATATATATATTTTCTAACATTTGCAACTACATATACAATTTGTATACACCATCGGGAGCTCCCAGGGAAAAGGAAAGGGGAAACAGGGACAAAGGAGGGACAAAACAGAAAACAAAACAGAAAAATACAATGAAAACCCCTAAAAACCCCCCAAACCCTGGCAAAATACAACCTCAGCAACAACTCTCAAAAGAAAACTATCTCCCTCTCACTTTTTCCCTCTCACAATCTCCTGTGTGGCTCCAATAAGAGATTGACGCCTGGACTTTCTGCTGCCAAACCTTGGCGGAAGAAGAACAGCAACTTCCTATCTCTCTCTTAGTTACACTCCCTTGTTATGTAGAAGAAAAAAAACCAAATCAAGTGTGGAATACCTGTGAAGTGGGCCTTTCCCTGGTTACCCCTGGTTACCAGGGAAGGCCTGGATCAAAACTATCACAATCAGGTGGTGATATATCCAGAACACTATACCTGCTCACCTCCACTCTGGTGTAGGTATGGCTGCAGCTCCTGTTGGGGCTAACTACACATGTAGGGACTGTGGCGATGCAGCCTGGACGCTTTGTGTGTGTCCAGGAGGGATAAATGTGTACTGGAGCTCCATCTTGTTTAAAGGTGGGGTGGGGGGGTGTGTGTCTAAGCTGTGGTTATACATGTAGCCACTGTGCTGGTGTGCATCACGCAGGTTTATAGAAAATACCTTTCCGTCAGGTAACATTATATTTTTCTTTACACAGAGGGAGATATGAGCAGCAAAATTACTGGTCACTGTGGGCCTGTAATGTTCTCTTAAGCATACAAATCAGCCACCATCTGCCTAGCTAAGGGACAAACTTTTCATAAAATACAAGAAAAGTTTTGAAATTATTAAAAGTGTGCTGGAAAAAAAAAATCAGTGTATTACTTTAAAAAGTGATAATTCAGTTTGCATATATTGTCTAAGTACTGTGTGTGTATACGTGTAATTGTATTCTCTGTGTGTATTTAAGAACACACAAAGGAAATTAAAGAACATGAACAATCTTTGCCTCAGTGTTTTCCATGGACTTTAAAACCTTCAGCCAGTGTCTCAGCTGCTATAAATTGGCATAAACTCAGTATGGTAAAGCTGCATTAGTTTATGTGATCCATGGAGATGACTTCTGGGATTTGTGGGACCACTGTGTAAATACCAGAGACTTAAACCTGCCAGGGTCAAATAAATAATGCTTTTGGTATAGTCCTGGCTCCATGCTTATGTGTCACTGCTTGATTCAGGCAGCAGCTCTGCACTTCTCCCCAGCAAAACCCCCACCAGGGTGTTGCCATTTTTGTCTTGCAGATGAAGAAACTGATGGAGAAGCTGTCTCCCCTCTGCCACCCTAAAAAATGCACTTTTTTTTTGGTGGGCAAGAATCAGTGGCAGAGCTTTCCAGTACTAAGAAGAGGGCAAATGCTTCTGGGGAACCTCTGGCATGACAAGGAAACTTTGCTCCTTCAAGCCCAGCACCTGCCTCTGCAGTGACACAGAAGGAGGTGGAGAAATGCAGAACAACAGCAACAATGTTCATATATTGTCTAAATCCTCCAGAGGCTAAGCCTGGAAGGGTGAGGTGCTGCTCTTGCAGTGGTGCAGCCCTTCCCCTGTGCCCACACAAATGCTTCCTTAGGGTCAGGACAAAACAGATTAAATGGTCCCCCCTGCTCTACCTGTACAATTGTGCCCATATACAGTGGGTGGATGGATACACAGGGACAGAACTGGGCAGGCTAAATTGTTACGAATGTAAATACCTGAAGAATGGGCTTTTCAAATTGTTTTCTTTTTTCACCTGAGATAAAAGATGCACTGACGAATCCAAACCTTGGGGGCTGAGAATTGGCAAAAGGTGCCAATCCTAGGTTTATCCAGAGGAAAAAGGCAGCAGTCTGAGGTGCCAGGGATGCTCCTGGCAGCAGTAGCACAGCACAGAGCCATTCCTCCCTCCAGCAGCTTTGCTGTACCAGCAAGCATAGCTGCAGGCTGCATATCATCATAAACCTCTATTTTCATTTCATCAAAACAAATGCAAAGTTTGCCTCTAAACAGATATAAAATGATCTGAAAGCGTCTTGGCCTTATTCTAACACAGGAAATATTCAGTGAGCCAAGCCCGGTGTCCTGTGTCCATGTAGGTGAGGTATGTGGACAGACACTGGGAAAGGCTGAGGAGCAATTGCTGGGGGGCTGGGTTGAAGCTGGGTGAACAGCTGAATGTTAGCCTGTGTCATCAGCATTAAATTAGCAGGATGGCTGCAGGGATGAGGGCCTAAGGCACACAAATCCAGCCAGGTCTCTCCTCTGAAGAGGATGAAGCTTCGGCAGCACTTTGGCTGCCAGTGACAGCAGCAGCGTGGGTGCCATCAATAGCCAAGGGAGGCTCAGGGCAGAAACAGGTGTGTTGCAGGCAAGCTTTGTCTCACCTCAGCTGCCTCCAAGATCTGTAGTCTCCAGCTTTCTTAATTTTACTGATTTAAAAGTAGCCTCAGGCTTCTTAAGGGGCTGTAGCTGAGGAGACTCCCTTGTAACTCAACTGGCTGAACAGGCCCTGTAAAACCTATCTGCTCTCCCAGGTCCCCCACAAGGATGTTTTCAAAGTGTGGTAGAAATAGACATTTTTATAGTTCTGTCTTTGCATCTGCTCCAATTCCCCCTTGTTTTTACAGACGAAAATATGGCAGAAGGGGATGGCTACAGGGCAGACACTGCTGGCATCCACTAGAGGTATGGCAGAAGAAATCCCAACAAGGAGAAGCCAACAGGACTTACTGTAGAGGCAACAGACTTTCCTTCTTCATACTTACTAGCTTCTCAGAGGGGTACTGCTACTTCTGATGCCAAAGGTTGGGGGACTTTGGGTTTTAGTTATTTACAGTGATATTAATTTGCATGTGCAGGAACAGAATAGCTGATGAGACTGTTAGATTTTAGCCACAGGGATGCATTGGACTGCTCAGGATAAGGACACATTCCCCAGGCTGTGCCTTTCAGTCCTCTCCCCTGGGCACCCCCATTGCCTTCAGCTCTGCCAAGAGGCTGTAGGATGTTCTTATTGGAAATCTAGTAATCTGGCTGGTGGACAAGGCAGCAGGCACTTGAGAAGACCTTCTCTGGCTTTTTCACAGCCAACCTGGGTATCCCTGTGGTGACTGCCACAGACAGGCACACACCTTGGGATCCGGAAAAAACCCCATTACGTTTAAAAAGATGAGATGCTTCTGACAGCCAGAGCATTTTTCACTGCAGAGCAGCTACCCACAGCTCCTGCAATGCACAGGCAGTCTCCATAAATCTACACACTAGCTTATCCTAATACCCTGCTCAAGTAAGCCAGCTCGAGTCTATTCCTTTCAGCTGCACATCCAGCTCCAGTAATAAGTTTCTAATCCCAGTGAAACGCAGCTCCTGCAGGTCTTGCTGCAGAGGGGCCCTGCTACAAAGGCTTGATGCTTTGATGGGCATCAGCCCTGTTAATGGGAGCTTCTGACACCATGATGCTGCAACATGCATTTCTAGATAAAATTCACCTTGGGACATGTTTCCATTGCTGAGCAAACTAAATCCAAGTTCTACAAATACCGCATCTTATCAGGGCCATTTTCTTTATCAGTTTTATTGCAAATTGGCTTGAGTCTACGGACTCCTGGAGCATGAAGCCACATCCAGCTAAGTCTTAGAAGATGAAAACTAAAGGAGAGGCAGCTATTTCTCTCCACAATGTTCATGAGATAATAATAGTAACAATAAAGGGGAAGGAAAATAGAGCAGTTTTATTGTGATATTTTTTAGAAAGTAAAGATTCCATTGAATATAAAATGTTCATTGATTTTAGGCACTTTGATGGACTAACGTTTGATTCTAATGGAGTCATTTTCTCAGAAAAGCAGCAAAAGCTGTGTCAAGAGGAAACAACCCTCACTTTATACAGAGAGGTGCTGCTGAGTAGCACTGCCAGAGTCCTTTATTTAAATAGGAATAATTATATTGCACAGGAAACTTGGATTTGAAAGCAGGTCCTCTGATACATTCCTCTTCAGGAGTAATTATCTGCTACGTTCACCAAAGCCTGAAGGCTGGACTCATACAGCAGTAGATCATCTCCATTATGGCTAAAATTAAAACAAAAGGAGAGGAAACAAACAAGAAAGGATGTAAAACTCCCAAGTGCCAGGTCTAAATGAAAGTCCTTTCCACCAAGAAGTGGAGAAACACTTTTTAGAGTGAACATCTGATGCAGATGGAGGTGAGACGCAAATAAGAGGATAATTATACTGCACTTGGTTTCCACCAGCTGGCTTCTCACCACATGATATCCCATCACTACTTTACACCTTCTGCTTTCCATTGGGTTTCCACCATACCCATGAGCTCTCATCAAAACCTTTCCTGTGAACAGCATTCACTGGGAGAGACTGGAAAATTTCTCTGGCCAAATAATTGTAATCAGATAGCTGCTTCTGCTGCTGAAGTGGAGGTTTGTTTGCAGTCAAGCCTGGATTGCAGCCTGCTCTGTCTGTCTTCTCTCTAACCATGAAAGGTTGGACGGAGCAGGTGAGACACTGCCTGCATGAAAGTCAGATCTTGTCCATGAAGGTTCAGACCACTCTACCTTCCATGCAAAACAAATCCACAATTAAACAATGCTCAGACTATTGTGGTTTCCTGCTTTAGTTATGAAAATGAAGTCCATCTGGTCAAATCCTCTGGAAGTGACTCACACAGGCTTTCATAACCTTGCAAGGAACTTCTCTGTGTGCTTACGAGCAGCATGGTTCTTACTTTAGATCCAAGCGTCTCCTAAGGAAGACCAACAGAATCAAGTGTGTGAAGATACCAACCTCTGTGTAAATTAAGACAGGATTGGCTAATGCTTTATTAAGTAGCAAGAGGACATTTTCCTCCTGAAGTTTTTTTACACAGTATAGGATTCATATTAATGTGCGTGTGCAGTGGTGGGAAAAGGTATTTGATTACTGTAGAACAGGTCACTTACAAATCCCCTCCTCACCTTTCAGGCAGTGTGCTCAGTCTGTGATGGCAAGATAAATCAATTCATTGCACCTGTTAAAGTGCTGCAATGGTGCAAGGACCATGATGTCCTCCTCAACCACATGATGGTGTAAAATCCTACGTAATTTCTAGAATGAAGGAAAGAAGAGGGGGAAAAGATGCTTTAAAAATAACAACCACCCTTAGATAAAAATAAAGGCATGGAAGCTGGCAGGTGGCATGGGGTTCCTGGGGTGCATATATGCTTAAAAGAGAAGCTCAGGGGAAAGCCAGAGCAAGGATCTGGAGGCAGGAATGGGAATGCACAGCACCTCATTGTGTGCCCCAGTTTGATGGAGGAGGGGTCACACCAGGCATCTCTGTAGGCAGCAGAGCTGGAAAGGCTTCAGAAGAGGCAGTCCTGCCTAGAAGTTGAATGTGGTTGCCCTTCAGCAAAGCTGCAGTCACTCTCTCTCCATTTGCTTATACAGGAAGCCTGGGGCTGAATGCAAAAGGCCTGAATTCTGTGTGGTAATAGCATATTTCTGTTCTGCCTGCAGACAGAAAAGGATGCTCAGAAGAAAACTACTGCCCCTGTTGGGTACTCCATATTATGCTACATTGGACAAACAGAGTGACTGGAAGTAAGAAAGTGCCAAGTTGGCTGACAACTGGATTTAATTTTGTTTCATTTGCTTTATAGGCTCTCTGTATAGAATCACAGAATGGTTTGTGCTGGAAGGGGTCTTTATGAGTCATCTAGTCCAACCCCCTTCCATGGGCAGTGACATCTTCAACTCGACCAGGTTGCTCAGAGTCCCATTCAACCTTGCCTTGAATGTTTCCAGGGATGAGGCATCCACAGCTTCTCCAGGCAACCTGTTCCAGCTTTTCATCACCCTTGTTGTTAAAAACTTCCATCTTCTATCTCATCGAAATCTACCCTCTTTTAGTTTAAGACTATTACACCTTGTCCCATCACAAGAGGCCCTGCTAAAAAGTCTGTCCCTGTCTTTCTTACAGGCCTCCTTTAGTTACTGAAAGGCTGCTAGAAGGTCTCCCTGGAGCCTTCTCTTCTCCAGCTGAACAGCCCCAACTCTCTCAGCCTGTCTTCACAGGACAGGTGCTCCAGCCCTCTGATCATGTTTGTGGCCCTCTCCTGGACTCACTCCAACAGGTCCACATCCTTCTTATGTTTGGGACCCCAGAGCAATTGATCCAACAAGTAAGCTGGGGAGAAAACCAAAACACAACAAAACACCAAACAAAAGTCCACATACATACCTGCAACTCCAAATAAAATTGAAGAAATCCAGCTGCTCCCATGATCTAATTAAAAGGAAATAAAGTGCAAAGTCCACAGGCCACAGCAGGTGTTTCCGGCATGCTTCTACTGCTGCCCATAAACACTTACCATGGATTCCGAGATGACAGATGAAGAAGGGACAGTACCACCAGCCCAGGGACTTACTCCAGTGATTGATCTTGGAAAGGTCACACCCAAGGAAGACAGCACTGATTTTCCATTAGAAGAGTTCAACCTGATTTTTTTCCTTTAGAATGAGTATTTTTAAGGACAAATGCTTTCTATCCCAATCTGTAGTTAGAAAATCTACTGAAATCTGCTTCAGGCTGACCACTTTTTTGTATGTGAGTCCTCATTTACTTGTACTTGCATATGTAGCTTTTCTTTTGAGCACATTTGACTTGAGGAAGAACACAAAACAGGACTCTTGCCTTTCATCATTTATTTTAAACCTAGTCATGAACGTGTAGGCTTTACATAATGCCTGTCCAGGGACAGCTTGTTATCAAGACTCACAGAGAAATTAAAACAACATAACTAAATTGGATAGAGTAGGTTACAGTCATTTCACATGTTAAACAGAACAATTTATTTGCATAGAGGGACAGTCCATCCCATTGCAACTGCATTCAGCCTAAGTTATGCTGACAACATCACACCTTCATTGGCATAATAATTGAATAAAGCCCATGTGAAGGGTAAGCCTGAAGAAATTATATTACATGCTTAAGGGTTATCATATTTCTTCATTCCTCCCTACTGCATGGTAACAGATATGAACAGCTTAAATTCCTGTTGGCAATTTTCACAAGAATTCTATGAACTGCTTTTTAGCTTTACCTCCGTGAGCACAGGGGCACATTCTGTGACAGGAAAACAATTTCCAGGTATCATGGTAGGAGAGAAAAAGCTGAAATATTCAAGCTGAATGTATTGCAAATAAGTACAGAGAAGAATGGGGTTTTTACCATCAGACCATTTAAGCCAGTCTCATGATTCTGTGAATTTGTGTGCATGATAGTGTTTTAAAATCCATCAAGACCATTGTCCTTTGTGAAAACAGGTGGGATTCATTGACTGAACTCATCTTGAGGTGTTGTAGAGTACCTGAGACACGTGCATGGGGTGTCTTAAGATACCCATCTAGACCTCTGCTACTCCAAAGCAGCAGCTCTAGGCCATGACCATATTTTCTGTTTTTCTTGATTGTCAGTTCAAAAGTCTGAAGTAATCTGAGGACTGGGTTGTTTTTGCAGTCCACTGAAATTAATACCGTGAAACAAAAGGGCATGTGATATTTGAGGGATCAGAGCCTGCTGGGATGGTTTTGCATGTTTGTACACAGCAAAGGAAGCCAAAACTGGTTGTGCCTTGCTCATGCTTCATTTTAGGAGTGAATCTTGAGCAAAAGACCGAAACAGCAGCTGGAGTCTGTTTCAGAAAGAGTTGTTTCACTCCAGAAGAGAGCCCAGGAACAATCCAACATTTCTATATGTGGGTGATGACAGAAGAGAGGGCTTGTGGGCAAGGCTGCTCCACAGTGCGGGCATTGAATCTTCTGTTAGTGACATTTATTGCATGAATTCAAGTGGGTACTCTGCAGTGTCTGATCTGAGACTCAACAGCTACAGAGAGAAAGCTGGATCCCACCCTAACAGCTTTCCAAGTGTGAAAAACTTGCTCGCTTGCAGTCCTGAGCTGTGCTATCAGCTACCAACTTTAGCATCTCTGAATGTGCTCAACTGGCATTCAGTGTGGTGGCTACAACCATAAAACAAGGAAGTAAAAGCATTTCCTCCTTTTACCCCTGTGAGAGAAGGAGAGACAGTCATGACAAATGCAAACACAGCTCAGGCAAAGGCATGTACCTGCATGACCATCCCTGAGGACTTTTTCCTACAAGGTGAACCTCACACCAGTGTGGTCACCCTCATCACCATCACATCCTGGCATCTGTTTGGTCTGGTGGCCCTCTGAGGAACCACTCACTACACAGGCCACACCCTGACTATTTTGTGACAATTATAACTGAGGACACTCACTAGAATTTGTTTTCCTTAAAAGTAGTATCCAAATCCAGCTCTTTGAAGATGAGAGGAGCAGGGCGTCTTTCCTGTAGTGATTTTCCTAAATCATAAAGCCAAGTCTCTGTTCCTCATGTTGTTAAGAAGCTTTGCTGGAAATAAGGCAACTGCAACCCAGCACTGTATAAGCAACTCACACTGACATCTTGCTTTCACATTTCTTAGTGTTGGGGGTTTTTCCCTGCTACAGCAGAAGGTATTTTCATGTAATGAAATGTGTCATTTATTTTCTGCAATTTCTACAGTTTCTATAACTACAGAATTCGAAAAATAACAATTTAGAAGGCATTTCCATAATTCATTCATTCACAGATAATCTGACTATATATTGTCTATCTATTTGCTCAGTACATTACATACCAGCAATAGTAACTGCTTTAATGCAACAGCCAAGATGATTTTGCTCTCACACACTCCCACTCCAGCAGTAAACATCATCATGACCCATGCAGAAAGCCTTTGGAACTGTAAATTATGGAACATTAAAAAGGCAGGCTACTGGACAAAAAGCTTGGCTAGAGAACTGATTGCACTCATAAAGAGCATGGTATGCTCAGATGACCATATGATCAGATGCCAGGGAAGGTTTTCAGCAATTCCAGGCAACATATTTTTTTGGGTCCCATGAATTCATGCAATAAATGTCACTAGCAGAAGATTCAATGCCTGCACTGTGGAGCAGCCTTGCCCACAAGCCCTCTCTTCTGTCATCACCCACATATAGAAACGTTGGGTTGTTCCTGGGCTCTCTTCTGGAGTGAAACAACTCTTTCTGAAACAAAATCCAGCTGCTGTTTTGGTCACTTGATCAAGATTCACTCCTAAAATGAAGCATGAGCAAGGCTCAGCCACTTTTGGCTTCCTTTGCTGTGTACAAACATGCAAAACCATCCCAGCAGGCTCTGATCCCTCAAGTATTACATGCCCTTTTGTTTCATCAGTTTATTTCCAGTGGACTGCAAAAACAGCCCTGTCCTCAGATTACTTCAGACTTTTGAACTGACAACCAAGAAAAACATAGAAAATAATAATTATATCTTATGGTCATGGCTACACCATGTGGGCCCAGGAGAGATGCAGAGCCAAGTACTGTGACTGTGGACCCATCCAGTCTGCTCCAGGGATGGCCGATGTTGATTAATGCAACACTGCTGCAGCCCCTGGCCTGGGGTGAGGGACTGCTCCCTGCAAGGGAGCAGCCTTTGGCACAAAAGCAGTGGCCACAGACTGTCCATGAGGACATGCGTGGCAGGGGGGAATACCAAAGGTTTCTAAAGGCTCCTCTGTAGAAGTATCTTGCTTCATCTTGGAAACTCTGATGTTATCTGAAGGGAGTATGCTGTTCACACAGAGGCATACAGACAGTGCAGGTTTGGTGTGGCCTGTGAAAGCTCATGGCTCCCATGAGCACTTCTTCACTGACAAAGAAGTGCCAAAGTTGATAAACAAAACAATTTTAGAAAAGAAAACTGACATGTCCTGACCCTTCTTGGCAGCTGACAACTGTTCAGGGTGGGGTTTAACACAAGAAAGCATGAAAAGACAGGCTTCCAGCTCCTTAATCATTAGGAGTTGAATTTTAATAATTTGTTGCTTCTGCTCTACAATGCACTTGCAACCCTCTAAAGCTCCAGTCCTTCCCTGTCCCTGCAAGTCACCTCCTTTCTCCTCTCCAACCCACATGCTCATTCTCAGCAGGCTTCTGGCTCGGTGTGTCTGTGATACACCCAAACAGACTGGCTGACCTGGTGGTTTTCCACATTACTTGTGACTTTGGACTCCTTTCAAACCAGTTCCATGATGATGAAATGTAGTCAACTTTATGACACAAACTCTTCTTGATTCTATAGGAATTGTTTTTCCTTTCTTTAAAGCATTTAAAAAAATACATCAGAGAAGGCAGTGTGAAAAAACCACAGAGCTGAAAACCAGAGGTTTTAATCCCTCCTCTGTCACTAGCTTGCATGTGACCTCTGCCCTTGAGCACGCAGCTCCTCTGTGATGCTGCTCTCCAGAGGAACTAGCAGATAACAGGGGATTATTTGTTGGTGTAATACTCTCCACGATGTAGGAAAGAAAAGACGATGCAGAGGATGCGCCGCCAAAGAAATCCCCCAATAGTGAGGCAACCGTGAGCTGCACCACTGAGATAAGCACTGCCTGCCTGCAGCCCGGCACGCACGGGTGGGCAGAGGGGGCACAACACAACTGTCTGAGGCTGAAGCTGTGCAGCGTGGCATCCTCAGCACACCATCTCTGGCAGGAGAGCAGTACGTGCTTTCTCATGCAGCATCTGCCTGTATCCTGCACATGGGGCTTGCACTGAGAGATTTGTTACTTGAGCATGCAATTAGAGAAAAAATAAACTAAACCAAACTAAGGGCAGGCCCGTGGTGGAATGAAGAGCACTCTGGACTCCGAATCCCAAGGTCCTGAGTTCGAGTCTCAGTGGCACTGTCCCCTGGCAGTTCAAGCCTCCCTGACATCCCATCCCATCCCATCCCATCCCATCCCATCCCATCCCATCCCATCCCATCCCATCCCATCCCATCCCATCGTACTTCACTGCCTAACCCAACACCTTCTGTATGGCCAGGGTGGCTGGGGAGGCTGATTTGGAGGGGACTCATTAATCACTTGCCTTTGACAATGTGGCCAAACCAATTAAACCAACCCATGACCTGTTCCTGCCCAGACTGTGGGTTGTCTCTCCTGTTAGAAATAAGCAGATGAGCATTGGACTTGATGTTCTGCCTTCATGGGAAAATGGTTTTAATGTTTTCCTGAGTAAATTTCAGTTCCCCCAAAGCCTCCTGGAAGTCCCTCCCAGCGTCACGGCTCTTCTGCAGAAAGCAGAAGTGGCCACTCTTCTCCTCAACCTTTTCCATCCACCACTGTGTCCCAAAAATAAATGAGAGAAACCACCTTGTCCCTGGGAAGAGGCTTCATAGAACACATCTGAAATTTTTGGAAAATCAGTCCGAGTGGGCGGGATGCAGAGGATAAATTCTGGTGCAGTGAGAGCCAAAGCCACGGACACCCCACAGGGCAGCACAAAGGACAGAGGAAGAGCCCTCACACACCCACCATGCTCACCACAAGGACAGTCCTGCTGCTCACCCTGCTCACCTTCTCCCTGCACCATGCCACAGGTAAGGCACCTCGAGGGTCACCACTGCAGGTCGGGGAATCCCCACTGGAGATGTCCCGTTGGGGAAGTCAGGAAACCCCAGCAGGGAGTGGGAATGGTGCTGCTGGCAGGAGAAGCAACCCTATGGTCAGGGCAGGGTGGCACATCCCAGGATGCAGGGATGGATGGATGGATGGATGGATGGATGGATGGATGGATGGATGGATGGATGGATGGATGGATGGAAGGAAGGA
>JAWWEV010000001.1:78378762-78424627 GCA_035583235.1 Hafferia zeledoni | reverse complement strand
ACGCTGTGCCTCACCTGAAAAATCCACTGCACAGGCTGGAAGGGCTCACCCACGTGGGGAGAGCCCTGCCCAAATCTTCATTGGCAAAGCTGGCCATACATACATACAAACTAAACTAAGCTAAATATATACTTTTTGGAAAAGTCCTCCAGGTTCTTTTGGCTATTTTTTGTCACCTCAGGCCCCTTTTCCCAGAGCTGCACCACAAGAAAGGATTGCCCTGACTCTGCTCTCATTTTAAAATGCTTCTTTTTATTTCAGTTGTTGTACATTGGGTGAATGAATTTAACGTCACAACAGAAGTAGAATGGCTATTTAACAGACCACTAGTAATTATATATGCTGAAAAAGAGTGAATGGAGGGGTTTCTTTTAACTGTTACCGAAATATTCATTGTACATATTGTCAATTATGCTGGATGAGAGAGGCAAACAAAATGGTATTTCGGTGAGGTGCTGTATCCTTTGAAGAAAATAAATGCTGAGACATCCCAAGTTACTTGAAACCATGTCCCAGCTACAGTATTCACTGTCTCCGTGTTGGCCCATCTCATGGTTCTTTTGGGGGGTTGTATTTGTTGTATTTTTTTTTTTAATTAAACAAAGCATTTAAAATTTAATCATTTTCATTAGACTTTTTTTAAAATATAAACGAAGTTTTGGCAAATAATATTTATACAGAAAAATAGTTTTAGATCTTCCCAAATTTTGAAATAGTCTATAAAATTACTTTATAAATAAATAAAATGCAGAATCTGTTGTACATGTATTTGCACATCTCTGTAATTGCCTCCTTACTGTTAGCATAGGTTTGCACTTGTACAGTTTTCAGGAATATTACAAAGTCATAAAGTCGGAAAGTGGATCTCTTATTAAAAATACATTTTCTCTTTTTGTCTGTCAGTTTATCTGGATGAAAGACCTGATGTATCTGAAGCTTCGTCATCCATGGGCAAAAATATTGGATTAATTGTAAAAAACATAGAATAACAGTTATTTTGAAACATAAAAAGTTCACACAAAATGATGTCTTGAAGAGTTATCTACATAAAATATTTAAACAACATGGATAATTTACCATTTAGTATTATACAATAAGCTACCCAAATGCCTAAATTAACTATTATAAAAAAATAAAAACAACTTTGACAGATATAGGCAAGTTGCAGTGTCAACTACCTAGGTATAATGACTGAGGAAGTCTACAAATATTAGTGTTTTAATAGTTTATAATGGTGATACCTTAACTGCTAAAGTAACAAGTTAAGATACATTATTTTTGCACAAATTAAAACTAACGCAACGTTACAAGCACTATGTTAATTTTACAATCGAATTGTGATTATTTTTTCACTTTCGGATGATCAAATCTCCAGCTTTATATATAAATAGATAGTAATTAGACATCAGACAAACAAGATTTAGCCCGGAAAATAATTTCCTAGACAAATAATAATATGGTTAGTGCCTTCAGTCGTTCAGAACAGGCAGTGTTGCCAAAGTTTAAAATAGTTTACAATCAATCTGAAGAGGTTAAGTTAAAATACTGCAATCACTAATAATGTCCACATAGAAAACTTATGCTGCAAACAATTATACATAATATCCACTTATAACAGCTGTCTTGTTTTTTAAACAATAATTTAAAAACTATGTCATTTATGTGATACATGTGCAACATATAAAATGTGAAATATGAAATATTTGGTACAATAGTGCTTGAAACAAATCTCAAATCAAACAAATGAAATTTTAATTATACATATATAATTACCTTGTAAATCAACAAAGTATTTAAAAAAGTAAACAACATTAAAATCTGCTTCATCCATATATATGTATGTATGTATATATAACATGTATATAATTGTATTAAAGGTATCTTCATACTTTTGTGACATAAAATATGTTTTTAAAGAAAAACAATTAAAAGAACTATTTTTTCTCCACTCTAATCTGGTTACAATCTTATAATCCAATTAAAAAAATGCAAATACAGTAATGATTTATTAAACTGAATCTCAATCTACATTCTTAGTGTTCAGTTAATAGCCTAGATTAAAGTCACCTATGAAGTTGCAGTGACTCAACTGAATTTTAATTAAATTAGAGTATCATACAATCTCTTCATCTATAGCCTTTTTCACCTTTTCTTTTGTTAATTTGGTCTTGTTTTGTTTTGTTTGATTTTACACTTTTAGAAGTTACTTCTTAACAGCTTGGATCTTTTTGGTAACCTGACTATGAGTTTCAAAGATTATTCGCGTCCGGTGAGATTTGACTGTTGGCATCAGGCTTACTTTCATCAAGTCTGATGTGACAAAATTTAGGCACTTCTGCAAAGTCTCTTTTAAAAACATTATAAATATATTCGTAAAATAATATTCTCAAGACTTTGTTCTTTTGGGGATTGAAAGGGGTATGAAGCTCATACTGTGCAAATTTTTTAAATTTTCTTCTGCTATTCTGCTATGATTCAAATGCAACTTCTCCATACAAGTCAAACACCAACCATGTGCATCTAAAGAATTTGTGCTTTCCTTTGGACTTCTCGCTAAAAATATCAGATTGGCAGGATGATGTGCAGGACACTGGGCTGCGTTTCACTTCCTCTGTCTTGGAATCAACTCACCAGGGGAGCAAAACCAAGATTTTTTTTTTAATCGAGAAGAAAACCGTCAATCATATTTTGGGTGAAAATTAAACCTGCAATTGGGGTAAGTTTTTAGCCAATACAACTCAATTATTGCTGAGCTCGAAAGATTCACAAGCATTGAATCTCACGAGACAAACTTATCTGGACCATTTCTGTTAGGTGTAGTTATGGAGAAAAGACAAAATTTGCAAGAATTAAACTATGCTTAGAAAATCTTTAAAACTAAATGTTACCCTTTATGTCTTGAAACATCACAGCTGGTATCAGGTAGTTAACTATTTTAGGTTGGAGTATAGTAAGCATACCATATTTAATATTCATATATGACATAGCAGCACTAGCTTTTTTGAGTTTTTGATTTGTCCATAAGAACAAATTCTTGACTTAGCATGCAGTTTGTGGCAACTCTAGAGAGGAGGAGACGGGGTAGTATGTACAGTAGCCGTGCTTGGCCGTCCGCAGGGAGGCTTCGTGACACTCCGTTCCGCTCCTGCCGGCTATTTCAGGATTATCTGTTAAGAGAAAGGAAAGTGTGATCGTGCTTTTAGGGGATGCAGGGAGAGCAGCTCGTCCAGATGGCTGGTGCTGGACTAACTAAGCTCAGGCGCAGCTCACACAGGGCAGCATCCCGTGTGGGACAGCATCCCGTATCCTCATGCTGCCTGGGAGACATTTGTGTTTCACAAACCTAGTTGTCTTCCCCACATAGAGATCCTCATGTTTATGAGAACATGCAGAGACATTTTACGTGTCAAAATGCTGGAGGTGGTGCTGAAGCCACGAAGAAGGGCCTGGCCATAGGTGGGGTGTGCATCATCAGCGCCCTGGCTATCAGTGGAGGTGGAAGCAGCCCTGTGCCTCCTGAGGGAGCTCAAAAGTGCATCTGTGTCTGGGGAAACCCTCCAACTCCTACCATGCTCCCAGCAAGTCATGAATGAATACGGAAACAGTGGAGGCAAGGCCCCTTGCCACTAACAAGCAAAAAGATGTATTAGGCTGAGTGTTTTCACAAAGTTAAGTGTCTTTTCAATGCACTTAGAACAGCTGCTTATTTCCTAAAAAAATTATCTTCAGATCAGAGATCTTGAGAGGTTTTCTTATACTTCCTTATGCCAGGGAATGGAATCCAGGGGATAATCATAACGGGTACCTCTGTGAGCCTAACTAGTTACGAACCTTGTTACTTTACCTCCATAGTGTCTCAAACGGTGGGTGCAGCAACCATTTTACAGGTGTAAACTTTTGTGTTTCCAATACTGGGTAGGTTAAATGCACAATGTGCCCAGCACCAACTCCACCTGCTCACAGTATTGGAAAATGGTCTAGATTTCCATCACATGCCTGGAATGTCTGTCAGTGAAAGTGATATCAAAAGCCAGGGGTGTGATATTTTATCATGCCATTGCTAACCTGTGCTCCAGACTTAAACACAAGTCAAGGAATTAAGAGTCTATCACCTGCTCTTTCTATTTAATTTGGCAGTCAGCGTATTTTGAAGCTGTATTTGTAGGTGGTATGCAAGGCAGTCATGACAGCACTTTGACCTACTTGTTATTACAAAGACAGACCATTGCTTAATGCAATATTTATATTAAAAGGGGGGAAAAAAAAAGTGTTTTCAAAGTAACTTCAGCAACATACTACCTCTGACATACAGACCTCCAAAAAGAAACAGGCCTGCCTCTGTGTGGAAGGTGCCTGTTCTAGTCCCCTGGCCAGCCAGCCTCCCTACACCTCACAGCACCACGGCCTTGCTCTCTGTACACAACTGCTGGCTCCCTGACCCTGCCAAACCTGCCAGCATGCCAAAAAAGCAGTCTTTGATTACCATTGGCACTGAAAATGGGGTGACACGCGAGCCTCCATTGTAATGACGCTGTACAAACACCTGCTGCTCCAAAGGGCTTAACATCTAAATACATCATACACACAACAAGGACATATATTTTTAATGAACTTCCACCCATTGTGAGCATGTTAGCTTATCGCCTATCTTCTGTTTCCTATTGAAATAACAAAGAAATACCTTTGCTTAAATAATAAAGCCCTGCCTGTGATAACCCTGGTCCAGCTCCAGAACAGTGATTTGACAGTACGTACAAAAAACACAGCCATGCTGAAAATAAGAAGTGACCAAGATTTTCACCACTGATATTTTTAGCATGTTACAACCCAACATGTCAATGTAATTAATAAAGCAGCTTTAGCTATACTGGGTTAGCCATAATCACACAAGTGTATTTAAAGGATCCTAAGGTCTCATTTAATGGGACATAACCTGAAACCTACTCAGTGTTAAAAATCCCAGAATTTCAGACACTGCAGCTGACTACATACTCGGCCAACTTTTGTGGGGATAAACTTGCATTTTCCTGTAGCTTTTTTTCTCCCTATACAGGAGACAGATAACTGCCCCTTGTGCCAAGATTTCTTTGGTCAAATAGACCCAGAAGACCAATGTTTCCAATTTCCTCAAAATACATGACAGAGAAGGCAGAGGGCCTAATCTCAGGCTGCTTCATGGGAAGATGGCACTGTGATGACTGAAGTGCCACTCACCCTGCTGTGTGCCAGGCAGGACAGAGGGGTCCCAGGCAGTGTGAAAGAGCAGGCACCCCTTCTCATCCCTGCCCTGGTGAGTGGCACTGGCAAAGCACAGGGTCAGGACTTCACTGCCGTGCCCCTACTCCTCGTGTTTCTCTCCTGTCAAACCTCAGGAAACAGCAAAGACAATGTAAACACTTTCCTTTGTGTGCGAGCATGTCCTGTTTACATGTTGTGGGTGCTGGAGGAGCAGCTGGAGCCCTCCCTGCCATGCTTCTCCTGCTGCCACTGGCTACGGAGCCGGCTTGCTCCCACCACACAGCCCTCAAAGTGCCACCCCTTGTGCAGGGGATGTAACTAGGGCATGTTGCACCCAGCTATTTCTAGTACACGTAGGAGTCCCAGGAAAAAAACCCTCAAGTCTCTCTTTCAGAACAAGCTTCTCCAGTGCAGTCGCAGAACTGAGGAGCTACAATTCTTTTTTAACCTTAGCCACAAAGTGTAAAACATCTCCCATAGTCTTTAATTATATGTTCACACCCTATTTCTCAAAAGATATCACAACTCTGCCACAGCTACATACACAGGCATCACCTTCTGCAACTGTTTTTTTTTCACAGTGTCTGACAGAGAAACATAAAATGCTAAGCTAATTTACATGGAAAACACACTGTGAACCTCTTCTGTTTAATACACAAACAAAGTAATAAACTGTGATGGAAGATGGAGGCTACATAAGCCTGCATTGCTGCTAATTGCTCCATCACTTGCACGCTGAAAAAGAAGAAGGTGTACAGACTATACTGGCAAAGGAACATCCCTGCAAACACTTACTGGAGAGTCTGCATTGCCTCGTCATGTAGGTCCAACAACCTTCATGTTCACTACTCTTTGAAGAATTACATGTCAAATACACATATAGTGCCATGATACTATTATATCTTTATACTTCACAGGAACAGGATATAATGTATTGACACTTTTACCATAGTATATATAAGCATAAACCCCTGAAAAACAAAACTATACAATGAGTATGTATTGTTCCATGTACAAAAGTCTACAGGTCAAGCATGGGAAAGCATTTCCTCGTGCTCTGTATGGATAAGATCCATAGGTGTGGATACAGATGTGCCAGAAAACACCTTCTGCTGCTGCAGTAAGATACCTAATAAGAACACTATTTCCAGCATAAGCAGAATGGCCTGGCATTTACAGTCTGGGGTAATAATGCACAGAAGATTTCGTAGCAGGAAATGGCATTTTTTGGAGGCAATCACAGATCTCCACTGCCTTCTTGCTTGGGACCTGTTTGAAGTGACAGAAAGCTGACTATCCTTTAGACTAAAATTGCTAAAATTGTGCCAGTGATAGTTATCAGACCTCACTGAAACTAGTAATACATAGAGTGAATCTCACTGTCTGCAAAATGCTTTCTAGCCACCAAGAAGGCACAAGAAGCATTTGCACTTCCAAATTTTCCATCTCTTTAGAGGTGTCATTTTCAGCTTCTAAATGTCAAGACTTTCTTTTCTACCAGAGCATGGCTCTTTTAGACCTTTACTTTCAGGACCTCTGAGTGATCACAGTAATCATTAAGCACCCTGTGCAACACAGAAAATCCCTAAATTCGGACAGGATTGATTCTAAGGATGACAATTCTGCAGTGTCCTCCTGGGGAATGACATCCAAGAGAGCCGTTACTGCCAATGTTTTCAGCTTCTCACTGAATACCAGCACACAGTAACTGGCAGACAAATCTATGTCAGCTTGGGATTTCCTAAGACCCAACAAAGGCAGCTTTGATCAGTCTCAAGACTTAAAAAGTAAAACTGAGAGTCTCTTAAATTCCACCTTTGTGAACTCTTTTGACCTTGTTACAGCTTTACTTGATACAGTTAATTGAATTAACCAAATTACTGAGAATCATGACTAGGTACTAGAATTTCAAGAACATGGTTTGGCTTTAGATTTTCTGTTTTGAAACTACAATTCACAAAGCTTTATTTTCTGAGTTAAATTTATTTTCCAGTTCCAGATGTATTATACAACGATGAATACAGAAAATTTACCATTCTGCATGAATTCCTTGTACATGAACTCTTGTTCAACTAAAGACCTGTCACAGTGGATCAGCCAGAAAACATGACTTTGCATCTACCTCTGGCATGTTTCTCTATCAGAAATTTCGAAATTATTACTCCAAATCACACTGTGTTCTATAAGCCTTAATATATTTTAAGAGGGTATTAAGAATGTATTTGACCTCTACATTGCAAAGCACTTATCCCTCCAAAAATACACAGTAAACAGTTTGGACTGCTCAGCCTTCCATTTTAAAAGCAGTGTAGTAATAGGAGGTTCTTGTAGACAAGATTCATCTCACATGATTTCAGATATGAATGCCTCAGCTGGTCACCCATTTTACATCTTCCTAGTCTACCTCAGGCAACTGATTTTAGCATGAGACGGATTATCAACTTGTGATGCTTTTTTCCCCTCCACCAAATATAAGAGTTTGTGGCAAATAGTTCGCACTGAGGTATTTAACTTTTGGACAACTGCATCAGGACAGACAAATCCTTCCACAGTGACATTTTTGTTTTCATGTTTTTCACATGAGTAGCAGACTGGTCAGATATATCTGGGGTATACATTAAAAACAACAGATATTTTCAGACAGCCAGCTCATATCAGGCTGCCTCGTAACTTCTCCCGCTTTCTAAAAATAAAACTATAACACCAAATACTTCTTCCCTATGACATGGAACCCAAGACTATTTTTATTTCCCCAAGATTATTTTTATTTCCCCATGCCTTTGGGAAATGCCTCCATTTTTTTATTTTTCATTTTCTCTTAGAATGTTCTTTTGTGGCATGTGCCTTATTTTGTTTCTTCAAAATAAATCAGGGTTCTTTTTTTTTTTAATAATCAGAAGTGGAAAAAGATAAATAAATGTTCAGACACCTACTGAGAGTAATCTCTATCGTATCAGTTATGCCTGATCATACTTAATTTTTACATAGCCTTACAGATGGACTTTTTCATCTCCTTTTCCTATGGCTTCTGCAGCAGCACCTCCATGGAGCACCATCCCAATCATTCCAATCCCTCACCCCAAGGACTCCCACTGACACTCTCCCAAAGGATAGGTTTTGCCCCTGTCCTCGACTGGTTAACAGCTGAGCTGGCTCCAACTCTCATTTCCATTAAATGCAGCCTGGCTTCTTTCCTTTGCCACTCCTCTCTCGATGGCCATAAACTTCATTCTCATTTCCAGCATGTTATCATTTAATGTGTATGTGCTTCATTTTTCTCACTAACCATGGTCCTCTCCTCAATCCAGTGGGGAAGGAGGATTTTATCTCATTGTTACTGAATTAATCCAATGCAACCTCAATACATTTGTCTACTTTGCTCATCAATAAGGTGACCTCTGATTTGTATATACAGGGCAAGATGCCTGGGCCACAGATGACCTCTTTGGTTGCCTGCCAACACAGTGACTAACATGGGGGGAGAATTGGGTGCTTCCGGAGGGGTAGAGGTGTATTTGCTTGGCTTTTTCATAGCCCATCCTCTCACATGGTAATTCCGGTGCCTTACTCCATCGTCTCTTTTCTTCCCTAAATCTGAATGTGCCCAGTTCTGCCTGTCCCATATATTGACAATATGCCTCTGGAAAAGGCTGAGGGCCACATGTCCATGCTGAAGTGGACACATCTGCTCGCATGTTTTCATTCCATCAGGCATAAGCTGTTGGCCATCATAAAGCTGACAAAGACCTTGTCTGAATCCAACTCCTCAAGATGATCTTAAAAAAAGATCCGGGCAATTATGGGATTCCAAAGGGCTAAAGGGCTCAGCAGCATCATTCTTTTCTTTAATATTCACAAGGTCCTGAAAGAGAGTCTAAAGCCACTTGTGCTGCCAATCCTTTAGCTCACTTAAGAGCTTCAATAAGTATTTACTCAAGTAATAATATATAAAATTGAAGTTCATTTTAATACGTATTTACTCACTCTGGAGAAAGAGGACTAGTTAAAAAGGAAAGCAATCTGGCTTTATTTATTCTTCTTTAAAGTAATAAATAATGCAGTGCTAAAAATTTATCATAACATACTCCAATATATTCTACCAAAATCTATTTTTAACTAGTTGCACAGGCAGCAGACAAGACTAAATAGAAATGAGAAAACTACTGCTATAACATTTTAGGAGCACCCAGACAGTGACTGTTTCGAATAGCCACTCAATTTTACCTTTCAGCAGGTCTGAGCTACTGCAATCATGTGTTTTTCACTTCCTACTTTTAGGTCATTGCCCTTCTCTTTTTGAATTTTAGGAACTGCCAGAAAACTCTTACACAGAGGAACTGAGAGCATAAATGAGTGAAAGGTCAAGCCCAAGTTGTGCATTATCTGTGAAAGTGGCCATATTCCTCTTGCAGGGGTGTTACTTCTCTGACTCTGCGTTTTCCTAGGCATCCTCACCCAGCTTTCTTCTTCCTGGAACTTAACTCAGACACAGAAAAGAACCCAGCTTATGTTCATCACTGTTACTCATCAGACAGCATGTTTATAACATTTGTGTCAGTTTTATAAAACTCATTATACTTATAACTTCTCTGAAGAAATCTTAATCTTCATGACTTTTGACTACCTACCACTTCCTTAATTTTATCTGAATGCTCTCACATAAATAGATGTACGTACTTGTGTGTCATGGAAGATAATTTGCCTTAAATATTAAGTCAGGCAAGTTAACAAATTTCTGCCTTCAGCTGAAAGTCATGACAGATACAACCAACCAACCAACCAATCAATAAATAAATAAAGATGTTTCTACTGTGGTTACATGGGCAGCCTCCTGCACACTCAAAGCCAAAGACTGGTATTTCTGGTAGGCAATAAATCATACACCGAAATAAAAATATGATCTTTGTTCAATTCACAGTAGTTGGAAAAACTAGAGATGTGTAGATGCAATTATTTCAAAGAACAGAATCCCAAACAAGTACATCTGGAGCTCTGCACTGCTCTGTGTGGTTAAAATTTTATGATGGAAAAACACAGACTCACACAAGCCTTGTGTACGCACCATGAAACAAACTCATTTTCCCCCAAATGCCTACAAAATTAGATGACCTTAGAAAAATTTTCCTATGTTTAAATAATAAATATATGCCCCAAAAGATTTTTATTCTACTTGTCAAATTATCATTTGTTGAATAATTGAAAGCAAGAAAACAAAAGGAAACATTAACAATTTATTTTTTTTTTAAATTTCAATGATATGAAAGCTAAAAGAATATATAGATAGAACGGGATATAAAGCTATAACAGGAAAGGGAAATCTGTTTTGAATTTTGTTATATAAAAGAAGTGTTTACCTTTGCTTACTGCTGATGTTGTGCGACACTGCCATCTAGCAGGCTATCAGAAGAAGTCAAGTTTTAATCCTATACATGGGAGAGGACTGTGATGGGAGAACTAAAACCAAATCAGAGATTTTTCCATTTCTTTCCACTGGCTTCTTGCATATAAGCATGTGATCTAAAATTCTATAAGCAAGCCTGAAGAAGTCTGCAACATCTACAGAGAAATAACACACTATCTTAAGAGACCAAAAACTATTATTAAAACAAAAACTTGGTTAAAGTTTGCATGAGAACAAAATACAGTTCCTTTACATATTCCAGGGTAATCTTTTGACTTTCCTTCTTTGCTACCTCACAGTTTAAGAAAACAAAGTTTTGCCACATATTTTGTAACATCAGTTACTTCAATACAATTCAAAGGATCTTTTCCTGACACTGCTTGAGATTTGTTGTGGACTTTAAGATTGAAAACTCTCACTTGAGTCTGTAAACTGGTAACTTCACAAGTTACAGCTACTTTCCTGTAACTCGGTGTCAGAAAAGATAACTTGATGGAATTGAGGCTTGTGATTCCTTGTTGTCTAGCATGAAAGACACAGCAGGCAGTTTAAATTTGCTTTTCCTACTCTGACAAGCTATTGCTATTTAAATACCTTCTCTAGAGAATTGACTATTCATGATAAAGGGTCGTTTTGATTTGTTTCTCCAGCCTGGTACAGGTACAAGGCAAGATGTCCAGTTCTGCATTCCACATGCCAAGGCACCAGAGATGGGCTTGGTAGATGCCCAGCACTAACATGTTCTGGCCCAGGCTGGCTCCCTGCAAGTATTCCCTCTGATAATATGTCTGAGAAAGAAATCTGTTACTCTGCCTCCTTTCTTTGGACTTCTTTGAATGTTAGATTCAATTCACCTTTTCTGTTGTTAGAACAAAATTTTCTAAAGAGGTATTTAACTTGGGACTTTATGGAATTTTTAGACCAAAACTTTCAGTCATAAGAAGACAGAAATTGTTTAGATACTCCGTATTCCCAGCAGAAGTGCTTTCCTACCTGTTCCTCCATTCCCTCTGAAACTGCAATTAAAGATTTTCAAACCACTAACAAGAATTTTGCATAGGCTCTTATTTGTAATGTTCTTACATTTGTTTTCCCTTCTCACCTTCTTTTTTTCCTACTATTTACCAAATTTTTTCATTTAATTTTCTCAGTATATTGCTACTCTTCTCTCAGTTTACAAGTACAGCAGTTTTCCATGAGGAAGAAAGTGAATGTGAGACAGTAAAAGCCTGTCAGCAGCTCTATGGCCATACCTCTGCCCTGCCAGAAGGTCTCCCAGGGTTAGAGAGGTAGACTGGAGAGAAGACCCTTTTGGGGGACACCAGACAGTATTTGCAAGAGGGAACAACTAGTACTTCTGCTTTATGCAGAAGGAAAAATCAGCTTGAGTAGGTGCCACATGACATTTCAGTCCAAGAAGAATCTGCCTCCCTTGGGAGTGGTGCTGCCTTTGCAGGCACCTTGGCAAGGAAAGGTGTTCTGTTGCTGCACGTGCTGGTTCTGCTCCCTCCTGAGGGAGCTGCCACATATGGTGCCTCTAATCACAAAAATTTGGCATGTTTGTATTTTACAATATATTAACTAGTTTTTGAATTCTGAAGCAAATATTTTAATTTTCCTTTTCTCAAATGTAAGTATTTTTGTTTTCACTTCATTGTATTCTAACAGATTTTGACAAAACTGAAGGCTACTGAATGATTTCATAATTAATATCTGCATAATTGCCACCTAATTCAGTGAGAACGCTGATGCATAATTTAAAACAGCTGTGCCAGTTAATCACAAGCCTTAGCATGAGACAGCCTGTTGATCTTATATTCTTTTTCAGACACAGCTTATGAGTGTTTCATTGTTCTATTGCATCTGTCCTTTTAATTTTTCCTTCCTGCTAAAAGGTCATATAACCTGTTGTCACTAAGTAACATCTTCAAGCAGCATTCTCTCCAATGCTATTTTTATACTGTCAGTCTCTGGCTCATTTTCATTGCTACAGAAAATATAGCCATGTACTGTTCTGAACTAAAAGACTCATCGTTTGGAATAATTTTGAATTCGGTAATTGTCCTCTAATAACCAGGAACTAAGGAAGCACCAATTGAGCTTGAGGACACAGAAATGCTGGTGTCTTAACCCCCCATGACACTCAATGTGGTGATACAACCTAGTCAGTAAGCCAACAAAGCCTGCAGATCCCTTCATGTGATCACCCACATTTGCTCACCAAGCTTTTAGTACCATTTGGGCTAAGGTCTCCTGCCTGTCATCCAGCTCCTGGGTCAGAAGTAAGTGTGCATATTTGCCTGCAGGTCCTGTACTGCATCTGACAAGCTTGTGAAAATGTCCTGGACAACCTAGACATCTAAGGTTATCTTAGGACAATCTTAAAATGTCACTAGACACACGTTTAGGCAACTGAACCAAGTGCTGTGAGACTTTTGAAGGACAAGCCAGACGACTCTCTAGACTTCATCTGACTGGACTGATAAACTTCACAGTCTACAATGGGTACACTTAAACTTGTATCTTGCATGTAGATACCCACACTCAGACACCAACACTTCAGTGTTTTAATTTTGGGCTGAGTCCTAACCTTTTACTTATGGAAGGACTCACCATATATAAAAATGAAACAGTAGTAAGGCTTTCTACTTAGAAATTGAAAGATCTCCCAAGCAGGTGTTGCCATTATTAAAAATTGAACTTCAGCCTCAAAATTCAGAATAACACCTCTCTCAAATAATATTAAACCATCTGTTAAACCATCTTTGGCATGCAGGGTAGAGAAATCACATCTTTCTGCGTTTGCAATAACATGAACGTCACCTCCAAGTGGGCTCCATTTAATCTTTCCCCAAGTTTCTAATCCTGTATTTACTTATAAAGCAAATGGTAAAACAAGAAGAGAAACAAACTTCCAAATAATTTTCCTTAATATCTACAGGTTTTATATCATCTTGAACTTACAGCACTGTACATTCTTAGCTTAAAATCATCAATAAATATTCTTTACCTCTGCAACTACTTGAAAGAAGGTTGTAGCAAAGTGGGGGTTGGTCTCTTCTACCAAGAAACAAGGGATAGGATGAAAGGTAACAGCCTCAAGTTGCACCAGGGGATGTTTAGATTGGATATTAGACAAAATTTCTTCATGGAAAGGATTGTCAAGTGCTGGAACAGGCTGCCCAATTCACCATCTCTGGCTGTATTTAAAAGACATGTAGCCACTGCACTTTGGGACATGATTTAGTGGTGAACTTGGCAGTCCTGGGTTAATGGTTGGACTCAATGATCTGAGAGGTCTTCTCCAACCTAAACAACTCTGTGATTTTACCTGTGAGTGAAGCTGAGCAGGTAAAGTTTCCTTGCTTGCTCAAGTACTGCTAGTCCAGTAGCTACAGGAGTAACAATTAAAAGCTTTGTTAAAGTTCTCTGAAGTGTATATTTACACACAAAGACTGCATTAATACTTTACATAAGACGTTTTACCCACCTCTGTCCACATGCATGCACTAGAGGGAGCTAGGACCAAACCCTCTGTATACATGCCCTAACTGCTTCTCACCATCATTTCACATTACTTGGAACTTTCCTCCAAGAAAATGCTGTCAGAATCCCCAAACAACACCCAAACATAAGTTCATTAAGGATCTACCTCTGAAGCGCTATTAAGCAGCTGAGGCTTCAAGCTCCATTCTGGTGGGAATAGCTGGAGCAACTGGGAAGGGGGGAAGAAGGAAAAGAGGAAGGGCCTCTCACCTGTGACCAGCCACACTCCTGGACTCCTCATATACTTTTGAGTGTCCACCTGGCTTTCACTGAAAAGCTGAAGTCCACGCCCTCCATAGCCTCTCACCACAGCCTGGCAGCCAAAGCAAGTGGGGACACTCCCTGAAGGGATGTCCTCACACAATCAACATCAACACCCCCACCTCTTGTATCAACATAGTTTTTAATGAGGCTTTGCAAAACAGGGTTTGCTAAACCATTTTTGCTGCATCCTGTTTACATAGCACTGAGCCAAAGTGATCCTCTTCCCCTTTGAAGGATACGGCAAGAAAATGACTTTGGTTTTAAAATCTAACTTTTGTAAGTCAGAAACGTATGAAATTCCAAATTTTCCATATATTCTTAACTGGTGTCACCCTGCACAGATGTACTACAGTATGGCTTTTAACCCTACACAATCTTCTCACATGCCCCGTGCCATACATTGAACACACGATGCCCAGAGTTGCTGGCCAAGCATGACTGACTGTGTGTGTGTGTCAGTGCAGGTGCATTTTGGGCTGTTACTCGTGTTATTTTCTGAAAGAAAGGACATAAAGAATACATGAGATACAGTTCTTTTTTTTTTTCCAAAATACAAACTGACAGCACGTACTAAATAATTTACTGGACTCGATAGAGTTACTAGTTTTTTTCAGCCATCAGCTGAGACTCTGTAACTTTTGGGGTGTTGACTCTTCCCTTCTGCTGGTGCTTCAAGGGCACCGAGATCATCACACCCAATCCAGGGAAGACCAGACATCTTTCCCCACATCAAAATACTAAGTCAAATTATATTAAGCTACAACTTCCTTTTCATGCATTGTGAGTAGAAGTTGTGGGAGCTGAAATGGGACAGACTGAAGTCTTCAGGTTGTAAAATAAAGTATGGTAGAAACACCTGAAAGAGGACGCTGTACCCCAGAAAAATGCAAAGCAGTATGGCACAGACCAGGAAAGGAAATTTTATCTAGCTGAGAATAAAGAAGTCCTTTTCTGAAATACATGGGAGAGTTTAAATCCATACATGAGGACACCAAGAACGTTATGACCATGAACAAAGTCATGTTAATTACCAAGTTAATAACCTGCGCCTGTTGTGTTTCTTGGGCTAAAGAAATATGAAAAGTTAGGACCAGAGTTACTGTGTGACCTTTCCTAGTGTTGTAGGTTTGTTTCCAATCTTAGGAGGTTGTAAATAAACTGAAAACTTGGGATTTTTGTCTCTTATAAAGAAATAACTACTTACTACTTACCCTGCTTTGAAATACAAGTTTTTTTTACAGTAGCTGTTCAAGATTCATAGTAACTAAAACAAAGATAAGTGAGAAAAACAGAGACAGCAATGGCACGTGCTACAGAAGTCAACAAGAACAGTGCGGAACTCATCTCCTCCACAGGCAGTGGTGCAGAGCTTTGGTAACATACCCACGTTCCTTCCACAAGCAAGACAAAGAGGCAGGACCCTCCAGGGAAACTTACCCTGACCTAACATGGACTTCCAGAAAAGCAAATTAACTGGATGACAAAACTGCCAATGGCTGAAGTTAAACAAATGAAAATCAATCCTCCTGTTAAACCATCCATTAATTTCAGCATGAAGTTGTATGTATACACACACACACAAATATATGCAACTACATAAATAGAAACAGACACTTTCTATAACTCCTGTTTTATTTAAATGCTCTAATCTTGCAGTGCAAACAATATCTGCATTGGGAAAGGAGAGGCTTTGCCTGCCATCCTGCTAGATGAGAAAGTGCATTAAGGCACACCTATGTCCTCTCAGTGGCACTAGTTACTTTTGTGGAAGTGTTCCCATTAGTTAAAAAAAAGACTGCTTACTGGTCCTTTTGTAGGTATACATGTATATATTTTGCCTTCATTCACATTTAGCCCCTCTGGTGCTCAGGAGTGCGGGTGGAAAGCTGCCCTGGCTGAATTGCTGTGCTGGAGAGGGGGTCCCTGATCCCCTCCCCAAACCACCCCATTTTCTTATAGTCCCTTGGCATCTTCAACTCCCTTTGTCACCACTTCAGGATCACAAAACTACACTGGATACCACCAAACAATTTTCTGATGCAGACACTGTTCTGTGGAAAGGACCATGAAATGCACCATTTGCCTGCTGCACTTTCATCCTTATTCCCAGCATTTTTTACGAGCTATTCTATCAGAGAAGTATGCACATAAAAATAACCCTCTTTTGCTGAAAATGCTAGAAGCACAAATGCTACAATGTAGGCAAAAAAACCTTAAAAGAAAGAAAAAAAAAGAAAAAAGATAAAATGGACTTTTTGTGTTTCTTTAAGAAAGTAGGGTGTATTTCAGAGGTAGTATATTTTTCCTAAATTATTATAAATAAACTCTTGCAGCCATTTCTATTTTTCTATGGGATACTTAAATACTTTGGGGAATGACAGTAAAACAAAAATAAACCTGTTGGTATAACATTATTAAGCAAAACATTTTCACTGATTTCCTTCTAAGCCCTTGGCAAGCGGAGGGAAACGAATCAACAGGCAAATGTTTCTGCTGGGTCTGCAACAGCTTGTTAGTCTGTCCAGGAGCAACACAAGGAAAGGTGATGGGGACATAGCCCTTTGCTTTCTGCTGGCGAGCAAATCTACTTGCTTCCTTCCTCTGTCTGACCTCTCAGAACCTGAGGGAAAACACCTCTCCGATGGAAGTGCCGGAGCATGGTCCCAAAGAAACAGAAAAGCCAGAGCAACCCAATGGCTGTGCAAATCCTTCTCCTGGCAGATGCCAGGCCCATCGGGGTGGGACTCGCTGCAGCCCCAACAGAGGAGTCAAAGCTACACACTATGGGCTCCAATAGCTATGTCTTCCCTGGGAATCAGGTCCTACAGGAGGAGAGGTAGACCCTACCAAAATGAAAATTGCCATTAACAAACTGCAGAAGAAGAGGAGAAAGTATCATCTTTCATAGCCTGCCTTGGCCAATAACCCTCAGGGTTCTTTCTAAAAACACCCTTCCTTAGGGAAATGCAATTCCCAGGTTAAAGATACACTTTCAAACAGAAAGCAGGCATAGTCATAAATCTCTTGAGTGCTGTTCAGTTCACTTGCATTTCCAGAAAACATTCCATTTCTTTCTTTTCATTTTTTTCCAGCTGCCTTGTTCTGCTTGTGATTTTCAACAACTCCCATGCTTCCAAATTAGTCACTTCCACACACCTCATGGAGAAGGCTACATAAACACATCTGAATGTTTGAAACCTGTGATGATCTTCCTTTTGAACTTAGGAGTTAATAATAGACTTTTGTAAGTAGACCAGTACTACGGTGATTCTAACTCCAGCTGGGTTAATTACACAATAATTAGCTACAAACATCGCAACACAAAACACAGCTACATCATTATTTGCAACAAATGTTAACTCTAAATAAGTGCAACCTGTCCCACAAACACTTGCTATAAACGACTTAAAAATAAATGTAAAATTTGATGGGGTAAACACAGAAATTAAAAAAAAATTCTCAGGGAGAATTTTTTTTGTTAAAAAAAATTAAAATAAAAATCTCAGCACTCATTTAGAGTTCAGGATCTTGTGAAAGAAAGCTTTAAAAGGAGCAAACCTGATTTGCTGTGGCTGTTGCGGCGAAGGGAACACTTGTTGCAGGAGTTGTTGCTGCAGAGACAGTGGCGGCCGTAGCGTTGTGCATCATGGGTACTTTCAGGAGGGGAACCATGGAAGCAATGAACAGGAGGGTGCAGCATTATGGTAAGAGAAGTGGTATTTTTGGCATGGTGAATATCAAGAGCAGCAAGCCATCATCATGGGTTAAACCGGCAGATGGCATGCAATCACAGTGCAAAGCGAGAAAGCGTGGCGGAGAAATAAAAAAAAAGGGAAAATAGCTTATTACAAATACAATTAAAGGAAGGTTGTCAACACACTCGGCGATTCCCAGAAAAAAGAGTAAGGACCACTGAAAATGCGACTGTTATCTCTAAGAAGAAGATTACTTGTGCAAATGAGGTTGTTACCAAAATAGCCCGTTACCTGTGAATTGTGAAATTCTACTAAAAAAACCCCAGTGGTTTGAACTGGGAAGAAAACTGATCAATGTTTATCTTAATTTTTAAACACAATTAAAAATGAATTATTTCCATGTATCTTCATTTTGAAGTAAACCAGATACCCGCTGTCTTCCTTTATAATCCAATTTATGCATTTTCTTCCTATTAGCACTGCAGAACTGCTTGACTTTATCAGAGTTAAATTACCATCTGCTTTGCGGCAAAAATTGGGAGAGGGATGATCATTTTCCTGATATAAATACTATTTTGTTTGATCTAAAAAAGCAAGATCGATTTTGTGAAAGTCACTGCTTTTGCTCATTTTAAGAACGAATTTTAATCAGCATCTTCATTGTTAACTTGATGTTTTAAAGGCTTGATATTTTAACTGTTTTATCTGAATAGGCCCAAAAAACCAAAAGTAAAATCACTGGGATAGGGATATAGAAGAAAGATTTCTGTCTTAGAGGCTGGGCTGTTACATTGGACTTGCACCTTGCATGTCCAAAATGTTAATTTCAAGCTGCAAATATATATATTTAAAGGAGAAGTGAGATCACGAGTTTCAGCAGAACCTCTGTGGATCAAAGTAGGCATTTCTGGGAAACGCTGATAAAACTTTCTAACACACAGCAAAGGAGAAATAGGCACACCACTATGAAACTTTAAAACACTGATGAAAATTTGCTGGCTTTTTCCAGTATTTTATGATTTTATAGTACTAGCCAATATAAAGAGAAATAAAACTTTGAAAACTGAAAAGCAGACTGAATTCATGGTATTATGCTTTTGCAGTGTAGTTGTTATAGCAGGTGATATCATGTCTAAACTGCAGCTTTCATCTACAAATCTAAACACTCTGCAAAGTCAACCAGAAGGACAAACGAACCTTTCATTCTAGTCAGTGTCTAAATCTCACCTAGGATTTTTTTTTGAAACAAGTGAATATACATCATATACAGTACAAAAAAAAGAGATCAATAAAGAAATTTGGAACCTACCAATACTGGTAGCGGGTGTCATGCACAAAACTGACCCTGCGTGTCATGCAATGATAGGTGAAAAAAGTGGATAAAGGGAAGAAACAGGTTAGCCGTTTAGAGTTAACATTCAAAGTGAGATTCAAGCATAACCACAGAGAAGTAAGTTAGTTAAATGAAACTGTAAGGTCATTCATAGTTTTGCTTTAACACAAAAAGGTGATTACATTCTTACTAAACTCCTGAATATACTGTGTGATTTTTGGCATGTTTCTGTGCATAGTCAAGATACTTCATAAAATTTTTTACTTATTAGTTTTATCGTTTCACATAGTCCTTCTGCAACAACAGGTTTTTGTTTATAGAAATGTCTTTGGTTAAAGGTCACGGTACTTGGGAATTTTAGAACTCATTGCATAATTCAGACAGCTCCATGTTGCACAGATCAACATTCACCAACTTTCTGACATGCAGCAGAGAAAGAAGTTAAAATGGAATTAAAATAATATTATTCTGCAGGGGCTTTGCCAAATTTGCGTTTGATGTTAATGTACCCATTCTTAACACAACACTGGAGGTGGAGCGGTGCTTCTGAAGAAAATAAACACTACTTTGAAAATTCTCCAAGCTAAACACTACAAAATGTTTAACATTCCAGCAGAAGGCTCCCAGCACACCTCAGAGATGCTGTGGAAGGACTGCTGGCCTGCCACAGAGTTTAGTTTTGGAGTCTAGTCCATCTTTAACCTTTCTGTAATGACCAAATGAAAAAGAAGATCAGCATATTTTCAGTACATACAGCAAGCTGGTGAAGGCAAGCAGGGAAGGAGACTAATCCCAGGTACAGGCATATTTGATACAAAGTCAAATATGCTTCCTGTGTTCCTGCTTAATTACTACTGCAGCCCCTTATTGGACCCTTACAGTACTGGTGAATGTAACTATGAATGACCTTACCTAAGAACAGTCCCCAGAGAACACACAAAGTTCTTCCTCTAGAGGCTACAGAAACACTAACAAACAGCAATGGGAAGAGAGAAAGATCTGTTGTTTTTAAGATCATTCACCAAACAATAAGAAGGTGACAAAACAATCAAATTGATGTAAAACAAACAAAGTGCAGAACTTCTGAGGTAAGCCATGCTAAGTCAAGCCCCACACTTTTAATTAGGGGAGCCAGTGGTTAATAGAGCAGAGAAGTTATATAAAACAATTAAGTTTTATATATAATCCAGCAGCAAAACTTGTTTTAAAATTTAACACACACACACACACACACACACACACACACACGGAACACATTTGAAAATTATACCAGTTTAGAAAATACCACATAATCATTTAAAATGCAACAGATAATGTCATGCATTGCTCCTTAGACCTGGGTAGCATGACAGTCCTTACACCCATCAAATCCAATCTTCCCAGGAAATGTGGGAATACCAGATGTAGCATCTTTAATGGAAAGCTCATGGCACCCCCTCATATGGAGAGGGTTCCCTTTTCCCAACCTCCTCCCACACCACACTCCTCTCTAATATCCTTCCTAGGTGCTGATGGTGTTTCAAAAGAGCAGGAGGTTCATCACTTTGAGAAAGGTTTTCTACTCTGGGGCTTGAGCTCCATCTGTTATGCTACATTATACCTCTTTTTTTTCATGCACTTGTTTTGGGGCTTGTCAACAACCTGGCCCTTAGGGTTTGGTTCCAAGATCCACCCTTCCTACCATTATAAATTTGTCAGATAAAACTATAATTACAACCATTAGTTGGAAAGAGGGACAGACAATAAAAAGTATAAAAAGTGAGCTACTTAAGAAAGCATGAACACTCCAAAAGTCTGAGAAATATCCAAATGTTCTTTCACTGAAAAAGGTTTAAACAACTATATTTTCCATAGTTAATTTGAAGTACTTGGCAATTGGAAACTATAGCAATAAGCCCTGAAAGGGAGTGCTTAAGAAGGAAAAATGCCTACTGTGCTACAAATTCTCAGGGTTTCAATGTAAAATAAATTTGTAGAATTTCTGTATGTTTGTAAGCACAGGGCAGTCTTCCATTCATGTCCAAATAGGCGGCCTCACAATTTTTTTTTTTTCCCAAACACTCCCATAAATGTCAGTGTGTTTTCTGCCACAGATATTCTGGTGCACCAATGTGCTAAAAATACAGCATGCTATAATTTACTATTATAAATACGGGGGCAGGCACTAAGGTTGTTACTGAGGCCTTATAGAAAAATTCCATGAAGTCAAAGCCATCTGTGTTTGTTTTTTATCTTTAAAAACATATGTGAATGCTGATAGATTGGGAAATCATCATGTGTTGCATTTCATTCCTTGTTTAACTGACATTATTTCTATACACTAAAATAACATTGCTGAAATGTCAAATGCATTTGCAAACACGTAGTTTTAAATGATTCTGGAAGTTCACACTGGATAACATTCTGATACTGAAATACATTATTAGTTAATTATGAATGAAATCACAGAATTCCTCAGGCAGGATATTTACCTTTGGGAAGTTTGGAGTGGGGGTGACTGACATAATTTAGAGGGTTATGTTGTTAACTGTTTAAACAAGCACCTAGCACATTCCTTCTCTCACAGTGTTAAAGAGAAGCCCTGCCACCAGCCATGGTGCAGTTCAAGCCATCTCTGAATGCTCTCATTTTTACAGAGTTACAAGCACTGAAAAACAAGTTACATTCATCCATCTTCAGATCATCCCTATGAGGAACTACAATCCCAGCTGGAAGCTTCAAATGCCAGGAAAAGTTCTGGTGGTGCTTCAAAATGAGAACCACAAGAATGCACCGGATGCCTCAAAGCTCTTCAGTGCAGCTACAGGGAACAACGCCTTTTGCTAGTGCTTCCATGCAGGTGTTCACTGGAAGGTTATAACTGATGTTCCCCTTCTCAGGGTGCTCATGGGTGGCTGGGGCAATCCCCACAGCTGCAAAACTACAGCTGAGGGAGCAGGAGGATGCTGTGGCATCTCTGGAGTGTGATGTTTTTCCCAGCATTTTTGTTAGTGGAACTTTGCCCTCTCGTCTCCTAGGTGTGTGCTGGCAGATACAACTCAAAATCCAGCCAATTTAAGGAAGGAAAAAAGGGGCAAACTCTGGACAATGATGAGCAAGGCTGTGAATGTGCAAAAATACAGCTTAATGGCATGTTGAAATTTCTGCTTGAATTCTCGTCCTTTGCAAGAGGAATTAAAATAACGTGCAATTGTCCTTGTAGCCTTCACCTCAAGTGAAGGGGCAGGGAGCAAACCAAACCCTTCTCTTAAGTGCAACTGCCTGACATGGAGCTACCTGAGGAACACAAAATTGGTTGAGTGTGGGTACAACATACCTGTCGGGATAAACGCTGCATGTTGCTGCAACTGAGCATTGGCAAGAGCCTGTTGATAGTGCAAGACACTGGGATTGAAAACAGCACTGGCACCATTGCTTTTTTCAAGTGCTTGTCTCTTTGGTAAAGGGTGAAGAACACCAGGAGGAAAGGCCTGTAAATAAGAGAGTTAGTTAAAATGGTGCCATTTTTAAGGTGTTGTCTGTAACATATACATAAATACAAAAACTTAGTATTTTTAAAAGCGGCTAAAGATGCCTCGCCATGCATATTAACCCAAAGCACAGCAATGTAAAATGAGTGAAATTTTGTTACTGATAGCAAAAGCATGGTACTATTAACCTAAAACTGTAGCAGCACAACTACTGAAAAGAAACGTTTGCTTTAAAGCAACAAAAATGGCATTGCCTTTGAGTAGATTTTCAAATATTACAGGGAGAAAAAACCACTTGTGTTTCATTGCCAAGTATTTTCCTTTTCTTTTTAAATTTAAATATCATTTCCTATTATTATACAGATTAATGGATTATGTTACGAGTTTTCAATTACAAAAGCAGTTTTATCTCAATTCAACTTTTCATGAGAGATTTAAAAAAGATGAAACCGTGTTAGGAACCAAACTAAATAGTCTGCGGTTTATTACGTATGAGAATGAGATGGATAAATAGAGCTTCCGGTAAATTAACGAGTATGTGAAATCATTTCCGGTTGATGTTCGAAAAGTAAAGCGATACAAATTTCATTAGTTGCTTCTCTGAAGCAAAAAAATAAAATAAAATAAACCAAAAAAGCTACATGCAAAGCAAAAGGTGAAAGGTCAAAGTACCAGGTCTACAGTTGCTTCGAGAGGTCGCTTCATTGCTTTGGCAGTCGACTGAGTCTTTTAATAACAGGCAGCGAGCACATGATGGCAGTGGCCAATGGGAGTCAAGCGAATTAACATACAGGTAAACAGCAAGCAGAGGTGCATCATGGGAACGGCATTGCATTTGTGGATAGGTGAGAAGGAAAAAAATATTCTGAATGCAATATACAACATACAAAACACTAGGCATGCACAACAACAAAAATGTCTTCTAAAGAAATGAATATTACATTTTGAATTAGTACCGAAGCAAAAATGCATCTACTATACCTTAGTTAAAAGCATATAAGAGAGTAAAATATAGATGTTTGAAATTCAGGAAAGTAGAGTAAAACAGCAGCTTGCAGACACTATTAAGCATCATATAAACACTTCACAGAGATGCAGAAAGTTTTAAGGATATGCCTATAAGAATTCCTGATAAGTTAGTTAAGTCACATTTTTAAGTGGGAAAATCCATTTGAGAGGCTACATTTTCAAACACAAAGCACTAGTGACAGTTGGAAAGCATTATGAATGCATTAACATCAGTGCTTACAAGGCAAGGGTCTTTTAATTTAGAGAAGTGAATCATTCAATGGATTTGGGATTCAAAATGAGACAGGTGCTCCTTTGCCAATAGAAAACAGAGAATGTCACATGACTAGTTACACTAACTTATCATTAATTCCTTTTTTTTTCCTCCTACAGCTGGGTCATTCTTGTAGATTTTTTTTTTCCTTGTAACTTACCACATTACATTGAGAGGGAAAAAAATCTTTCAGAATTTGAAATCATACTTTGTAAATTTTTCTACAACCCTCAGTACTGGAGGAGCAGGGAGTAAAAATACTGCTCCCAGTTCACAAGCGAACATTAACATAAGAATTATAATACTAGTTCAGCGTCATTAAATTTTTAAAAGAAAGTATTAAGGCAGAGTACATAGGTATATACATTTATGTATACTTTAATAATAAGATCAAACTTATAGCTGATATGATGGCATTCTGTAAAAAATTTTCTCATATAAAATATTAATTTCAAGTTTTATAGTGTAAATAATTCTTACAAACCTTTAAAAAGGAAAGAAAAATTTACTTTGAAATCAAAATTGTTACTTTCGTTTTTGAAACACAGGCTGTTATTTAGCTCTTTTTAGAATATGCAGATTATGTCGACCTTGAAATCAGTATGTGGAAATAGGGAACAAAAGTGAGGGGGAAAAAGAGGATGAGGCACAAAATACCCAGTGCCAACAGGGTATTTTGCAGGATAGACCTAATTCCGCTTATTCCTTGTTCCCGTCTTTGTTGCATGAGTCTTCTCAATGCCATCCCCATCTCTCCTTCAGCACTTTTCTGGATTACATACCCTGATCTACAGGATCTGCGCATATGTCTGCGGCCAAGACCCAGCCCTAACAAGAAACACTGGGTGCAAAATGAGAATCTGGACTAATTTCTGTCTAAGCAGGGCTCTGTCCAGCCAAGGTGTGATGCTCCCACAGGCACCACCACAGAGGACATCACTGCCTGCATGGGGCACAGCCTCAGATTCACTCTGCCTGCAGCATGGACTGAAGAATACACAGAGGTGAAGCAGAACGACTGAATTCAGCATTATGCAATGATGAAGTCCAAAAATACAAATCAACACATTAAAAGTATAGCATTTCAGTTAATTACCTTATCTGATCTCACTTGGTAACTTATTAACTCCCTGTTTATTATTGTTTTTCTCCAATTCTCTCTTCTGAACCTCACCTCTCTACTTTGAAGTTTTTTGCTAGCTCTCCTCTCATCTTTCACAGCAAGTTCAGCCTCACAGTTTTCCCAATTTGAAGGCTTTACTTGATCTGTTTCTAAACCTACTCATCAACCTCATGTCCATGTAGTCTCCCATTCTTTTCAGGCTTTCAAACTGCTCATTTTTCTCTTCTACAGTCGTATTTTCTTTTGTATCATCCTGATAGTAAAATCTCCTTTGCCTGTTTCTGTTCCATCAGGTTATATCCTGTTTAACATTTTATTTCCTACATAACTAACAATGAAAAAAATCAATAGCTACAGGCTAGGGAGGAAAAGGCTACGGAAAGGAAATAAAGATAATAAAAACTATGAAAGATCCAAGGTACAGTATTTGTCTGCCATATGTCACGTGTCACGATATGTTATAATGTCTCCTGGAACACGAGTAAGACACATAGCAATGGCCTCCATGGATATGCAAGGACCTCCTGCCTAAATTCAAACACAAGAAGGAAAGCACACAAGAGGCGGGAGCAGGAACGGACAGCTCAGGAGGAACAGGGACACAGCCTGAAAGACACAGGGATGTGTTAGGAGAGTCAAAGAGTCTGGAGTTGAATCTGGCAAGGGATGTGAAAAAACAATGAGAGAAGGGCTTCTCCAAGTGGATGAACAACAAAAGGAAGACTAGAGAAAATGTGTTTCCACTGCTGAATGGGGCAGACAACCTGGTGACACAGGACATGGAGAAGGCTGAGGTTCTGAAAATCCTTTCCACCTCAGTCTTTACTGGTAAGACTGGCTAGTGGGAGACCAGTGGGAAAGTCTGAAGTGAATAAGATTTACCCTTGGAGGAGGAGGATCAGGGATAGAGAACATTTAAACAAGCTGGATGTACACAAACTCACAGGAACTGACAGAATGCACCGATGGGTGCTGAGAGAGATGGCCAATGTCACTGCAAGGTTACTCTTCATTATCTTTGAAAGATACGAATGACTGAGGGAAGTACTCCAAGATTGCAAGAAAGTAAGTAACACTCCTATCTTCAAAAAGGTCAGGAAGGAAGGTCTGAGGACTGACAGATTGGTCAACCTCACCTCAGCCTCTGGGAAAGCAATTGAGCGAATCCTCCTGAAAACCATCTGCAAACATATCAAAGCCAAGACAGTGATGGGAAGTAGTCAGTGTAGATTTGTGAAGGGGAAATTTTGCTTAACCAGCCTGACAGTCTTCTATGATGAGACTGGATAGGTGGGTGAAGGGAAAGCAAAGGATGTTGTTTCTCTTGACTACAGAAATGTTTTCCACGCCCTTTCATCCTCACAGACAACCTTATTTAGTATGGGCCAAATGGGAAACAGGTGGACTGACAATTGGCTCAACTGCCAGGCTCAAAGGGCTGTGATCAGCAACACGGGGCCCAGCTGGAGGCCAGTCACCCATGCCAGAATACTCAGAGGAGTGGTTGATACACAAAATAGATGTGCTGCTACTAAGAGGGACCTAGAAAAGTCTGGAGAAATGGGCACAGAGGAACTTCACTAATTTCAGTGAAGAAAAATACCAGGTCTTGCACCTGGGGAGGAACAACCCCAGGCACCAGTACATGCTGTAGGCCACCAAGGTTTGGCAAAAAAGACCCTGGTGGACACAAAGCCAAAAATGCACTCTCACAGCAAAGGCAGCTGATGGCATGGTGGGCTGCAATAGGAAGACCATCACCAACAGGTGGAGAGAGGGGATCCTTCCCTTCAGCTCTGAGCTGGTGAGGTCACATACGGAGCATTATGTTCAGTTCTGGGCACCCCAGAAAAAGAATGGTATGTATGTACTAGAAAACAGATTCCATGAAGGGCCCCCAAAATGATGAAAGGACTGGAGCACCTCTTTCCTGGGGAAAGGTTGAGAGAACTGAGACTGTTCAGCCTGGAGAAGACACAGGGGTAATCTCATCAATGTGTACAAACACCTGATAGCAAGGTAAAGATGGACTCAGACTCTTCTCAGTGGTGCCCAGTGACAGGACAAGAGGCAATGGGAACAAATGTAAATACAAGAAAACCTTTTTAAAATGTAAGATTAAAAAAAGAAAAACATTTTTACTCTAAGTATGGAGCAGGCTGTCAACAGAAGTTGTGGAGTCTCCATTATTGGAGACTTTAATAAGCCAAATAGGTACGTACTGAGCAGTCTACTCTAGTTCACCCTGCTTGAGCGGGGCAAATAGGCCAGGTGCTCTCCAGAGGTCCCTTGCAACACCCACTATGAATTCACATTTTCATTTAGGCTGTCTTCAGTGATGTTTTATGCTCTTTGATGTGCCATATGAATATTTGGGGCTACCCAAGTACAGTGACAGATAACACTGTCTTCTAAGGCATTTTCACATTCAACCCACATGTGTACCTCTCTACAGTGTCATTCCCTTTCTTTTTACTTCAAATGATTACGTCACCTAATATATCTGAGTAAAAATTTCTAAACCTTAGTGGGCAGAAACAAAGACAGTATGTTTTCTGCAAAGCTGCGGAATGCAGAACTCACTGACCTTCAACAGTCTTACCAGCTTGGCCTACAGTGCTCCAGTACTACGAACAACTCTCACCTATATGAGCACCCTCTGGAACAGAGCAAAGCAGTAGGCTCCCCTGGGAAGGAAAACCTCTTGGACACAATTTCAGCCTGAGAGCAACCTGTAGGTGAACCCTACAGGTAAGTATGTGTATTTCTGCCTTTTGCTCTCTAGATCCAACTGAGTAATCTTGGTTATTCTTGGGTGGCCTTGCAGACATGTAAGGCCATTTTTACCACTTTTTTGTTGCTATTGCCATTCTGGTGATTTTTTTATTCACTCTGAGTATTTCTAGTCTGTATTAACAAAAAAAAATAGATGAATTGTAAAGAATTGTTTACTAGTCTCAATATGCCATTAGAATATTTTGTACATGTTTTTCTGCAAACAGTTACCCTGAATTACAGGTCCCTGATGTCTTCTCCAGTGACATTAGACTGCTAACATTTCAAATCTGTGCTTCCAAAGAAGCTTTGTCTTGCTTTGAGGCTAATGCAACTCCAATTAAGGCTTATTTAAATTCACAGAATATATACACAACCATTACTGTAGTGCAAAAAAATTAATCCACTCATCACTCTCCTTTCTTCTCTAGTATACTGCCTAGAAATACTACACTCTCCAAATGAACAATAAATATTGCACAACAGAAGCTAATCAGAATAAAAACCCAATCTTCTTTGCTTTAATTTCCAGATGGTATTTAATTCCTGCAAGCACAGGAAACTTTAACTAAAAGTCATTCAATTTGAAACAGAGACTGTTAGACTATTAGAGAAAGAATACTAAAACTTAGGAAATATTCTTCTTTTTGGTGGTTTATGTTCTTGCATAACTTACCCTTTGTCCCTCAAAAAAGTCTGGTCTTTGCTAATTTGCTAAATACAATAGCTTGGGGTAGTTATATACTGTACTGTATTGTGTTTCTGGTAGGCTTTTTACCCAGAGAATAACTGTATTGTCTATAACTATTGTATGCACTGCCCACAAGTCCACAAACCACATCTGCTTAATTATTCGTCCACTGCCAGCAATGAGGACAACGACTCTCTGATTTGCTGCCAGCAGTTTTGTCTCCCAAGTCAGATCCTGCATGTTCGATTTATTGATCAATACCACTCTATATTTATTAGCTTTCCTGGTAGCAACTGTAAGAGGGATCCAATCCTGGTAAATGGATGGGCTGACTTGTCTGAACAGTTTTAAGTAAGAGGTTAAAATATCAGAAAATAAAAGCCCTCAACACCTTTTCTTCTGACGGTAGCTACAATGTTTTTTCTTAATGATTTCCCTTTTAGCTTACTAGTTTTAAACCTCATGATTCAAGTGACTGGCCCATGATAGTGGGAGAGCCAAGAAGTCTAAGTCTCTAGGCATCTAAGCAAAGTTTAAAAAGGTACAGGCAACACTTTCCAGTCTTTGGAGATAGTTGTATATCTACAGAGGGTAGTTTTTATTCATCCTGACAGGCACCAACGGTAGATCAATGGAGTATGCTGGTTTTCTTCCAGTCCCTATACAGTGAGACCAAGGTGGCCACCTATCTGTCTGACTGCTAATGTGGAGTACATTGAATCTCAATGCAGGTTTCTGCTCTGCTACTGATCTCTGAGGCAAACACTCTCTCTTTGCTTTTCTTCCTTTTCTTCCAAATTTCCACATGCATATCTGTCATCAAAGAGCTAAAACAGCATATGTGTCCCTGTTTTGGGAAAACTGAAGCTTATCAGTTTTGTTTCTGTTTGAAAATACTAGGGGCAAATTTTACATGTAATCAAGGCAGAGAACAGAAGTGGTATAGAGTGTCATTTGCTTCACTGTCTTGAAGAGAAACACAGCATTAAAATAAGGGCATAAAGAAAAAAAGTGCTTCCTCCCATCAAACAATAGTAATAATTTTATAAATTCTTATCTTTTACCAAAATAAAAAAATAAGAAGAAAAATTTTAAAAAAGAGGCAAAGGAGAAAAGAAAGTATAAGCAAACAGCATTAAATTGAAGCAAAATAGGCATAAAAAAAAAGGCAGCCGCATATGCCAGCACTTACCATCACAGTCGCAGCTGCTGCAGCTGCCTGGGCTGCCACTGCAGCCTGGTTGGCTTGGTGTTGCGCCGCTTTGATTTTGGCCTGCAAATGTGCAGGAGGGTGAAAATATTTGCATTTCTCCCTCATGCAACGACCTTTTATGTAATCCATACACACGGTTACGGTGTTGTCGTTTGTGTCAATCATTGTGCTGTCTGCCGGATGCGCAAAGCGGCAATCAGTCTCTCCACGGGCACAGTTTCCCCGCTGGAACTCCCTGCACACCTACGTGCAAAACAACACACGTTGCAGGGGTAGAGCTCGGTGCAACGTGAAAGGGCAAGGAGAGCCCCGCGCCTCCAAAAAAAAGACCTGTCCTTGCCCCAGTTAGTTCGAGTTTTACAGTGAATTCAATTTAATACAACCTTCATCTTCTGGTGGGAGAGGGAAATGCATCTATTTTACCCTTACGTGCTTGGCTCCTCAGGTAGCTCTGCAGTACAGCGGCTAAATGAACTTGTCATGCAACAGAACCATTCCCAAATTCCTCCTGCTTACAAAACAGCTGAGAAGGATACTTACTGAAGTAACTACCCCTACAAAACTATCTGGGAATCACAAGATATTTGGTCCCTTTATGACTACACTCCATATTCTTGCAGGTTGACTGGTAGGGAAGGAGTTCCTCTAGCTGAAAAACTCAGGGAAGACACACATCAGATGCATTGTATTTTTTATGGAGTCTACCAACAAAATTGAAAGCCTTCTTAAAAATAATTTTCAAATATGGGCAGAATGAACACACTGATTTTCCTAAGAAGAAACGTGCTGTAGACACTAGTGCTTAGGCTTTGGGGACAGGACATTCACTTCTGCAAGAGACATTTGGCCTGCCTGTGTACTTGGATCACAGATTCCACTGAGTCCAGCCATGCAGAGATCCATCAACACCCGGGAGGCTCTGCACATAGCTGAGGGCTTGTCCCTTCCACCTGCTGCAAGGCTGGTAACATTCGACATGTCCATTTGCAGCTCAAGGCTGAAGTGCTATACCATTCCCCTAACATCAATCCATAAGGCTATAAAATTCCCTCAGTATCAGTGCAGACAAACCAAGACAGAATTAATACTGAAATAAAAAAATGTGCTTGTTAGATATTTCATCAAGGCATGTATACCTGAGGTATTTTGGAGGTGATGAACTTTAAGAGAGATGAAAATTCATGATGTCTGTGTATTAAATTTAAGCCAAGGCACTACCTTAAAAATAACAATGTTTAATTACTACTGGCTGCAAGTGCAGAAATCCCGGTTATAAATTTTTTATCTCCAGCAACTGAATTTAAGCCCTGTTTCTAAAGCAACAGTTTTTCCCTCCAGGATCTTTCACACAGCCTAACAGAGGATGTATTTCTAGTCACGGTGGTGTCTACAGTACCTCCAGTTTATCAGTCCTGAGGAGTTTCTGAGTAGCAGTTGAACTGGGGACTGAAACCGGTGGACTTCCAGGAACAATGACAGGCGGCGTGGGTAGGATCTCAGTCGGGACTAAGCCAACTCCCGGTGTTACTGGCGTTAGGTAAGGAGCAAAGCTAATAGCCGTGTTCGTTCCTATTGTGGGACCCACTGGAAATGTGGGCTGCAAAAGGAAAACACAGACCAAGATGAAAAAATAGCCCCCTAATCAATAGCTTACTAGTTTGTCTTTTGCTTGTTCTTTCTTCCACTGATTCATTTTCTTAATGAAAAAGTTTCAAACAGCTGGTAAAACACACAGCATACTCTCTTCTTTTAATCATGTAACACGCTGGAGCAGCACATGAAAAACAGCCTTTGTAACACTAGTATTGGAAAAGAGTCTGCTGGTGCAAAGGAAGTCATACTCCGAATGTGAATCTCCATGGAGGTCCAGCTTACATTGCAGGCTTATTTACACATCTAAATGTAGAAATAACACAGACTTTATTGCTTTTTCTCAATACCTGTTTTCCTTGGGAAAACAGGCTATTTTTCAAAGTACCATATTTCATAGGTGAAGCGCTATTAACTATATTAAAGCCGTATTTCTAATAAGAGTATACATAATGAGGTCTTTGGCATGGAACGTCCATCTGTTTGCATACTGTATTTTGCCACCTCCTGCAATTATATGTTACTGTGGCTCATACATTGGAAAAACTCACTTTTGCAAATGTTTGTGTGCTCAGCTGTCACTAGTGGCAAGCAGAATAAATATTATAATCTCAGTTGGACACAATATTTAGAAAGGGATTATTCAGGCTTAGCTAGAGTTCATCATATGAAAAACTTTGATTGGAGGGAATGATACGGGTTTTTAAATCTTGCTTCATGCCTTCCTACAATGAGTCAGTGAAGTCATGACCAGAAGAAAGAACACTTGTGTGATGCTAAAGCAGCCCTGATGAGGCAGAATAGTGGGTTTGTTACCACCAGCTCCACAGGGGGTGGAGGCAGAACATCACCATGTTCAGAACACATTCAGACCTGGAAAGTGCCTTAGTTCTGCAGAGCTGATGTTTACCTCAGAGACTGAAGGTGTAACTATAAATGAGGAAAAACTATACAAAAAACAGGACACATCTTAGATTACCTTTGCCCGTAATTAAGTTTCCAAATAAACCAGCAGCTAGAAACATTAACAGCAGAACACTATGACTTCAAAACATTGTAACAAAAGGAGAAACGTCTTTCTCATTAAGGGGGCCTGCACAACATTCAGCACATAGAAGATAATGAAGAGAAAACAGGAGTTAGAAGGGGGTTTTTTTCCCTGTTTTGTTTTGGGTTTGGTTAGTTGGTTGGGTTTTTTTCCCCCCTCCGGAACAGTTATAAGTGAATGTAACTAAGTACCGAGAAGATGCTTTGAGCATGCAGATTAATCAGGATAACAAATTGAGTGGAAATGGCATCTACCTGCCCTAGAAAGTTAGAAGTATATAACGCTCTGTTTTTATCAGTGATCAAAACTGCTTGATATCAAGCAACCCAATTTACATGTCAAATGTGAGCCACATTCTTAAAAGCATAATAAATGAACAGTTATATGAAACAATGGTTTGACTATGTTGAGGAAAATGTGTTATGTGAAATATAAAAACAGCTTTGTATCAGACATAATTTTAAGAATCAATGCACATGTCAAATGACTTCTATGGAATTTTCTTTCACTTTTTATCCATTTGGTCAAGACTGAGTCATCTTAATCTGGCAATTTATGTGAGACAGAGAAATAAAACCTGGCATTTTTATCACAGCAATCAGAACAAAAGACATTATGCCAATGAAATTGTGAAGTTTAAATGATGAAATGGGTGAGAAGAAAATAGTATAATTTTGCCACTTCAATTTTTCTCATAATATTAAGCAGTGGAGTCTATTACTTCATCAAAACATTTTCTGGTGAAAACACAAGCAGTAAATATCAAATATCACAGGAAATATCAAAACACATTAGGCCAATATGACCAAGATACAATTTGATGACCATGTACCAGAAATTCAGGGAGTCCTGACACCCAACTCCCAATCCCACCCAACACCAGATGTTTCAAGTATAAAACCACATTTGAAAAAGGCATCTGGGGTGAACTTCCTGTGACCAAACACAGATGTATTCTTGTGAGGTGCTTACACTTGACCCCTGTGGTAGCCCATGGAAAGACAAAGGCAAAGAAAAATCAGCTGATGCGAATGCACATGTCTGAAACAAGCCAAGCAAATGATAACTAGGAGTGCCTATGTCTTTTGATAAACTATAAAACGACCTTGAAAGCCCAACACAGAAGTTGATGCCAACACTCCAGATGCCTCAAGTTAGAGAAAGAAATCCCACTCCAGTGGGATGCCTTGCACTAGGCATTTAGACTGAAAAAGCAACATTAGCAGCCATGTGTGAAAAGTTTAATTCATATTACTTGCCAAACCATGCTTTGGAAGTCTGATACAGTGAGGAGCTCAACTGCAAGGGCAGCTCAGAGCAACTGATGCTGTTCATGCATGCAAGACTCTAGTTCTATGTCACCTTCTGGATTTGAAGTGTCTCAGGCACCACGTGCACCACCTTGAGAAAAAACCACTGAGTTTGTGAAGTGCCTGAACCACCAATTCTCTGTCCTGGGACCCTTCAGAGTTCAACAGAGAAAGAAAATGCTATCCAGAATGACACGAATCTTTGTTTCTGGTACTGGCATTATATTTAAAGGGATTCAAACCCATAGACTCATGAGAAACTTTGCATTCCTACTCAAATAACTTGCTAGCAAATTACTGTTATTATACAAATTTTCACCTCCAGAAGGCTTATAGGTAAAAATCTTGCAAACCCGACATGAACTGAATGAAGGGAGAAAAGATGAAAAAATTGCAAATTATTTTGGGATAAAAGAAAATGAAATCAAATCTACAGCAACATCTCATTTTATTTTTAAATGCAAATATAAATGAACATATCTCTAGCATCTCAGCACTTCCTTAAGGGACTGTTTTTATTGATACTAGTTTAGAGAACTTTTGCAGGTCAATACAGTCTTCAATTTTACTTACCATTAACACCATCAGAGAAATACACTTACCACTGGCTGTAGCGGTGTCCCTGGAAACATGAACTGCATTTGCTGGGCAAGCATTGCTGCTGCAGTTTTTTGTTGAATTAAGTTGTTCCTGCCATTGATTTCCAGCTGAGTTTTTAAATGTGTTGGTGGATGAAGGTACTTGCAGTTCTCTCTTGTACAACGACCCTGGAAAAAGAAGTCACACTAATCGGTCTGCTGCTTTTGATGATAGTTTAATGCCTTCAAGCAAAATATTGCACTATAAACTAAGCAAGAATTAATGAAACATAGGGTGTTGTCCTGGGAACTATGTAGCACGCTGGGAGGAGCCGATGGCCCCGAGTTCTGCCTCAGCCCACCACCTCTGATTGATCATTTAGGCTATTAGCCACAGGAAAAGAAAAACCTAAAAGGCTTTGAATCAGCATTTTTATTGTTAAGTACAGATCACTGCTATACAATTAATACTCTGAGAATCATTCAGACTGCCTGAACTGCCTCTTATGGCATCTTTGCTAGAGCATGTGGTGTGACTGCAACATAAAAGTTTTTTTATAAATGACATCACATTACGAGTAACAAACTGAAACCTTCTGTAAGAGAAATTCAGCTTTTAAGTATTAAAAATAATTGTTTGTGTTCATGGCAGTAAGGATCTACAGTGGCCACTCACACTCTGCTTGTGTTCTCTCATATGTTCACCCTTATTCCAGTTCACTGCCTTCTAGCCTCCTGTTTTTATTACATCAGCACAACTTTGAACTATTTCTATTCAAGTATAAAAGAACAGAAGTAAAGCTGGTACTTTTACAGACTAAATTTAGAAGCAGTGCATGGAGCTAAATCTGAAGGTACACCGCAAAAGGAAAGCTCCTAATCAACATGAAAGCAGGAATTTTTAGACAGTTATGAGATAATAAGAGACAACAAAAATATAGGTGGCTGTCACCTCTGAGGTGACTTGTGTTGGAGGGGACAGACATGGAGCACACCTCTGCAAGCTGTGCATGCTGACCACAAACGTTGGTAGAGAGGCGTAAGACGTGCTGATATATTTTCCCTCAGAAAGGGAAATTGTAGGGTGCACCAGGAAGTTGTGCAGCTGCAGGGCAGGACCTGCTGAGATCAGAAGTGCCTTGATGACACGGCTCACAAACAATCAGAGAATTTTAAGAGCTGTGACCAGAGGGCCTAGAGCATTAGTAAAACTCCATTTGATACACCCAACTGGTATACGGTAAGTTTCCAAAGTGAGATGTTTTTAAGAAGTGCTTTTTAAACTTTCCATTCACTGGTATTGGGGCTTTATTATTTGTACCTAGGCAGGAATATCCTCCAATAGCCAAGAAAGCATCAAGATCCCTATGCAAGAACATCACACAGTGCAGACATACACTGACTCTGTGTATGCATCCTCACATAAACATATTGCTACAAAACTTTCAATACACTTCGAATGGCCCCAAAAAACAGTGTTAATGTTACACTTTTTACTTAAGACACCAAAACACCTCTGATTCTGCCTCTAATCTGCTATAAGGATGTAATGTCTAGCTGTACAGGAGTGAGTTAAACATGTTCAGGAGAGTTCTCCTGCCTTGAGGCTGACAGGAATGCAAACAGCTACTTCCACACTATTAAACAATTGAGAACAGCCCTTTCCTGAACTGTGCCTGGCCACTGCTTGGGATATTCTGAATAGCAGAGGCCAGAAAACGTCAAGAAAGCTAAAAATTTAAGAAAAAACAGTAGTTGATGTCGGACTCAGCCTCCTGGGCTTACATCCTCCATGCTCCTTCTTCCTCTCTATGTGTTTTTTACACCCCTTCCATGCCCTGCTGCAGCCACCTGAGCCTCTGCCAGCCCTGCCTTCCTAACCCTGCCCCCAGGTGCCCACCAAACTCCACCCCTATCGGGACCCTTTATAAAACAAACCTCAGCCAGAAATAAAACGCTTTCAATATGTTCTCCCAACTGGGGTGTGTGTGAATTATCTCGGGAGTGTCCCCATCTCAGTCCCAAGAGTCTCAATGTTCAGGAACAATGGTCTCAGTGCTGTTTTAACCTGCTAGTATAGATGCAGCCACTTTAAGGACATCATGCCTTCCTTCTATTGAGCGAATCACTAATGCTACCTGGTTTAATGAAGTACACAAAAGGAATGTTATTTTGTGAGCTGGCATAAGCAGAACCACCAATAGTTGCAATTTGACAGACATAAAAGAAGACTGTCTCCTTCACCTGGGGAGAACAAGGCCTTCGTCTCCATAATGTTAAACTGGGGAAGGTTCAGTGCGGGCAATGGCCATACACTTTTGTGCTGGCTGATGAGGACAACTGATTTAGACATTTTTAACCAAGATCTACTTTACTGTAATCTATTTTGTGTATGCATGGTTCATACAGCAAATCTAAAAATAAAAACAGCAAAGTCACATCAAAGTAGTATACCTGATGGAAATATCTACCTATCAAAACAAAAATGCTTCTTAAAAAAGGATTGAGAGCTACTGTCCACCACAGTGGCTTTTGAAGTACCATAAATCTGAAGAGTGCCTTCAGTTTTACCTCTGACACAGCTACTGTATACCATCACTTCAAGCTCTGCAAAGCAACCCACAGGGCACAAAAGATTGGTTATTTCTGAAAACTTTCAAAAATAATCCAACCATTCAAAAACGCAGTGTCCTCTCTAACCTTAGTCATGTCTGCGCCTCATTTACTAGTTTTTTGAGTTCCCAGTTAGCAATGAACATATGCACTATAAAAGAGCTGTGTGGTCTCACTATGCTGCTACAGAAAACCATCTAAACAGATCAAGCCTTGTTGAAATTAAATGACCCAAAATAAACTGCAGTGGAATGAGCACTCAAAATAGTGAGCAGATTAATTCAGCCCTCACTACCAAAATTAAATAAATTCTGAGACCAGCTTTAACTTTTTGGACCTACAATGGTAGCAGGAAAACACCTATAAGCAACTTTTCATTCCTTTTTTCCCAAATGCTTCATGTCCCAACTACTAATCACTGCACAAGCAAAACTTCAAACTTGTACTATCATTTCAGTCAAATAGCACCCTGATTTTTTCTGTTTATTAAAAAGTCAAATATGAAGTTCAACTGACATGACAGCACATATCAACCAAACAGCAGAACTGTACACAATGCACAGGAATATTCAGCATATTGGTTGGATCAACATCAGTAAGAGTCCACTTTGGATTCTTGCAAAATCTACTATGCCAGCAGATCACATGATCACAAATACAGAGACAAAATTGAGTACTTTAACTTCAGGGTGCATCAGTATCAAGCCTCTGGAGTGAGGCTTCATTCATCACAACTCTTAAACCCACAGCAGTTTAGGAGCTGTTCTGCAGACATTCAGTCCTTCCGGCGCATGACGGCACAAACTCAGCAGGATGAGGCAGGCGGCAGGGAAAAATAATTGCTTCTTACAACTTTCAACCTGCTCCCAGATATGAGTCAGAGTCCTGAAACTGAGGGCACAGACAAGATTGGTTTGAAACAGGGTGCCTAGAAACTCCTGTCATCCATGAAGTGAAGGTTATCAACAAGCACATCATAAGCAGTTGTGCACTTCCCATGGGAGTTCATGCGAAAAATTCACTTTCAATGAGCTGTCTCCTTATCTGCAATGGATAGTAACAATGAACAGACATCAGATTAAATTCCCAGCAGTCTGTTACTCCCCTCTCATCCTGGAAGGATGGTACCTTCATTTCTCTGCCTTTGTCCTCTACAAGTAGTCTAGCCCAACACATAGCACGACATTTCAGTCAGGTAATAGAAAGCTTTAGCAGAAAAACTACTTTTCTACTGCTACTTAGACAGACTGAGAACATTTGTGGCTTGCACTGGGCTCTGCCACAGCCTTCATTCCAGTGAAGCAGTGGGAGAGAGAAAGGGTGCACCAAGGAGATGGGAAATCAAAGGGCTCCAGTGCCCATCACTCGGGCACAGCAAGAAGTTCTGCTTCTGCAGGGGCAATGGTTTTGGGAGCTGCTACCTGACTGGCTTCATTTCAAAAACACATCCCTTAACAAGCCAGTCACACCACTGACTTTTTTTTTTAATCAGTAAGTTTTCCTATTAAGAACAATAAGTAGTTTGTCCAAGATCAATGTAACAAGATAGCCCACAGACCAGAGTATATTAAAAAGCTAGGTATGTGCTTAGAATTTTAAAATAAGCAAATGAGGTGAGTGCAGAAGTAACACCCCATAACTTTGCATATTAACATACTAAGAACCCATTTCCTGCCTACAAGTTGTACAGCCACATCTTTGTTTTGAGTATTTTATAAATACACAGCTTTTTTCAGTATTTTATTATTGCTCTAATAGTAACAACAATAATGATAATAATAATTCATCCAGGCTTGGGAATTCCTTATGAATAATAATGGGTTTGTTTTTACTTACTTAAATTACCTTTATCTTTCATAAAAATAAGACGTTTGAATACGAAAAAAAAAAAGGCAAAACAATGTTTCTTTTATCTCTTAAGCCAATAATCAATTAAAGCACCCATAATAATTTTGCTCAGGTACTGACTCCAGACAATTTACTGATGCTACTAGTGGGAAATAACACTCGTGCCTTCCCCACCTCACAGCATAACCTATATAACACAAGCATCCTATCACCTTTAAAAGACAGGTTATCTGATGAGAAGCAGAAACAGGGAGGCCCCCACTGCCTTGAAGACATCTGTCCTTTGTTCCGAACCTCGTTCCCCTGGTTGCTTCCAGCTCCCTCTACACACCTCTGTTCTCCATAAACTCCCAGCTTCCTCCTGTACCCCACCTTCATCCTTCCTTCTCCTCCAGAACACCCTCCCACCTCTCCTAACTATAGACCAGGAAACAATTCAGTTGATAAATATAACTTGCTCAAGCCCTGCACATCCTGAAGAGCCAGCCAAGATGTGCGTGCAGTTGGCAGATCATACTTGGGAGCAGCTCAGTGTCCGCTCCAGCCTCTTCCTTAAGAGGGTAGAACTTTGGATCTCTCTCGTACCAAGACACTGATTTTTGCATAACCAGTAAGAACTTTGAGATATGTCTTTGAGGTGTCTGCTTCTTTGCAACTTTGCTTCAATTTGGCTGGGATGTTCAAAAGTTATTAGGGTGAGAGGATGACAGTGGCAAAAATATGGATAATTAAGCAAAACCTGTTTCCTCAAGAAAACAAGCTAAAACTAACAAATGCAAATGACACTGTATGATCTTTCAGGATTAAATATGCAATCTAATGAGGGGGGGAAGAGTATGACTTCCAAGACATGAATGGTTTTAGAAGGCATCTGAGTAACTGGTTCTACAAGGGAAAAAAGGTTTTCTGGTTTCCAGCTAGACACTCTACAATCCAAACATTTGCTGGAGTTAGAAAAGACACACACACCCAATTTTTTAAAAAGTAATCATCACCTGATGGCACAATTAGCTCTCTTACTGGAAAAAAATTTTGCCATTTTCTGCTTTATGCAGCGTCAGCAAACTTGCACATGTCCGCAAAGATCAGAACGTGTTTTTATAAACTTGCAACTGTGAGAATGCTGCTTAGCTAGACATCACCTGCTCGATGTTGATATTAGATACCTGAACATATTACATAGTGTTCAAACCTTGGCAGAGCAACAGCTAGCACAGGCTGCTGTCCGAGGCGGTGGCAGCACACAGCAAGAATAGCCACAGAGAGAGCAGTGTCAGCAGCTGTGAGGTACCTAAGCCATAAATACTTCTCTGGAAGAGTTTCTGACAAGAGCGAAAACTGTTTCTTCTCCTTTGGGATTCCTCCTTGGCAGCCCCTCAGCAAATTCTGGTTAGCAACATGTGTGGGCTCACCCAATCAATTTAACAATTTCACCATAGAATAAATCAGGAACTTCACAATTCCGATAATCTTGTGCTCCATGAGGCTAAAAATAGACCCAGTCAATAGGAGGGCAGGTATTTTGAGATACTTAAGCTTCTGTTCCCATGCACTAACTCTACCACCCCAAAACATCCAGTTCAAAAGTTATTTTTTCAAATGCAGAAATAAGAAAAAGGGAAAAAAAACCACTAAAGAAAACACTGACCATGTATTCATAATAGAAAGGGATGATTTCTCTTGTTCTACAGGATATGCATGTATGCATTACCCTATATACTTTAGTACATGAATGCTCAATCACCAACAGCACTTGCAACATTCATGCAAAAGCCTCAGATGTCAGTTTGGACTGAGTTAAAAAGTATTTTCCATCTAACATCGCAATCCATGGATTCAATTTTCCTGTGCTTCCTAACTCTCTCAGAAAGTAAAAAAAACAGACACCCCAGCTCCATTAAAGTATTCCCTTTGCACTTGCTGTGAATATGGACCATCTCACACAATCTGTCGGACTCCACATGCTCACAGAGTTATGCATATATGCAAGGATTTAAGGGATTTAGTTAAGCCTTAAGAATGACTAGTCATAGACTTTTAAAAATGTAACTTAGCATTTTATTTCTTCCTTAGGGCATACAAAAAGTTTCAATTTTTAAAAAAAATTTTGCATAATTTTGCATCTAGAGTATGTTGGCTTGCAAATACACATGCTTATGAAAACACAATTCCTTTAGCATAAGCCAAACTGTGTTTCATTTTATAGGAAGGAGACCAGAATAAGATCTCTTATCTTGAAAATGGGACATATTTGAACTATTTGTGAAATTGAAAAATAATTTTAAAAGGACCAAATTGTACTAGTAATAAAAATATTAAGCTTTTGATGAAGAGCTCAGATACCTCAGATTTCACTATTTGCCATACATCTTACAGACACAAAGACCTCTTATACTAGACTTGAAATAGTTCAGCTCTTGAATCTGTTTTCCTGGAAAAAAACCCTCAAAACCACAAACAAAAGTCACCAACAAAAACAACTTAAAAACTTTGCTGAGAACTTTGTTCTGTATTTCCAATGCCACCTTGCAAGTCCACCCACCAAAGTTAGTGAGCATGGATACATATTTATATGCACCTACACACTTCCATTACAGAAAAAGTAGAAGGCAGATGTCAAAAAGAAAAAAAGAAGGCAAAAACCTCTCAGGTGATTTCAGTCTGATTCAGTTTCCAGCAAGCTAAGAGAACCCATTCGCTACTCTTTTAATGACTTCAATTTTTCTGGAAGAAACCAAAAGCTGGTAAAATAAAAATGAATCATTTTATTCATAAAATTAGAGAACAAGAACTGCCTGTAACCGACAGAAAAAATAGAAAAATATTGAACAAAAATGGAAGTCCTGCAAAAAGATGGAATGTCTAAATGATGTAAGAGTCTTACCACTAAAGACTTAATAGGAGATATTTATTTAAATGGAAAAAGACAAAATGTTCCACTGAAGAGCACATTTGGAATGCACAAAGAGCTCTGAGTCCCTCAAGATGCTCTTTCAAACAAATGTTGAGCATAGCTATAGAGAATGGTTTAATAATTTGCCTTGCAATATCAAGGGAAGTGTACTTAAATTGCTCAGAAGAGAAAGAACTCAAGCAGATACTGTAGACACCAAAAGACATTTTTGAAATTGTAAGTAGTTTGACAAACATTCTGGCGATTACCCAAACAATAGTTTAAACTAATATCAATTTATTTTATTTCTGTGTTTACTGCCTTGAAAATAATTTGAGAATAATAGGGCAATAAAGATTGTATCTTCCCCGATTACATTGCTCCTTTTATTTTTCTTTTTCCATTTCTCCCCCAAACAGACACTCAAAATCAACTAGTTATTTTTACCTTAGCTTCAAGTTTGGCTACCAGCATCAACCAGTAGTACATCACAAGCAACTGTGGACAACCCTTGAAACAAATCTTCACTCTAATGCACACTGACAACTTTCTCAGGAAGAGGCAGCCAACATGTAGTATGTAGTATATAACATGTAGTATAGGAGAAAAACCCTACAGAATGAACATCAGCAAAGCAGAGGGAAACATGACCTTATTTAGATAAAATTCCTCAAATGTCTGTTTTCTATCACATGGGTGGTGAGACTCTTCACAGACTGCAAAGTTGCCTTGTGTAGGGCTCCAACAAACACACAGCTCCTCCCATGGGAGGACTAGATGCAGCCAGCCTGGGACTCAAGTTGGGTTCCAACAGCAGAACAGCGATTTAAGCCCTCCAACTTTGTCCAGAGAAGTCAACATATTCATGGATTCCTGCATTATAGAAAAAATGTCTAAAACCTTTACAGATCCTCACAATATAGCATTACACACAGTTAAGTGATGGCTGAGCAGCTTCAACGCACCCGCTCAAGGATTGAGTGTTTTTGTGGAAGACAGAAGAGAGTTGTGTAAAACTGCAGGTGGGACCACACGGTAAGTCAAGGCAGCACAGATTTCTGCTGGTAAACAACATACTCCACCATTAAATTTAACTTAACTGAACTGTAAAAGAAAAGAGCTTGGGAAAAGGTAATTTTCTTCAAATTTTCTCAATATCTTCAGAGCAGACAAAAATAGCCACTCCAAAAGTAATGCCAGTAAAGAAAGGTAAGTTGTTTGACTGCGGGTCAGCTGGCAAGAGAAAAGGCTACAGTGGTGTAGCAGAATGGCAGAAGACGCAACAAGAAGATGTTGCACGGTATAGTGCCACTTCCTGGCCTACCTCTTTCTTCACCTTCTTTACAATTCCCATAAAAACCCATCAGTCAGATGTATGCTGACTTTATTGCAAGTTTGCTCATACAAACAGGACTGCAGTTAAACTCCCTTGGCTTGGAAACACCACTGTGCAGTGAAAAGGTAGGCAAAGATAACTGCAGAACCAGGAGTCAAGCCCTGAGACACCTTATTTCTCTCTTGGTGGCCTGTAAAGGAAAGTCACTGTGGCTCAGCACACAGACTACATCCTTCGATGTCCATACCGCATATTCTCCACCATATCCAAGTTAGAAAAGAAAGAGTGAGGAGCAAGGACAAGTCTTTGCTGCAGGGCTGCCTGTGAGCCCAAATGGTGAACATTCCAGCAAGGACCAGACATTAGGCTGGCATGTTGGCAACAGTTCCCTAAACGACACACCATGAATTTTAACGGGCCTCAGGAAAAGCAATAAAAACCAGCATCCAAAAAGAGCAGGAGATATGCCTTGGCAGTGAGGAGCCTGGTTCACTGGATCATAAAGAAAGCAGGAGGAGAGTGCTGTAAAATTAACTACATTAGCCTCCTACACCCGTTCACCTGGCCAAGGGAGCCTTGAGAAGATGCTTCATTTGAGAGTTGCAATGAATTAAAGGAGATTTGGAAAACGGCCTTTATTTAAAAGAGTCCCACCATATGGAAAAGACCATCAGCATGACGTAGCAAGTCCATTATGTACCAAGGGTCCCCACTGGAGTACTGAGATTAGCTCAGTTGGTTAAAACTTGGTTGTAATAATGCCAAGGTCATGGGGTTCAATCCCCTATGTGGGCCACTGACTTAAGAGTTGGACTTGATGATCCTTGTGGGTCCCTTCCAACTCAGAATTGTCTGTGATTCTACTATAGAGAAGGGCAGACCTAACATACCAGGAGCAAGTCACCTTGGACACCAGCGTGTCTTGAGCTGGATGTCCAGCAGCCATGAACTGCTAAGGTGGTGACGTGAAGTGCCACTGCAGTGTCCCTCTGCCGCTCCTCCTGGGGATGCTTTCACCCCAGCCAGGCTGCCCTGAACCCATCCATGTTCTGGGGCTCTCTGTCCAGCTGGGACTTCCTGGGCCTCTTCTCTGTTGGGGATTTCACACTTTCTCAGTCAATCATTTTGCAAACAGAAGGAAAAAGGAAAGGTCGAGTTAAATACACATCACTGAGGACACCTTACATAACTGAGGTGAAAAGGACACAGTCTTGTCCCTCTGCAGAGGAGGAGTGTTTACCCGCTCTCAGCGGCAGCGCTGGGACCGCAGCTGCGTTATTAATAAATCATCGGCTTTGCTCCCAGGACTCGCCAGCAAGGGCTGGACTTTGGCACCAGCTCTCAACTGATTGGAAAGTTGCTGAAAACAAACAGAAACTTCTCAGTGTTTTAGAAACACTATGTCTTTGGAACTCCACTAAAAAGCAGGAATTCAAGAAAAAGACTCCTAAAAATGAATACATATGCGTTTTCAAGGAAAAATCAAACATAAAATCCTCCTTACTTTCTACAACTGTTGAGAAGCAGCAAACAAATTGTTGAGATGAAAAGACACCACATTGCTACAGGGCTGCCTATAGAGATCAACCAAGTGTGCCTGACCTGAAAAGTAGAGGGTAAACAGGCCACTTTCCCCCCTTTTTTGTATCCAGTCCATGTTCCTCCTCTTCTGGGAACTGGTTTCTTAACATCAGTGAAAAAATTTAGTTTATCTCTTCTTGCAGTTTGACACCATTTGAATTTTTCTCTTCAAGGAATGGGGAAACCAGCACTACCAGCAAGAGAGGCAGTGAGACCCTTGCTCTGAAGGAGCAGGACATACACAGAAAATCAACCAACTTGAATCAGCTTTAAAAAAAGGGGGGGAAAGGTTCAGAAATTCAAGGAAAAGGAAGGAATGAAGCCCTGGCAACCCAGTAAGCTAAAAAAACCCTTTTCTTTTTGCTGCAGGGTTATCTATCCCTTCCACCTGATATTAGGAAGCTTCCAGAAGACCTAGCAAAAGTACAAGAAGTATAATGTAGTAACATTTATCTCAAATGGTAGCTTATGGAATTAGGCAGCTAAATCACATTATGAGAAAAGATAAGACACATTAGGATATCTTATTTCCTTCCTTGAATGCTGTATTCATTCCAATACTAGAATATGGGATTGTGGTCTTGAGAGTGCTTATACCTTCTCAATACTGTGCTGAAGGAGCAGATAATTATTATCTTCCCTAAGACAGATTCAGAGCTGACTAAACAAAATTCTAGGTTAATTGCAAATTAAAATACTGCCTCTAGGTTTTCTAAAGCATGTATCTCTGACTTTTGGGGGAAAGCACACACTAGACTCCCTGCCATTTACTATACTGTAATGACATTGACAGTGCATTCCAATCCATGCTACCCCTCTTCATCAGTGTCATCAGTAGATGCAGTGATACTCCAACCTCAACTACATGACTATTATCTACTATTTTTTTTATTTCGTATGACTACTAAAGGGCAGTCCTGTGGTGTAATGGAGAGCACTCTGGACTCCGATTCCCAAGGACCTGAGTTCGAGTCTCAGTGGGACCGTCCCCTGGCAGTTCAAGCCTCCCTGCCATCCCATCCTGTCACATCTCAGAT
>JAWWEV010000001.1:78329366-78370389 GCA_035583235.1 Hafferia zeledoni | reverse complement strand
CTAGACAGTGATGAGGTCACCTCTGAGCCTCCTCTTCTCCAGGCTAAACAATCCCAGCTCCCTCAGCCTCTCCCCATTGGGCTTGTGCTCCAGTCCCTTCACCAGCCTTGTTGCTCTTCTCTGGACCTGCTCCAGCACTGTGTGGGGACAGTGAAGGGCCCCAAGAAATCAGCTGGAGGTTTATGAGTGGCTTATTTGGATACGTGATCAGTTGCAGGAGAAGTCATCCACAGGGGCATGGGCTGGATGAGCCATAAAGTCACAGATGCAGAAACAGACTGCTTTGAGTATACTGTTAAGCTACAGATCTTTGGGATACCAGATCTGTGTTTTTCAGATCTGTGTCTTTCAGAAGCTCCAGAGAAGCTAATGAAATACGGTGATGACTCTTGTTTATTTGAGAATGGGAAGAGAGAAGCATCAGGATATGACAGAAGATAATGCACTTTGAATACACAGAATGAGCACAAACATGAAAGAAAAGAGTATTTCCAGCCAGTGACATGAGCCCCACACATCAATGCAGACACAGATCTGAAGGTGTTCAGCTATAACCTGGAGATGGAGCTGGCTGTGGCAGAAGAGAACACCATGGATGCATTATCCTCCAGTGACCGACAGCAGAGTCACAGGTGTGACAAACCACAGAAAAGGCAAGCACAGCCCCAAGATGCATCGAACCATGACTGTCTAGGAAAGGCAGCAAGGTGCTGTGGCAAGACTTCTTCCTCTACTGTGGCAACTTCTTGACTTGCAATGCTATGCATGTTTCCGGTCACCAATGTCCAAATAAGCTGGATTTGGCCAGACGCAGGCACAGGCAAGGGCTGCCAAGGTGGCACAAGGAAAGGAAAGCCTGTCATAAAAAGAGAAACAGAGCATGGCAGGGTTTTTTGACTGAGTAAAACAAAGGCTAAGGAGGGGTACATCTGTTTCCAGTGAATGTCCCAGGAGAAGTTGTGGTGGCACGGAGGGGTGATGGGAAGGAGGAATGTGGCTGCCTGAGCTGCAGAATAGCAGTGGCATTCAGCTGAATGGAGGTGAACCGGCAGTGAGTAAGTCCACACTGGAAATGAGAAGAATGCACATGAGAAGTGACGCTACAGGAAAGTCTTGTGATGGAAGCAAAAAAAATCCTCATAAAAAACCCCACACACATTTAGTATGGAGATTAGTAAATAACTTTAGCAAGGAGGTGACATGACTGCCCATGATAAAAAATCAGCATGGAAATCCCTCAAACTTATCTATTTCATGAATAAAATAGGTATAGATAAAATAGAATCACAGAATGATAGAATGGTTTGGGTTGGAAAGGAACTCAGGAACTCAAAGATCCTCTAGTTCCAACTCCCCTGCCATGGGCAGGGACACCTTCCACTAGACCAGGTTGCTCTAAACCCCATTCAACCTGGCCTTGAACACTCCCAACTTCACAGCTGTTCCAGTGTCTCACCAACCTAAAAGTAAAGAATTTCTTCCTAATACCTAATCTAAATGTACCCTCTTGCACTTGGCCTTGTTGAACTTCAGAGGGATGTTTTGCTGACTAACAGGGAGGGCAAAGGAGATAGGCAGTTAGGTAGGTAGTTAGGTAGGTAGTTAGGTAGGTAGTTAGGTAGGTAGTTAGGTAGGTAGGTAGGTAGGTAGGTAGGTAGGTAGGTAGGTAGGTAGATAGATAGATAGATAGATAGATAGATAGATAGATAGATAGATAGATAGATAGATAGATAGATAGATAGATAGATAAAAAATAGATATGTATAGATATTACAGCTATTAAAAATTAAACACAATCAACTTCACTGGGTTTTTAAGCCTCCAAGCTTGCACAGAAGGGCTGCATTACAGGTAAAAATTGAAAAAGGTGAGGAAAAAGTGTATTCACATGTTACCTGATATCTTTCAGAAGTCAGTTTTGATGACTAGAGAAAATCTCAACAAAAAAGCACATTTGCACTCAGAAGTTAATAGAGAAGATTAGATATAGTTTCAGTAGATATCCTAGTGTGAAAAGAAAAGCACTGTGTGTTTTATAGATTTTGAGAATCTCTGGCATGCCTTATTTTTAAGAGAGCCAGAAATGAAGTCTCACTCCCTGTGGGAGTTGACGTTAAGCCTTCCAGTGCAAATTGGCACTTTTAACCTGCAAAGCCTTCAGGGTAGCGCCGGGCTGTGAGTGTGCCGTGAGGTGGACAGGAGACGTCCCTTGCTCAAGGGGCTCTCGTACAATCTGCCTCCACTTTGGGGAGCCCAAATTAAACAACTGGGGCAAAAGCTCAAAAGGGAAACCTGACTTTAGGTGCTACGTTCAGGGGACCTAAATTAATGACTTGTTTTTCCCCTGAGCACTGGATTCCAACTCCCATGTCAATCACCAAGCTGCTAGAGGAAGAAAAAAGTCCCTTCATAATTCTGGGGATCTCTGAGCTGCAGAAGCAATCTACAGTGCTCTTAATTCCTTTTCATTTTGTCTACCAGTTTTTGGGTGTCAAGAACTCATGGGCAAATTGCCATTGCCCTGCAGGAGTGACTCTACATTCAAAGCATCCTGGGTTCACCTCTCTAATTCACAGTATATGCTAAATATTTCATGTGTCTGTCTATCTATCTATCTATATATATATATGTGATCTATGCATTCCTGAACTCCTAGGTGCATAATAAGTTGTGTCAGAAATGCAGCCTCTTCCGGATATTTTAAAATACTTTTATTTTTTTACAAGTGAGTACTGACAGGCACACTCTGTATTTCCAAGACACTCTATAAATACGACATAAAGAAGGGTTTGTGAGTACAAAAGTTTTTCCCCAGCTATATTAGCAGGTCTAATAGAAAGTATTGTCTCCCCCTGCTAACCTTGAACATCTCACTAATTTCTCCTACTTTTGAAAGAAAAAGAGAGGATAAATAAAAAAAAAACCCACAAAACTAAAAAACCCAGCTACATTCCTTTCACAAAGGGGAAAACAAAGCGGCAAAGTTGTTAAACAATTTCCTTCAAATAACACAGCACATTATGTCAAAAGCCACCACTTAAAAAACCATCTTCCAATATCCAAGGTTATGTATGACGCAAGTGGTTATTATGACTTGCAGACTGAAGACATACTATTTCAGCTGAAAACAGGCAGATTCTGTTACTTTGCAAGAGAGGTGTGCTTAAATAGAAAACTGATATCTTCTGATTTACCATTCATAGATTTTAAGGCTGGTGTGAGAGAAAGCCATAGTCATCACAGATTATAACTAAGATTTACAAATACTGTAAATTTACATAAATTTTTAAGAGGTTTGTACTGTATTGTCAGACAAATGCAGCCCTATAGAGAAAACAGAGAAAAATATCGCCTTTAAGAGATTATAATTACATAAAATTTAAGGACATCCCCTCCACATTCTTTGTGGAAGGGAAAGCATATTAAAGTTGCTGTATTTATATTGATAAATTGTGGTTATCTATTTAAACTGGGGCTTTAATTGGACACAGTGTGCACATAAGAAATGCAAAGTAAAAAAACACTCAAACTAAATTTTAATAATGATTCTGCAGATATCATATAAAAAGCTTCAGCCTCTGTTCAGATTACTTGAGGGCTTTATTAAATTCTTCTTTGTCTCTAGTTGCATGGTAAATTTTTTTGCATTTGATAATGCTGTTCTCCAAGCCAGTCTAAATTAAACAGCCAAACCAGAGAACATGCAATACCATCTAAACACGCTCATAACACCACCAGTATCCCCATGCTCTCTGTACCTGCTGTTTTTCGTATCATACCAGAAAACAATGAGTTTAGAGAGAAAGTTGCTTCATCTGCACAACAGCAGCACATCTGTCTGCAACTTCCCCTTTCTACACATCTGCTTTACTCTATGAAATGTCACTGAAAACCCAGCACAGTTTTCCAGACTGTTTTGTACTCTCTGTGGTTTCCTTCTGGCAGGCACAGAGATGCAGGGCACCAGTGTCATGCTCTCTTCCTTTGTGCTGCTCTACTAACATCTCATGTCAAGGGATAAAGCCATCCAAGATCACGAGGACAGCGGGATGAACAAAAACATTTAGGTATATCACAGTTGATTAACTTCTCTTGAACAGAAACAAAAATCAATTTGCCACCATTTCTTTATGGCCTCTAAAAATGCTTCACATTTATTAACTTATTGCATTACTTTTTCATTTGATATTTCCACATCTGTATCAGTAAGTTAACCGACTAAATAGAATTTGGTCATGTATACAGATACGTTATGAATTAATTAACCTTCACTTGCTACTCAATTAGCCAGTGATAACATTTCTCATTTCACATTAAAAACTTGCTGGCTACTTTCACACCCCTGATTCTCACATGCATTGCTGAGATGTGCAGCTGCTTTACAGCAAATCAAAGCACACTGAGATACAGCTGACACAGATCACAGTGGATCTTTTTTGCAACATCCAGGACTGAAAGGCAAATAACTAATTAGAAAGAACAGCCTTATTCAATTACCTAATAATAAACTCGCTTGCTCATTAAACACATTACATATATTGTAACAGCTGGCATGCTGAAATATCTGATAAAGGGAAACCTGCTTATAGGACTGTTGGTGCTTTAGGGAAAGCTGGGTAAATGTGTTTTTTATAGTAGTACTTGTTTAAAATATCATCTACATAAGGAACAGTGGAGAACTTAATTATACTGAAACAATGTCAAGTTTGGTTGAAGAAATCAAGAGCGACCATCTCTTAGGCCAGCCTTGAGTAATTCCAAAGACCAGCTTACTCCTGTACCAGGACACAGAAAAGCTTCATAGGCTGCTGCCCTGAAAACAAAATGAGATTCTATGAGCTCAGGACAAAAGAGCATATGGTTCTTACATAAAAAACACAGTCATTTTTATTTCCAGGACAGTTTTCTGGGTTTTTTTTCTTCAAGCAGCTGCCTAAAGAAAAATGCCCTGAGAAACCTAGCAGCAGAGATGGCAACAGCAAACCATCTCCTTCCAGATGAGCCCTCACCACAGACTCCAGAGTGTTACACCTTCTCTTGCTCTATCTTAGTGCCTTTGTAACTTCAGTGGTGCTTCCCAGACAACAGCCAGCTTCAGCGAGGGCTGTCACCTTGCCTACCTATCATCCCAGCCTTTCACTGCCTTGCACACCCATCCAAAGTAAGATCTAAATCTGCATTTCTAATGGAAATTTCCTTTTCCCTAAGAGAAGTCATGGTAAGTACCAACAACCCAGTAAGATAAATCTGCTATTTGAAAAGACTGAATAAGGAAAATATCATGAAAACTACACTCCACGAGCAAGCAGAGGCTAAAGATAAGAGCAAGTGGCTGCAGGCCATCCCATGCCCGAGTTCTGCCCAACACAAAGACTGTATCATTAAATGGGTAGTGCTGCAAGTACCGGCACAAATGAAGGCAGGGGCCTTACACATCAGATTGCAAATCCTAAACCCCAGTTTCCTTGTGTTTAACTGAGTTTTAAGGATCACCTCTTGCCTGCACTCTATAGGAACCTCTTCCAATTGGGAGGGCTTATGGGTGTCTCTCTCTCTCTCCACTCTAGTACCAGGCTCCTTGTGTTTACAAAACTTGTAGGAACTTAAATATCCTTGAGACTATGATCTCTTTGTCAAATATGGCTGAAACTGGTCAGTGGGTTCATGAGTTAGCAGGGGAGGAGGGACAGAGAAGCTGACTGTGTAAGCCTCATTTCCTCAAGAATCCAGGCTAAAACCAATTATAGCCAGAAGGTTCAATTAAAGAAGGAGACTCATAGACATTTCCTGCACTTCAAATACAAACTGGTTCATGCATACTAATCAGTTAACACAGCTCTTATTGAAGGAATGGGAGTTTTGCAGCATATTAATATTTATATTTATATTCATTTATACCAAGAACTGTGGAAGGCTGGAACTTCAACAGCATCAACATGTTCAACATGAAGCACACAATCACTTTCATACTAACACTCTAATTTATGCCCACAGTATCTCCATAGCTATATCTGCATACCTCCAATTTTGCACATACAAATCCCATGCCTCCATTTTTAGTAACACTGACATACATGGTATGTCCAGTGCTTTGATGCTCACAGGTTAAGATAAAATACATTTGGGGAATTGCCTGCATTTTCATGACATTTGTTATTATCCACTACTTTTGAAAAATCACCATTAAGGTATTGTTCGAAAAGCAAACATTTTTCCCCTTTTTGTGTCAGTAATCAACTACATGCATAGAAGAGGAGGTTCAGAGGTGACCTCATCACTGTCTAGAACTACCTGAAGGGAAGTTCTAGCCAGGTGGGAGTTGGTCTCTTCTCCTAGGCACTCAGCAATAGGACAAGGGGGCACAGGCTCAAGCTCTGCCAGGGGAAATTTAAGTTGGAGATTAAAAAAAATTCTTTCCAGAGAGAGTAATCAGGCATTGGAATGGCCTGCCCAGGGAGGCGGTGGATTCACCATTCCTGGAGGTTTTTAAACTGAGATTGGATGTGGCACTGAGTGCCATGACCTAGTAAAGGGACTGGAGTTGGACCAAGTGTTGGACTTGATCTTGTAGGTCTTTTCCAACCCAATCAATTCTATGATTCTGTGATTCTATGATATTTGATGGCACTTGACATGTTCACATCTGCAAATAAAGTAATGGAGAATTATACTCAAGGGAATGGGATTTCTTTGTTGTAACTTTAACCAGAATATGCATTTGAAAAAACATAAATTTCTAGCTTTAAAATCTTCATGAAGCAGTAGCAGTGGTTGCTATTTAATTTAAATTTGCAAAATGTTGCCAACCTTTTTATTTTTAAATAGGCTGAGTTCACTATCATCACATTCCTGTGCCTAGAGAGATTTTCTTTTTTATCATAGATAGCAAAAACTGAGCCCAGTTACATGGGAAACAACTATTTCAAATTAGTGAATTTACATTAGCTGTTCATGTTGTTAATGGTAAACTATAAATTACATGCAGAAAATGTTCATCCCCTTCTTGGTCTCCACAAGAGCATTCTGCTTTGCTACAGGAGACTTTTTTTTCTGGGAAACCTATACCCCAGCTTTCCTCTTAGCCAGGTTATCACTGTGGCAAATGTACTGTCCACTTTTTTATTCAAAGCAGTTCATGTCAGAGTTTCCAGTTAGTAAAAGAGCTAACACTACCCCTCAAGAAGGGCTTCACTCTGTTGACACAGAGAAGTCAGCAGGACCATTTGGAGCACCCTGGGATATCCTGAACTGCTGCATGGTGCCAGCAGAAGTGGCACACTCCTCTGACATGTCACTGAAGAGCCATCAAGAGTACTCTAGGGCATCTCAAATAGAATCAGATGCTTCTGATTGGGCAGCTGAATCAAGTCCAAAGACTCAGGTCCTATCCACAACAAGTAAATACATAGTAAGTTAAAAGTGATGGTCTAAACAAGCAAGTGATCTTAGAAGGGGAAAAAAAAGTCTCTTGACCTTCACATGTTACATCTAGCTCAAAATGTTGGAGTTTGGAGAGTGTTTTACTCGGCTGTGGCTGAAGGCTAGGGGCCCGTTTGATAACAGCCAGTAGGACTTGGTCTAGTGTCTGACATGCTGGATTTTATTTTTTGGCTTGCTGTGAACCAACAGAGAAAGTCCCAGCAGCTCAGTTACCTTTTGAATTACAGCTGGACAGTTCTTACAGCCACTGTATCTTTACAGGTGCCACCAGATTACACCAGATTACAGGCATAGCTTCACTGTGGAATGCTCAGGGCCCAAACTGAATTTCAAGCAACAGTAAATAAACTGGGTTTCTACAAAGTTTAAAAGTTGCCTGGCCTATGGGACATGCAGGTGAGGTGGTAGCAGCACACCTGATGGGCTGCTAGCCCAAGCCATCCATGCAGCTACCATGACACTGCACACTGTAGATCCCCTCACATTCAAGCAGGTCCTGTCAGGAAGCAAGGGCTGAGAACTGTAATGCCTCATGCAAAAGGGTACACCAACACTGCACCAGGTCACCTGTCAGTCAGAAGCATGGCATGGCACAGTGCCCTGCTGCAGAGCAAGGGGTGAGCCCACAGCGTGACAGAAGCCCCCAGGGAGGACAGCTCCCTTGGCTCCTTGAGCCACCAAGGGCACACAAGGGTGCTGCACCACAGTTGCTACATCCCTTGTATGTTTTCATGCCGTTTTCCACTCATTCTCTACTTCTTCATTTTTACTGCTCAGTGATTTGATCTTTCCAGGCATTGGGGCTCTCTGACTTTTGAGGCACTGCTCACAACATCTTGTCATACAACTCATTAACAAAGCAGATGAGAAGACAGTTTCTTTTCACCCTTCTTAATTTCTTCTTTATTGTAGTCAAGACATTGCAGGAATCTAATCCTGAGTGGCAAGGTATGTCCACAGCCACAAGGCAAACATCAGTGTGGAAGAAAAGAGATGCTTATAACTTCCTCCTGCATTTCAGTTGTGAAGCTGGTACCCCACAGCAAGCTTTCAAAGATGTGTTTTAACATCTCTAAACCCACAACAGCTTTCCTGTTATTGCAATAGGTTTCCAATAAAGACCATCTTCTCAAAAACAAGGTGCCAGTCTTGATAGGAGGAGATATAAGTTGGGAGAGGAATACAGTTGTCAAACAGATTTGCAAATAAACTCTCCAATTCTTGTTGTGTTAATTTTTAGATTCAAAGTATCTTTCCAGTGCTGAGGATGATCCTAATAGGAAGAGAGGTCTTGCCTCTGCTAGACTTTTCCATTAGGAAGCTCTCTGCATCTCAGCACAACTCTGTCTTTTGTATTTTATGATGCAGTCAAAGTATAACAGCTTGGGAAGAACAGCTGACGCCTGAGCTGAGAGAAAGCTACGTACACAGGGCCAAGGGAAAAAAAGTGCCTGGAATGAAAGAGGAACCACCTGCCAGAAAAATAAGGGAGTAGGTGGGGAGACCTGGAGAGAGCAAGCCTGTGGGAACAGTGAGTGACCTGAGTTAATAGGGAGCGTGGGGGAGGAGTGGGCAGTGAGCAATTGCTCTTGTGTTCAAAATCCTAGTGATGGGATGAGTCAGAGACTCTGATTGAATTTTGCCTTCGCTACACCCACAAACTGGTTATTATAAGGCTTAGGAGAGCATGGATTGGTGCAGCAACAAAACTACACAGTGAATTGATAGGTATATGAAGCACCCCCAAGTGCCCAAAAATCCGAAGAACATCTGCCAAACACCATGCCCTTTCATACAAGGTTTCCTGTGGTTCTAATCTGCCTTGCTGCTCTTCTTCATGTAATTAGACTTAGACTGATAACTGAGCAGCAGATGCGTCTCATATGAAGGGGTATGGCAGACTATCTGGGAATGCTCTTCACAAGTCTCTTCTGGAAAGAGCAAGCTCCAAGAGTTAACCCAGCAAGACAACTGCCCAGGAACTACTAAATACTCCTTTAGTCCTGCAGGATAACATGACTGAGGAAACAAGAAGACAGATTTGTATTACCTCCTTCTGTGACTGTTCTTTAACTGCATTTGCTTTCAACCATTTCTGCTCCTAGTGGTCATCCTCCTCCTCCTCAGGCCAAGGGCCAGGTGACCTGCTCAGCAAGTTCTAACACACTGACTGACACCAACAGAGGGAACTGCTGGTAACACCCACTCGCTCACATCGGGTGGCCCTAATGGGGGCCAGAGGACACACAGGTTGTTGCAAAACAGCCCCTGCTCATGAAAACCATCTTCTCTGACCATCAAGAGGCTTTGCCACTGAACTGCACCATGGGGAAGAGGGGCTTCCCATGACTTCAGGTGGTCTGAGTTACTCAGTGATCAGGTATCCAACCATGTTCCTTTGAGAGCGGAACTTAAGTTAAACAAGGTGCATAGTTTTAAAATCTGGCAGGTCAGGTGGTGACATACGGTATTAGTAACAGCCAGGACAACTTCGTGCTCTCAGTGCTGCTGCTGAGAGAGACAAATGGGGAAACAAAACACGGTCTTGAAGGAGACAACCAGCTATTTTAACAGGCTTTGTAAAGAACTTCAGCTGGTTCAGCTTCTCTGCTTTTGTAGCTCCAGTTTGAGGGCAGAGACATGGGCAGTGGGTTGCTCCTCTGAGCTGACTTGATGGCTAGTGCCTCTCTACCACCGAGGCCAGCCCTTGGCTCAGTCCTGGCAGTCCAGCAGGGCTCCTACATCTTAAGCACTACAGGCAGCTGGAATGAGCTGTACCTCCAGACAGATGAGACAGATGAGGAATGTCCCTCTCAGAAGAGAGACAAACCCTGGCGAGGAGCATAGTCCCCTCTGCAACAAGCAGACATCTACAGCTTTTCAATAAAAATTTATTGAAAAAAAAAAACCAAAACCCAAAACAAAAAAAGCACTAAACACTGTGTAACACAACAGTTAAAGGCTTATTGCAGTTTCTCTCCTAACCAATTTAAACCAAGTTCATGGATTTTTAAGTCTGTCAGTCCAGCAGTTCAGCTACTAATCTTACCTTCCTTTTAACCCTTCCAAGTCAGAAGAGCTGGCTTGGAGACAGCTGCATGAATAGACAGGATGGAAACAAACAGGAAAAAGGAAGTGTTAAAGGAACGTGTGCCTTCTGGGAGGACTACTGGGGAACACTCAAAACTAAAGATTTTTTTTCAGAAAACAAACAAGAACAGCTGACTGAATACACAGGGACTACAAAAGAGACCTGAAACTCAGAGATCCTTATCTCTGAGGGGTCTTCAAAAAGAGACTGGCTCTTCTTAAACCTTCTCTCAATTTATGCATGATGGTGCTGCCTAAATTCGTAGTTTCATCTTACACTTAACGTAGTTTTTCCCTTGCCTTTGAATCAACTCCAGTTGCATGGCTGCATGATCACCTGAACAGAGATAAGAATGGGGAACTAGCTGTGATAGGACACAGGCCTGGATGTAACCCTCTCTTTTTAGCAGCTGCTCACAGTTGCACAGGTTGGGTAAAAGGTCAAATATACTCTCAGGAAATAGGATGTTATAATTTCGTGTAGCATGTGACTTGCACTTTATTCTGAGCACAAAAATTGCCATAGCCCAAAAAAGCAGGGCCTTTGGGAATCATACCTGTCCTGGGAATGCTATTTTCAACAAACAGATTTAAAACAATGAGCCTTCCCTCATGAGGCTTCCTTTGATCTCACTGGGGAGAAATATGCCCCTTCCAGAGAGAAGTCAGTTGATAAAACCCACCCAGATTCATCCTTAGGACAATGCACAGAAGATTCTCTTCTGCTTTTCCAGTACAAGAACTGGGAGCAGGCATGAGACAAGGAGGTTTGGAAAGAACAACTTAAGTTGGTTTCCATGTGGTACATAATAAAGTTGTGGAAGTCCTTGCTGTGAGTGCTGCAGGTGTACATGGTCCCAAAAACACAGGACAAATCCAGAGGAAAGATGGTCACTGAGAGCTATTAGGTACAAGCATACCATGCCTGGCTCTCAGTGTCCCTGGACAGCACAACACTAGGAGCCAGCAGGGCACTTGAAGAAGCTATTTCATGTTTACACACCACCTCTGAGACGTCCACTACTGGCCACTACTGGGTCACTGGGCTGAATGAGACTTTGGTCTGCCCCAGGGTGGTCACTGATATTGTGAATACAGAGGGACCCTACAGAGTTAATTCTCAGTCATCTAAAACCGGCCTTGATTGACACTTTCTCTTCACACCCACACTTTGCAGCAACTTAGACACACAAAAGCTTCTGCCAGGCAGTGTTCTCAGACTACCTGGAGTTTACTGGATTTTTTTACAATAAAAAACAGGGGTGGGTGAAAAGAAAGTTATTGCTCTGCAGGAAAAGTGAGATCTGGATTCTGCATCCTCCACTGCCAGGTTTCATCCTGCAGCTTCCACATGCCCAGAGCCCACAGCTACTAAAAAGGGCAGCCTATACCCCCACATTCTGCTGAAATTGGGTCACTGTGCAGCAAAGCAGGCAAAATTCATGGCCCAGAAGGTATAAGCCACTCTGTTGCCCAGGAGTGTTGCCCATTTCACTCATTCTTTCCCACCAGCTGTAGGCACAGTCCTTGAACTCTCTTTGAACAAGTGTCACATCACATAACTGGGTGATAGGCAGAAATTCAGCCAGCTAGGACACTAAAAACACCCATTTAAATACTTTCCAGTACAGACAAAACTAGCCTATCCCCTTTCCATGCTCATCTATAGTCTATCCAAAAGGCCTCACCCTACCAATTGCAAGCAGGTATTACCTTCCGTAAAGTGTGAGATGATCCTGAGTCCCTGACTTTTGTAAAACATTTAGACCCACAAAAGGAATCACAGGAAGGCAAATGAATACCTGCTGCCTCTCAGCTCTGAGCTTGCTACAAACAGCTTGCTCACTTTACAAATACTTTCTAAATAAATCTGAGGCCATCTTAAACAGATTGTTTTCAGGTCCAGATATTTTCAGCAAAGTGGATGTTCCTAAAATTTCTTTTTTTTCCCTGTAACCCTTTTAACTTCTTTAGCAGGTCTCTCTGTACAGCTTTCAATTACTTTTTATTCTGTGGTGCCAAATGAGACTAGATAGGCATATTCTTAAAAGGCTTTCATGAAAATGCAAATGAACAGTCCACAGTAGTCTGCTGGCTCAACAAATAGAGGCGTTTGAAGTGTTTAGACACTAGTAAATAGATAAAAAAATACAGAAAAAGTTATCTGTAGCACTAAAGAAGCTTTCACTTCCTTGTTACCGCCATAAAACTTGCAGTGACAGTATCTTCAAGATACCTGCTCTGTTATCTGTGTTAGCTTAGACAACATATCCTTCTAGAAGACAATCTGCAGAAAGGGTATAAATCTGAGTCAAGAAATAACAGCAAGATTGAAAATCCAGACTTGCCTGTGAACAGAAGAGTTAACTCTCAGCAAAATGCACGTGATCATATTGTCTTATCCGCCAAGCTTTTCCCCTTCCCCCCTCCTGAACATCATCATTCATTTTAATGTTTGGTTAGGGTTTTTTTTAAATTCCAACTCAAATACAGCAAAGTGTTGTGTATTCTTGTCTGAACACATTATGTTACATATTAGTATTCCTTTGGAAAGATTTTGTTCTTTACTACTAGCAGGACAAGAAATCCTTGAAAGCGAGTTTGCTTATAGTGTCCAACTTGGAGGGATCTAAATGGGATACACTGTTATACATACATGTTCTTCACTTTCAAATTAAGGTAACTTGAACATGGGCAGAAGTATAAAAATATAAACGAAGCAGTTACTGAAACTAAAACTTTCCTGTTAGACAGGTCACTTGACCAACCCTTTCAAAGGCATCTAAAGGGGGAGCCTGTAAGGGCTCCAAAAAGGTTTCAGGAGGGTTTAAGGCAGCAGACAAGGCTCTGGCAGTGCTTCCTCACCACCCTGTATCTTGCCACCCACTATCAGAGCTCAGGGCCTTGTCATGAAAGCTCCCCTCCATTCACCTCAAGTACAGTCAACCGGATTAGCCCACAGACACTTTCATCCTCACATTAAGCTCTGCAAGGTCATTGCCTGGTACAGTTTTGGGTGTGCCTGTGTGGCCACACTGCCTGGCCAGGTCGCGTGGGGCTTCTGCAGGACAGAGCTCCATTGCCAGAGGAAATGCTGTGACCAGCTACAGGCAGGCACCTGTCCGACTGCTGCATCCATCATGCACTGGGTGATGACGATGATCCACCTGCATTCCAACACTCCAAAAATGCCCTGTTCAGAGCAGACTAGACTCTGCCCTTCACCAAGGAGGGAGAAACAAATGCTGAGCTGCATTTCAGAAGCTCATGCAGCAGAACCTGGCTTGAAACCAGAAAGTTTCTGGCCTGAATCTGACCCAGGCTCATTAGTCTTTAGCTATTTCTGTCTAGCCTGCAGCACCTCACAGATGAAGGATATTCAGAGCCCAGTCAGTCTTCAACACTGAGCATTTTGGATCCTCAAATCCGTAATCAGTCCAGTGGGTTGCTGTTGCAACTTTTGCTGGGTTTAAAGTCAAGTACTGCAAGGACAGGTATTGCAAGCCAAAAATCCCTTCCAAGTTAAAAGCAAACAAGGTCCGTTAAAGTCTGTTGACCTTTTATACTTGGAACCATCGGACCTACAGGAAAATTTCGATTCTGATGCAACTATGTTACTCCAGAGGCCCAGCCTAGGGCTACAGTACTGTCACTGGCAGAAGTAATGCAGTGCTCTGCTGGTGCCACACAGTCCCTCTCCCTTCTGCAGCAACAATTCAAGTTCCCAACTCGGTGCACTGCACAATCACAAAGACAGCAGTGGGAGCACAAAGGAGGACACAGCACAGCATAAAGGCAGGTGTCCCTGGTTGGGATTATACCCTTCAGTCACAAAGCCAGATTTTGCTAGCTTAGAAAATCCTAAACCTACAGACAAGTCAGTGTGAAGACAGTCACAGGTTAGATGAAAGTTGAAATAGTCCTTTGGATGTCATCTGGTCTCACCCTCTGCTCAAATCAGGGTCACCTAAAGACAACTGCCCAAGGACTCTATCCCAGACAGTTTTTAAGTATGTGCAAGGATTGAGAATCCACAACCTCTGTGGGCAGCCTGTGCCAGTGCTCAGTGTGCAGTGACAAATTGTTCCCAGATGTTCAGAGGGAGCCTCCTGTGTTTCAGTTTGTGCCCATTGCCTCTTGTCCTGTCAGTGGGCACCCCTGAACAGAACCTGGCTCTGCCCTCTTTGCACCCTCCCTGCAGGTATTTACACACGTTGATAGGAGCCCCCTGAGCTTTCTCCAGGTTGAACAGTCACAGCTTTCCCAGCCTTTCCCCATTGAAGGAATGCTTCAGTCTCTTCACCACACCTGTGACCCTTCACTGGACTCTCTCCTGTAGTTTCACACTGGTGCTCCAGCAGCCTGAATGAGCTGGCAGATACTGATACAATGCTCCCTTGTCTGCCCAGGAAATCTGGAAAAAAGATGGCATGCAGGCGAGCATATATCCCTATCTAAAAGAGGAGTTCTTTGGATCAGTCAGTGTGTAAAGGAGAGTCTGTCTCAGAGTGCCGTATCTTGTGTTTGACTGACTTCTTAGGGAGCAGCTGTTAACTACCAGGCACAACCTAAATGTAACATAACTCCATCCGAGACTAAAAAAATTTCTGTCTTCCCTGGGTAGATGTTTATTCAAAAAGACTCAACATACTCAGTATAACTTATTTTTACAGCAGGTACACCAAACCTAGACAGTTAAAAGGGTAAGTCTCCAAAGCTCTAGATACTATGTAAATAAATGCTAAATAATGGCCTGCATTAAAATGCAGTTCAGTGTTCAGCAAGGAAAACAGTGCTTGGCTTTTTTTAATTACATTCTGATTTTATCTATATCCTAGACTGTTTTGTTTGTTTATTTACATGAAAAGTTATCCTGCTTGTTAAGTGCCAAAGCCTTACTCTGAAAGTGTATTACTAACACCAGTATTTCCAAAAGCTACACATCAAGTAGGTTTATTTGACTAATGACCTAAGTCCTTCAACCAGCAATATACACAAACCAAGCTAACCAAGCACATTCTTGCTGTACATACGTCGATTTACAAACACTCTTCTGAATAACTGAGATAACGGCTGTGAGAGCACCAGTCAATACAGCCCAGAGCCCTGCACTCGCAGTGATCCCTGACAGCTTCCTGTGCACTGCGGGGTCAGGTAACACCCCAAAAGGCACAGCTCCCACTCATGCTCAGAGGCAAGAAGCTGCGGTGGAAGACAGTGTCATTCGACTATCAGATCTCCCTCTGCAGGCAGCAGGGTTGGCAGGAAGAAACCCGTACCTCCACCTCTGCTGCTTCAACCCACAATTTGGCTGCTGAGTATAATCCCATCTTTACAGCAATTTAACCCATTAAACTCAACTAGAAGGGACAGGTGCACGCTCCCTTCTGCCAGTTGGGAAGAGTGTGATGATGGGCAGTGGGACAGAGCAGCACCACTTCAGCCACCAGAGATGGGCTGGAGTGGGCTGGCCCCTCAGGGCAGATATCCTCCCACACTAGGACAAAACACATCTGCTTGCTTTAACTACATTTTTTACATGGTTTTCGACTTCTCTGCACTGAGTAATGATGCTGGTTGTCAGTTATCCAGTGTGATCTCTCAGGGTTTCTCTTCAAGGTTTCTCTTCTCTTCTTCACTAGCTTAGTCTGTGACTCCAGTTTTTACTTGTAAGAGAAGTCTGAATAAAAGTCTCCTGCTTGAATAGCTGGTACCTCCACTGTGAGTGCCCAGCACTACCAGGGACAGACAGCAGTGATATCCTTGGCATCAAGGACAGGTGCATCACTGCTTTGACCAGGACACTGCAGCGGCAGCAGATCCACCTCCCTGCCAGCCCAGGGGTGACCGAGCCCTGCTGCCTGTCTCCAGCCTCCCAGCCACATCCCTCAGTCTTTACAATACATAAAAATAGTACATATTAAAAAAACCCCATTCTACTGACCTGTTTATTTTTCGTAAAAGCAGAGTATTGCTCACTTGCTGCAGACACTAGTCTGCCTGTTTAACAAAAAAATTATCCCATTGGCAGACAATCAATATACCAGAGCGTCTACAAAGAAGCTGTTACAGTTTATCGTGCAGTAATCCATGGATTAAGGTCATTAATAGCACTCAATGACATACTGCCATGACTCCAAAGGTGCTCCTCTGACTTACAGGACATACAGAATATAACCCCCTTATCAACATTTCCCCTGAGATTCTTTCTTTTAAACCTTCAAAAGAAGATAAGGAATGAGAAAAAAAAAAAAAAGGGAAGATATCTAGCACAGTATCTTGCATTGCATATACAAAAAAAAAGTTATAATGAAAATAAACAATCCTGAATTTTCTTGTTTCACACTGATGTTTTCACAGTAATAGAGTTCTTGGTAGCTGAAATTTTGATCCTCAGAGCTAAATTTAAAAAGCAAGTCAAGACATTCTTCCATGCCCACAAGTTAAAGCCACAACTAAAACTTTGCAAATAAAATCTGCAATGCTCAATTCTGTCCTTTAATTATTTACATGAAATACGCTTTTTCCTTCTGTTGACATGGGAACACAAATGTATCATCATGGAAAACACTGTGTACTCCTCAAATCCCATGGGGTCATTAATCTTCTTTTATGCAGTACAAGAAGCATTTTCACAGAACCTTTAAAATAGTTTTCCAAAGTGTGCCTGATGTTACTAGGAAATCAGAAACTGATGACCTTATAACATGATTGCTAAACATCCCCTGAAGGAGAGAATCCCTTCACTCTCTTCTAAACTTATGCTCCTATCTACACTATTCATTCATGTAATTACCAATGCTATTAATTTGTGTGTCTCCAATACCAAAAGTAAACAATTTGTTGTGCTAAAATTGAAGTAATGGATAGACTTTTCTTGCTTCTGTTGATCTAAATGAAAGAATCTGCACTCTTTCCATGTGATTTGTTTCATTAGGACTCTGGGAATGGCCTAGTACTGTGCCACTGTGTATTTTCATTTGCCATGAAACAATTATAATTCATAAAATGTACTCAGAAGAATACAATAGTCCTACCAGTTGGAAGCAATCCTGTACCCACAGTCATATGCAATTTTTGTAAACAACATAGTGACACTTGAAAAAAAAAATCCTTAGAAAGAAATCTTAAAAACTTAAAAAATATGACAAACAACATTTGTTTTAATATACATCTTACAGAGAACAAATCACTTTCTGATTAACCTCATTTAGTTGTAACTCATAATTTCACACTTTACTTTCAGTACAAGTAGTAGCATTTTCACTACACATGCAGCTTCTTTTTCTTACCTTTAAGGAATCAAAGCAGGCAATAACTCTTCCATTTTCAACCTGGCAACTTTTAGGAGGGTGTGCAAATTTGCATTCTTCATCAGACCGTGAACAAGTTCCCCTCTGAAACTGCCTGCACACTTCTAATGTCAGCCATTTTGTGTCTCTTACAGGAGTAACATTCAAAGCCATGATGAGAAGTTGATTTTGAACTTCTAAGTTGCTGTGAAGTGAATTATGCTGTAGAAATTTCTAAAAAAAATGATGACGGAAAGGAAGAGGAGAAACAAAAAGATCAGAAAAAAAACTTCGATTCCAATTGAAAAGAAAGTTAAAAAAAAAAAAAACAAAAACAAACAACAAAACCCACCAAACAGTGGGGAACGATTAATGATGTCCAACACACACAAAGCAGAATAAGCAGAGAAAGTTTATCAGCAAGCAGTCACTCATCAATCATTAAGTCCCACTTGTAGACTTTTGGCTGGGAAAATGCATGCTCAGACGCATTTCTGTCTGTACAACACGTGGGTTTGTTGATTGTAATCACGGATGCACCAGTTTTAAGCAAAGGTCCATCAATGCAATGGCACTCCTTGATAGAAGTTCTCTGACGGTTGCTTGCCGGTATTGATCACACGAGAAATACAATGCAGTCATTTGTTCATGTCTCAGGAATAATAATAATTCTTCTTTCAGTTTCCCATCAACTAATTGGCAAATAGAGACAGCTGAGGTATCTTCCGCCAGGTGTAAGGTGAAGGCAATGTCTGGCTGGCAAAGACAGGATTTTGAGAACACAGGCGTAGCAGTCCTCGCTCATAAAAGTGACTTGGCAAAGGCACTTTTTAAGTCACTGACCTGACAAAACAAATACAGCATCAGTTCACGTGAAACTCATTCAAATCAACATTATGAAACCTATCATCCCTTTTTATCAGATTATAATAAACATCCAGCCAATGCTCACTTCTATTTCTTTTTAAAAAAAAAACCAAAAAAACAAAACATAACATAAAAAACCCCATCCTCCTTCATGAAGTTACATGAGACAAGGGAATAACCAGTTGAAAAACGTACTGCAGTAACATTCTAGGCAGCAATCCAAAGTTGGGAATGATTTAAATAGATGAATGTGGCAGACACAATAATTAGGCCCACTGGTTGTGAAACAATTCAATCTAAAGTGCTTAGTCTCCAAAACAATATAAAAGGACCCGTTTCCATTAATTTAAGACTTGGCCATTTAGATTGTGTTACTACACTGCAAGTTGTTACTCATTATTTGTTCTTCCTTAGCAATGAGGATGGTAGTATTCTGTTCAGAATTTTTGTCTCTCCCTCTATTTCTCAAGAGAAACAAAAAAAACCAAAACAAAACAGTTATCATTCCAAAATTACAGGGAAAAAACCCTTCCATATGCAGACAATAGAGTTAGTTTCCCCATTAACCAAGAGGCTGTTTCTTAAAGGCTTCATGGAAAGGCTCACCACAAAGTCATCTTCCTCAAGTGAGTCCTTTCAAATATGAAACAGTCTTTATCTAAATATTCCCTTGACTTGATTAGCTTTTGTGTATCTTTACAAATACATCATTCAGCATCAAAACCTAAGACTTAAATATGGCACTTAAGCCACTTGGGGAGTATAAAATATCTCGGATATTTTATGGATAAACAGATCTGAAAATCAAAGGGTTAGATATGATAAATATTTTTAATCACTAACTATATTTTACATGCAGACAGTGAAGTCATGGACATGATGTTTCCTTCTATTTAGCTTCAAAGTAACACAACTTTTACTTTGTAGATACCATCCAGAAACAGTTGATGGATTATTTTTGTGCAAGAAAAAAGAAAGGCAGAAGGACTAAAATAACTGAGATTTTAAAATGAATCAATAAAAACACGTCTAAAAACACTGTCAGCTTTTCCATGCCAGAAAAATTACCATTCTATGCTTGGATTCATCTGTCTTCAAGTCAGTATTGTTAGCAATGTGAGTAAGAATTACTCACACACAGTTCCAGCAACAAATCCCAGTTCTGACTTTTAGGTCTTCACATTTTCTATTACTTAGCAAAGCTACCAGAAGGGTTTTACTCTGTGACCAATACTTCCACCAAAATCCATTACTGCTAGCATGAATAAAGGAAATGAAAGCTAATTACTCAAAAATTCAAAGTGCAACATGCAATAAGATGGGTCTGGATGACACTCAGCTTTACCTAGTCATAAAGAATAACGAGTTGCAAAAGAATTAGTACATTTTTAAATAATTCTATGCAATTACAGTACAGTACAGTACATGAATTAAAAATTCCTCTAATTAAATATTCCATGAATGTTGGTCAACAGCATCGATGAAGAGTGAGATTAAGCTGAACACATACAAAGAGGTGAGAAAATACTTCTAACTGATGAAAAGGAAAGAGAGGAGGAAAACCAAAGAGAGACACTTCACATGAGCTTGTTGAGCTGATAGCTTGTTGGGCTGATGATTTAGCTGGCTAAAAGTAAAAGAGGAAATACTCTCCCTGGAGCCACACATTTCAATTCAGAAACGTCAGTAATGGTTTTCAGTAATAGATGCAGGAGACAGACTGAAATTTTGGAAAAAGGGTAAATGTTATACAGCACTCTGCTGAAAGTCACAAGTAGTAATATACTGCAGGGCTACATACCATTAAAATTGACAAAGTTGTTTCTGAAGTAGTAGGTGTTAAGACTGAAAAAACCCAGACATCGCACATGGCAGCAAAGCAAAGAGCACACAGTATAGAAGTGGCAGTAGGCATGGTTTTTAAAAAAATGTGCACAGCGGAATTACATAGGAGGTTTGTGAGACTGCAGCAAGAATTCATACCAAAAAGCATTTGGGGGTGGAGGGTAGAAGAGTGAAATACACTGTCATCCTACTGCTTATCTTCTTGCTACATGAAGATTTTCTAAAGAAAGGGAAGCATGAAAAGGTCGTCTCAAAAATCCATGTCTTGTCAAACGTAACAGCAACTCTATCTGATTTCTCAAGAATCATCAAGTGCTTCAGGAGTTTCTACTGGTGAAAGCTTAAGAGACAGAACTGAGACCTTTCTGAAGGAGGTCACGCCTTCTGCAGGAGGCAAGTGCAAACATGGTGAGGACAGAATAATTTGGAGTGCTTCATCCCTAGCACTTACGTGACCTACACATTCGTGACCACATCCTAAGCAGCTGTCATACCTCCTCTGCCCATCACCTGCACCAGGAGGATGAAGGAAGAGATGACACCTTGAAAGCCTCAACATGAGCGAGGCAAAACAAGGAGAAGGGAGAGAAGACAAACTGGGGAAAATAAAATTATGGGAGGGGCCAAGGAAAGTAAAATTCAGCATATGGAGAAAGTGCTCAAAAAAAGGAAAAAAAACTGGAAAGGAAGGTAGGAAAAGGAAATAGCCAGTTATGGAAGAAAAAGAAAGGGAGAGACTTCATAGGAAAAGAGTGAAAAACAAGATGGGTATGGAAGAAAGATGAAGGAATGATGTGAACACTGGGGGAGAGCAGGGCAAAAAGGAATTTCAGAAGGAAAGCAGAGGATGCTGTGGTTACAGGGAGAAATCCAGTTTGGGTAAACAGGGAAGTAAAGGAGGGGAAAGAAAATGGGATGTACATAAGAAAACATAGTAATCAATAATACTCAAAAAAATGCCTCAGAGGTCACAGGCCATTACTAACATCACAGCTCACCCTGACCTTCAGTGTTGCAAAAGGTCCATCTGAAGAAAACCAGGGCCTCCAGCAAATGCAAACTCTGCTCTCCCTTCCGCTAGTTCTGTTTATGTCCCAACATATCAGCCAAAGTTAGCTGTCCTGCCAAAACCAACAGGACCTCACCAGCCTAGAGCTCTCAGCACCAACACCAGTCCTTACCCAAGCAAAAGGTTTGCTTTGTTATTTGTTTAGGAGTTTTGTTTAGTTGTTCTGTTGCTATTATCACTAACATCCCAACTCAAGACCCATAGCTAAACAAAATGGCAAAACTGAAGAAAACATTGACAACTGAGATACAAATGTTCTTACAAAACTGAAGAAAGTAGTCAATGTAAGTATAAAAGTAGAAATATTGTTTAGTTTTTTTACAATTATCAATTATTGTTTATTTTCAGCCTCTCACACAGTTGGATCAATGGAACTGATCCAGAATGGACACTTACAAATGCAGCTTTTTGTATGCTAAGTGGAATAAATTCATGGACATATACTTGTACAAACTACTTAGCTTTAGATCCTTCTTTTCAGATAAGCATCATTTCCCTTTTGCAGAAAGCTAGCAAGGCATAGAGGAGTAGGAGGCTTTTGCCATGGTTAAAAAAACAAAAACATTTAAATTCTTAAACTAGACAAAGTACACACACACTAGGAGGCCCCAGAAAAGGTTCCCATTCTGAGGAACACGAGGCAGCCAGCAACTTTAAGAATTGCATATGAGCACAAAGCCCTGACTTATTACAAACCAGGTGGATCTCTCAGCTGGAAAATAGGGGCTCCTGCTACCTAGGAAATATGGGGTGCTCGGGCCAGTAGTTTTATTTTATTTATCAGACAGATTACATGCCAATGGATTATGTATTAGGTGTCTAATGGAGAAGCTGAGACTTCCTGGACATGTTGTATTCATGCTTCAGTAGATAACTTGCAATAATATGAAAAGACCTCATGTTCAAAAAGACAGCTCTGCAGTTGATGACTTCCAGTAAAGAAGTAGAGTCCTCTACGTGGTCCCATCCCAGAGCTCTTAAAAAGTGTTAAGTTTTACATTTTTTTGAGATTTAAGCACTCTGTATTACTATTCATCACACTAAAAACTTCAGTAAGAGGTGTCAACACTGGGGTTCAATTTGTTGCTCCTACTGTCAAATTTCATCAACATGATCCATGTATTTCTTCTATAAATACACCAGAAACTCAAGAATTAAAAAGCTAGAAAACCCTCAGTTGTACCTAAGAGGGACTATGTAGTTTGAACTATATAAACTCTTCTTTCCAAGCAAGCCAGAAAAGATGTGCTAAACATACTCAGCTTTTGAAATTTGATCATTTACAATGCTCTGTTTTAAGTACAGGGAAAAAAAGAGAAAAACCTCTAACGACCATCTCCAGATGTCTTGGGATGTCTAAAACCAAGGGTTAACCAACGTGCCTCTCTCTACAGGTGCATCTTCAGACTATGGACAAGCATTGTGCTCCTTCAAAAAGCTACTGCTCCTTCAGTCGTTGACCATATTTGCAAAGGAAACTTGCTTTGCATTTCAGTATGTGTACAGACAAAACCCAGTGGAAAGATTTAACATGTAGGAATCCTTCTATAACCAGATCAAGTTCAGATACATTTGAAGACTGACATCTACTGAACCCCCACCCTTAAAGCAACAAACAGGCATCCAAATCCCACAGTGTCATACCTCTTGTGTGCAGCTGCACACTGGACTCCACATGCAAAGCACTCAGGGCACAGACATGTATGGCAGGTGCTTTAACCTAAAAGATGGTGAGACTTGGCTCAGTTTTTCGACTAAACCTCATTTTCACACTCCTAAATGTCTTTTTTCCTCCCCATTGTCTGAGCTTTAAATAGCATTCAAGGCACTGAAACAGAAGCAAAGCTGCACACCAAAGGATAGCTCCAACCCTACAAGCACACTGCACTGTTGCTTTAAATTCCAGCTACCTGCCATTTCCTCGACTGCCCTGTGCTATTTTCTCTTGCCCTGCCTCGGAAAGCAAGGTTGCAGTTTAATCTCAGGCTAAAGCTGGATCTGTTATGATCTGCCTCATCAGGTGCATAATAAAGCCAACACAGCAGTATAAAGCACCCTGCATCACATGTGATGACCAACTCAACAGAGACATGGCCACACGCTTGTGCCCCGCTGTAGGAATTGCTTTACAATATTTGGAATGGAGAAAATCCTGCCAGAAATGGATTCGTGAAGAAGATCAACAAGCCACTGATGTTTTTAATGTTGTTTGAATGTACAAAATGTTTGTTAAAATGTCTTTTTGCAAAATCACTGCTTCTCCTTCCCAGAATAACCCTGTTATCTCAGGGCTCTGGAGGAAGGTTGCGACGTGCCTGTTACCTGAACCCCCTCCTATTGAATGTAAATCCCCTTACTCCCACTGGCCCAGAGCCAAACTCCCTCTTGTTTCCTATTGGTGGGTTTTGGATCCCTCCAAGGTCCATATAAGCCCCCAACCAGCAATAAACTCTCTTCTTCCTCTCCCTCTCCGGTGGTCTCTGAGTGTCCTTCTCAGGGGCTCTCAGGGGACCACGTGGTCAGGGAGAGCGGGGAGCACATTTTCTCCTAGGTAATGGAATAACCTCCAGGACCAGGAGAATCATCCAAACTGTTGCAGATTGCATCCCTACAACAGACAGCACCACAGACGCAGAAGGAACTCCCAAAGGGATACCCCGCACCTGAAGGAGTAAAGAGCAGAGCAGGCATGACAGAACACCCTCCCCGTGGTTGGAGTGGCTCCTCTCTGCACTCCTTTACCTAGAATGCTGTATCCCACAGGATATGCTCCCTGGACCTGGAAAGCAAGGCTGGCTCTCAGGTGTCACAAGCTAATTGAAACCTCACCGTGCAAAATCCCCCACTAACCAACACAGAGAGGATCTTCCATCAAAATATGCTAATGTGAATAAGAAAGAAATTTTATGGACCAAAAAAGTCACACTCAGCACGCTTGTTAATTACATTTGAATAAATCATATCTTAAAGAAAGAAGAGCAAGAGATTTCGTGTGGTGTATAGGCTCTTCTCATTGCATCAGCTTTCCAGATTAGGAAACACGACCAGAAGTGATGAAATAGCACAGAGGTATCATTTTCCAGTGAGTACTATGCCAGCTTTGTGTTCTTCTCTTTAAACTAATTTCTAATATTCATATTTTTTATATGTACCCTAAGATGAGGCATCCAGTTACATAGGACAAGATACAGTAAAGTTTAGTAGTTCTGTAAAAAGGTAGCATTAAAACCAGAATCAGGCTTCTGGCTCTTTCCTGAACTGTTGTGAAGTCACAAAAAATAACATTCCCTAAATTCCAGAAACAAGAGAAAATAGGACAGATTTCCATAGATCATCCTTTCTTTGATGGCAAATATGAATGGAAAGCCTGTCTGTCACCGGGCTTTTTTAAGAAAAAACATTCAATGATAGTAGAACACAATGAATGCATTTTCTTCTACAAATTTCAAATGAAACTTATGAACATTTCTTTAATAATTTTCAGGGTTTTTTCCACTTTAAGACGTTAAACAGCTTCCATTTGGCATGAAGCAAAGCAGCATTGCTCAAACGAGGAAGAAGCCAGAACTGCCCTATCAGAGAAGCAGCCCACTGGTGTGATCAGGTGGCTGAGAGCCAAAAATACTAAAATTCTAATCCTGGTTCATGTATTAATTTGACCTGAACCCAGATAAGTCAAAAGTGTCCTGACCTACAAAAGAACCATTATTGATTTTATTTGCATGACTTGGAGATTAACTATTCCAACATCCCTCTTTGCCTGTTATACAACCAGAGATTCAGATGAACTGCAATTCAGATGCACACTTTACTCACAGACTACTTTAGTTAAGCTGACAGAAGTCCGGGGACAGACTAGAAAACACCAGTCTGTTTTATTTAAACTGAGCATGACCTTCAAATCAGTTTTGCTAAATGAGCCATATTTTCCTTGTCAAGATCACTAATGTGCCAGGTTCAGGCTTTTTAGTGTGTCCCATGCTATTTACAGTATGGCAATGAGCTTCTTGTTAAAACCCGCCGGTTCACTTTGAAGCTGGCTTTACAATATAATAACACTAATGTCCTTTGTCCCCAGGGAAGCAGGTGAGGAGGAAGGTGACTGTGAAACAACAGACACAGCCTGGGACCTTCTTAGCAACCCACCATACTACTTTGCTAATGGACCATGAAATATTTCTGCTGAACTTTAGGTCTGTAAAGAACTGGAGCCTACGAGAGTATTTTCTAACATCAAAGTGCTTCGAAGTCATGAAAAAACTAATGCTTATTATGCTTCAGTTAAAATGCAATTGCAGAAAACAGCTGGGGGTTTTTCTTAGAATTTTTTCCAGTGATCTTCATCCTACTCCACTTCACCTTCTCCTCCTCTCTTGGTTTGTACCTTCTGTAATTTAAACACTTTCTGTTTCAAAGTCCAAATTAACCTGATTTTATCCTCTAGATGTATGAATTTCATACACAGAATTCTGTTCCCACCTTGACAAAAGGGCAAAAGCAATTTCTGTTTCTGTGCCTCAGTGAGCAGAGTTAATCATCCCCGGCAGCAATGACGTTATCACTTGGCCTCTTGTGGACACAAGTGTTTTGCTTTTGGCAGAGTGCAGCACGTAATAGCTATTAATCAAACCAAATTCCCCAGGAAAGGATACCCCAGTGCATTAGGAGCTTCTACCCACACCCAGCTGCAGACATGCCTTGTATTTTTTTTTTTTAGGGCTGTAAAATATTTATAGAAAAGTGTGCTTATGTACTGTGAAATTTTTATAGACTGGGATGGAGGGAGCACGTGATCAAATGACTGTTCTCACCTGCCAAAGGACCGATAACATGCTGTTACACAGGAGCACAATTTAAAAGGGCTCAGGCTGTTGTCAATTTTCTATTTTTTCTACTCCAGTTTCGCACTAAGCCAAGAAGGCAGAATTCTTGCCGAGGTATTTGTTTACGTGACAAACAGCATCCCTTTGCACTGAAAGACAAGGGTAAGTCTGAATAAACTAAGGACTCCATGTAAATTAAGACATGTTGAAATCACAAGCTGCGTGTGTTTTAAGACTGCCAACAGTATGATTAATAATATACTCCAACAAAGTCTTCAGCTCTGGAAAGTTGCATGGCACAAACCAAGCTCCCAAGGTGAGGGCAGCAAGAGCACTACACATAAAGCTAATTCCGACTGCCTCTTAAGTGCTAAAACCATTCTGCTGAATGGATTCCCTGCATGGAATCCAAGCAGCATCACTATTTTGAGACAAATACCTGTATTTCTGTAATGTTCTCTCCATTTGCATTTCACCTGAGAACATGATAACAAAACACAAGGGTGACCTTCACAGGTCAGCCAAAAAGTTCATCTTGTCCAAAATATAGTCTGCAACTATGTCTGATACCAGATATCCACAGGAGAATGCAGAACCAACACAGGCAGAGCTGGTAATTTCCACAAATTTTCTCCCAGCAACCTGTAACTGCTATCTTTGTATTTAATAGATCTAGCTGGATTTTTCTTCCATGGATTTGTCCAATCCCTTTTTTAAATGCTGCTCTGTCAGAAATGTCCTTTATCATGTGCATGAAAAGTAGGATACCAAGATGGAGCCTGACTGGTTCTCACAATTGTTGAAAAAAGCACAGACTCTCAGGAGAGGAGTGCAGATACGGATATGCACTTTAGGACTTCTTTGGAGATTCACAAAATTTTGAAAACCACAAATGGAGCTGGGGATTAAGATGATTGATTACAAAACTCCTTCAGAAAATCTGTGTTGTTACTGCTTTTGCATTACCCCAATGTGTTAACGAGAAGAGAGAATGCTCTTTTTCCTCCCAGAAGAAGTGGAGTTTGGGGATAAGCACTTTTAAAACCTACCACAAGGGGAAGAAACACCAAGACCCCTTCTTCTGCACCCCAAGCTGCATCACACCTAGGAACACTTCCAGAAGCAATGCTTTCTTAGCAATCCAACAGAGAAGCAAGAAAACCTGAGAGATGCCCCAAGGAGCCCAAGCAAGGCACTCCTGCATTCTGCCAGACTCAAAGCATTTTACAACCATCTCAGACACATTTTGGAAGGAGCAACTCATCACATGACAAAGTGCTTTCAGAAGGGAAAAGAAAAAACCTCAGTAGTGTCTTTAGTACTCAGAGAGTTGCCCAAGCAAACCTTCATCAAAGTCCATTTTATCATAAGGATTCAATTCCCTTTTCGCTCCATTAGTAGCACGCACACAACACACAACATCAGTTGTATTTACTTCCAAAACTAAAGCAATCCTCATGAAGCAGAACATATGCAAGTGCTTTACTTCTTACATATCTCATGGGACACAGTGCAAAGCCTGATTAAGCGCCTATGCCAGCACACTTTATATCTTACAGCAGTTAAAAAAACAGAACAGAAACCTAGCTCTAAAGTCACCTATAGAAGACAGTTATCAAATACCTTCAAAGCCAATTTAATTTTATATTTTTTAAATTTTTCAGAGAGCAAACGTTTTATAAAACAGCAGCTGAAATCTCTCACTAAAAGCCATTTTTTCAAAGACCCTTCCCAGTTAACAAGAAACCAGTAATGGAGTTTCTGGCATCGATCTGAAGGAAAAAAAAAGGTAGTACTTAACAGATTATTGGTGTCTTCTGAAAGAAGGTTGCCTTTTTGTGTTGTAAACAGACATAGCTTCCTGGCTGATTACCTTGGGCCCTCCAAGCCAAATAAAGAAAATATTTAATCAAGTTCCATGTGAAGATGACAGTAAGAGATCTTCTTTTTAAAATTCATACCATTTATTTGTATACAAAAAACTCACAAAACACCACCACCAACAAAAAACCTCTCAAATCCAAATAAAACCAACATTTAAAACTTCAGAGGCTACTTGTATTGTATTTGACAATACATGATGCAAATTCGTTCTCTCTGGAATAAAATAAATTTGCATTTAGTGAACCACTATTCTGTTGTCAAATAACCAAGTTCAGAAAGTGAACGCTTTTCCTCTAAAATTGGGGGTTTTTCCAAATGGCAGCAGAGAAGCAAGAGCTTTTTTCTGTTTTCCTGGAAATCTTGAATACTTCTATTTAATCCTGAGGCAAATAATGGAGCTACAACTGGAAGGAGTGCATGGTAACTGTCTGCAGACATTGCCCACCAGAGCAAACATTTTTCTTCCAATCTCTGCAATGATGAATTTTGGTTTTGGTGTGCTGTACTGCTACTGACCTTCCTTTTTGCTTGAGCACCAATTAAGAAGCACTGACCCAATAAAAATGGGTCATATCGATCTGTTGTTTTGATTTGTGTAACATGTCTCCCTCAGTCCAAGAAGCTCACCACTGGTTGAAGAAAGTTACTTTTTAATTCAGTTTCATTTTAGAAAACAACCCCTTTTTTTTAAATTTACACATAAAAGGAGACAAAGTACTTAAACACAAAGAGGCTACAATGAAACAAACTCAGATTTATTAGGCTACAGTAGGACATGGATGAGTTCATACTGATTTTTCTGACATGTGCATAGTTCAGTTGACTGCAACACTAAAGGGGGACATGAACTACATTCATATTTCCGAAAGGAAAAAAAAAAACAAAACAAAACCAAATCACAACAAAAAACCCCTTGCCAGTATCTTTGAAAAGCAACTTCAGTATACAGAGTCTTCCTTTTAATTTCTCTTAGCTTAGAAGCCGAAAAGGGACTGGATTCAGGCAGCCAAACTGACTGGTTAGGCAGCGTTAGTCCAGTACTTCTGTGGCCCAGACCCAAGGCATGTCCCTTCCTTAAATCAAAAATTTTCTCAATATTTAAATTACAGTCTCTCTCTATTTTACCTCTGCTATTTACTGCGAAAACAGAGCAGTAGGAAAAAAAGTCTTTCCTACTCTCAATTAGATGTTGCTGAAAAGTTTCCTAAAGGAAATTTCAGCATCTCAAGGCCTCCTCTGACTGAAAGGTGAAAATACTGGAGGGGAAAGGCAGAAGTATTTTAGCACCATTGAAACAATTCCACCTCAATAGTTTATTTTCATATGGTTGAATTATTTCACTGTAACTTACGTATTACCATGGATAAGCAAACAGTTATTCAGGAATATACTGTAAATTGGGTTTCAACAGGGAAGTTGAAAAATCGAGTTCTTTCATCTTTTGACACAACAAATTGCAATGTTTCTGCACTGAAAACTGAACAGACTTCCCATAAGTGTTTTGACAGAGCACTTTTCCAGACCTTTTTCTACTGTCTCTGCTTACCTGTAAGTGCAGAGATTTCTCCCTCCTGCTGGGGACGGCAGCACAACTAAGCACAGCCTGGCACTCGCCAGCGCTCCCAAAGCAATGGACACTCACCTGACACTGAGCACCAGCAACGGGCTCTTGGCAAGAGATAACTTTTCTGCTCACATTGCAGCAGAAAATTTGGATTGGTTAAAGTAAGTCTTGACATTTTTGTCCTTTTCAGAGCCTTAATTCATTTGTTGTATTCAAGTCTAGTCACAAAAGGATATTTAAAGCCATGCTCTGTTTTGCACTTTAAAGTATGTATTACCTTGCATAATTTCTGTATTAAATCAAAATCCAAGAGATTTCTTCGACAATGCACAGATATAACCTTGATATACAACACTGTTTGTGAAAGACGTCAAATTTTCTGCGTCGCAAAGTATAAAATAGCAAAAGAAGAAAAAAAACCACCAGGATTTGGTCAAATAAATAACATCAGCAACAACACAGAGAGAAGAAAACCTGTTCGTGTATAAACATAAAAAGTGGACTGCTGCTGTTATGCTTACACACATTTTTATTCCAAGAACATTTCAAAAATGACTTAAATGTGTGTGTTGAACGTGCCTCATTTTAATGCAGTATTTGCTTAGCTTGTAAATAAGAGATTTTGTATCTTCTAACCTTCAGCCTATGTACACACATCTAGTCTCTGACATTTGATAGGACTTCTTTCCATTTCATAGATTTCCAGAACAAAGCAGGCGAGATATATAAAATCAAATCAGACTAGAAAATAAAAACCAAACCAAAGAAATAAACTAAAAAAAATTTTAAAACACCTCACTCTCAGTCAAAATTATGCCCTACAATAATTCCCTGCAACTTTATGGGCTGAAAAGTTTACATTACCAATATTTACCTTTCACAGAGATACGCACTTTATTACAACACACAGACTCTAGAGATCCTGAAAACCTTCTTGAAAGGCCCTTCTCCACATTTATCCCTCTGCCCATCACCTGAAACAGTAGTAACCATGGTACCACTTTATAGCAACTGAACAGAACTGCTTGTCCTCTACAAAAAAAAAAAAAAAAGTGCTGTTATACTCTGAAAAGACTGAAAAGTGAGAGACAGGAAAGATGCAGTGGTATTGCAGCTCTATGCCTTTAGGATTTCTTACAGAAAAAGTTCACTCAATTTACATATTGAGGAGTGGGCATTTTAAAAAAAAATTATTTTTGTTCTGTAAAGTTGAATGGAAACCTACAATTTAAGATTCCACTTTTTTTCACTGGACAAACAAGGTCCATTAGGAAAGCAATTAAAGACCAATCCTGCAGATGCACGAGGCACCATGGAACCTAAATTTCCTAACTGCAACAGTGGAGTCAATACAGTCACACAAATAAAAAATGTTAGTATTTTTAAATCAGAAAAGTAGAAATTTGCCCACCAGTCCTATTTCAGGGCATTCATATTTACCTTCCAGTGAAGCACTTGAAAGATCTTTCCCCTAAGTGAAAAGTTTGCTGACTTTTCAGCAATTGGAGACCCAGACAGGTAAGATATTTACCAAAGCAGAGTATTACTATTAAGTCTGTTTTAATTTAATTTCACTTCTCATTAAGAAAAAAACAAACAGACAAAAAAAAAACAACACAAAAAACCCCTCATCAAAAGCAACCAAGAGAAAAAACAAACCACCAAGCACCTTACATATGACAAGAATCCTCAAGTTCAAGGACCCACTACCGAACCCCACTGCAGCTCAGCTACCTCTTGCCCACTTCACTGGAAGGCTGAAAACATCAAGTACATTTCATAAAACCTCACCACCTACAAATATGTTTACAAGCAATTACCCATTTTTATTAAGGAATACAACTCTGACAATGGTAAGGAAAGGCTAGAAAATACAAATCCTAAAAGCTCAAAACTAAGCAAAATGAAAGCAAATTAATTATCTTTGTAACTAGATGATCTTTGTGGAACTCAGTTACTGTGATGGCATAGGTCTTACAGATGTTAAAAGAAATTTATTTTAAAAAGGCAGCTAAAATGGCTAAGTATTTGCAGACACTATGAAGACTGAAGTCTGAGCAAAAGTTCAACATCAAAAAATTCTACAAAAGCCCTCAAACCCAACAAACTCACAAGATTAAATATAATGGGTTTACTTCTAATAATCTACTGTAATTTTCATAATTAAGTTGGCCAACTTCCTCTGCTTTGCAACATAACCATAAACAATAGGATAGTTTGCAGTTAATGTAAAATTTTTGCAAAGTCATACCTGAAGCCAACTGTGAAGAGTTACAAAAGGATCTCACGAAAATGAGTACACTGAATGATAAAATGACATCAGTTTAACATAAAGATAGGCAAAAAAATGCAGATGATAGGAAAAGCAGACAAGTCACGAATAGTATATACACAACACCAAGTTCAAACAAGACACTGCTGTAGAGGAAGGATCATATGGACATTAGAAGCAATTCGATGAAGATTTCTGCAAAATATTCAGCAGTTGATGGAGTATAAAGCAAGGAAAACACTTGGTACTATCAAAGGAAAACAGAAAAGAATTATGCTACTGTGTGTAGTCACAGAGCATGTAACTCTGGAATGATAAAAGAGTGACAGAACAGCAACAGCACCATCAGCACTGCAGAAAGGCTTACATATACAAAGAGGCAACAGGAAGGCTTTTGACAACAGAAAGAATACAAAATTCTTGCAGACTGATGAGAAGGACCACCAGATTTTGACTAGGATGCAGGGGTGACTCAGAGATTTACCAGGGGCAAGCCATACAAAAGACAGCTATCTTTGCATACAGCAAACCACACAAGGGTGAAGTTAAATGGCAGGTGACAGGCTGAAGGTCTAAAATACGAACAACTTAAAAAATAGCTTTTTGGCTTAAAAATCAGATTATTTCAATAGTCATCACAATCAAAAGTGCCTACTATGGTCAAGAAGGAAAGCCCTCATCAGAAAGCCTCTCACCCCTGGTGACTCAGGCCATGTATCATTCAAGGCACATACTGCTGTCCTCAGCTTACCCTTCTGCCTTCTCCACCTTGGGATGGCAGCCTCTTACAAGCAGCACAGTTCTGCAACCAAGGCTGGCTACAGGTCCATGCAGACATGCTGATCTTCAAGCCCTCCTGTGAGAAACTCAAGGCTTTCATCCCCTATTTGAAACAAACATGTATTTCACAGAAGGCGAACTCATCCTACCTAGCTTTCAGCAGTTAAGTGCATCACTGGTGACCAAAAAGCACAGTCTACTTCACCTTCCTCATGCCAAAGGGGAGACAGGCACCTCCAAATGATGATATTCAGAACGTGAAGGCACAGCTTTATCTCCTGGGGTCACCACAAAGCCACCAACCCAACTGGACAGACACATGCCTACAAGGACCAGCAGATCACACAAGTGACTGTGCCACCTGCTTTGCACTCCAGAGGAATGACTGACCAACTTGGGAAGGCAAACAAACCCTTTTCAGACACACGTGTTTGTTCGCAGGCCTTACTCCCTTGCCTTTCGGTTGTGTCCTCCTCTTCAAGAGACTGGAGAAAGAAACTGGGACAGAACAAGAGTGGAAAACCAGAGAGATGACAGGGACTGCACCCCTCACACGCCATGGAAGTGTCCAACGACTTCCAGCTCAACAGGTGAGGACCAGGTCCAGGAGACCAGCTCAGTTCCAAGTACTGCTCTCCAGCTCCTCCCCCTGAGATGGATGTTGTGGCTTCTCACCACTTAGGACCCCTTACACCAAAGATTAAGCTGATGGGTAGTTCCCCGCTGGCATCTCTACTTCAAAGAGCTGCTACTGTGGATACCAAAGCCTTTGAAAGTGGCCTCACTGCACAAAGTCCTGAGCATTAAATGAGGTCTTTAAAAAAAAAAAAAAAAGCAGGAGGGGTGGGGGGTGAGAGAAAATGCACTGGCTTTATAAACACATCAGTGGGTCCACTTGCAAAGCTTTTCATGCCTTCTCCAATGTGGCAAAGAGAATCTTAAGAGTTTTTAGCCAGGGCACACCTCCTCAACTCCTTAAAATTATGGCAATAAAGCAATCCATCCCTGTAATGTGACCCAGCATTTGCAGAGGGGAACTAAACTACACAAGGGAATTGTGAAAAAATACACACAAAGCAAAAAAGTTTTTCAACCCAAGCGCTAGAACTCCAGGCCAGCGGCGCGCCGTGCTGCCGGAGCATGTTCAGCATGCCAATAAGGACTGCAGCACTGCAATCCCCAGCACCAGCAGCCCACGCACTGCCATCCTCCTCTGCAAAAGCCTCTTGGCAGCTGGAGGAGCTGCCCCAAGCCCCACCGAGTTTTGGCTACAGGGTGAGGAGATGAAGGTGGGAAAGCTGGCATTGGGCTCCTCACGACAGACAGAGGCTGTAGCTGGGGGTGCTGTGCCACAGGTGAACACAGCCATCAGGAAAATCCCATACATGTTATTGCAGCCTTTCGAGTGAAAAAGAATGAGGCATTGCTCAAGTCCTGAATCACTAACTGGGCACAGAGGTACACACCTGCCAGCGGTGAGCCCGCCTGTCCCACCAGAGGCACAGTCAGAGGTGTCTGCTGACAAACCAATGCAACTCTAGGCTTGATATATGCATACAGCTGCTGATAACAGCACCGCACACCATCTGAAAAGTGGAAAGAAATACCCCAAAAAGATAAAACTGGACTAAAACCAGGTTTTGCTGTTCTACGAGGCAGCCACTCTCCCCATCTCAACATCAGGAGTGTCCCACAGAGAGCTGCCAAAAAAGTGTCAAGGCACAAACCCAGAATACTGAAACCCTGCACTGAAAAATCATCCTTCTGAGTGCTTGAAAGTAACAGAAATCTTGTTACTTGGCAATTTTACTTTAGTTTTAGACTAAGTTCAAAACACTGTCCGTAATACCTGTAAAGTGCAAAAATCATGAGAGATTCAGGAAATTAGAGAGTGGGGGGCTGTACCATTCAGTGTACCTGAAGCATATATAACAGAGAATCTGGGGGAAAAAAGTACCAACAGCACTATATTCCTCAGAAACCCAAGGAAAAAAGTATTCAGTCTGGATAGCAGAGCACTCTAGAGGGGTAAAAGAAAAATAAATCATTTGCTAGGCCTATCTCTTAATCATACACAGAAAACATACTGAAAATTGCCTTCAGAATTTCCACAAAGAAACAAACCACCAAACATTTCTAACCAAGTCCTAGCTTTGTCCTTCCATAAAACTACCAAGGGAAAATATTTCTGCATTTTTCCTTAGTTGTACTCTCTAATTCTGCCTGTTACTGTACTCCCTGCAGGAGAGAAGATTTTACAGCACATGAACCTCCAGACTGACCTTGTCTCTATTTATGAGTTCAGCAATGTGTGATACCCAGATCTTCCCAAAACACTGTTTATTATCCACTCAGAAAATGATAAAAATAAATCCTTGATCTAAAATAGAAAAAAATTAATAGACTCTGAAATGAACCATCTGTTCCTATTTCTTGATCCATTTCTTTATGCAATGACTGTACCCCTAAAACCCTCCCACTGTCTTTATTAGCTCTTTTTGGTGTTACAAAAATCACAAAGATGAAAAAACATGTTTTTATGTGTGTGTGTGTGTGTATTATGCACGTGTGTATACATTTGTCAACATACACCTAGGAATGAAAAAGGGAGCAAGAAATTAAAAGAAGAAAAATACTAATAATAATTAAAAAAAAAAGAGTGAACTTCTGTGTTTATCACTTTGTTTACAGCTGAGCTCTTCTAACTGGTGAAATCTCGGGTATCACAAGCCCACCAGGTCCTTTGCCAGACTTATGACTCCAGGAATCGTACAAGTCTTCTGCAGAAGCAGCAAACTGCACCCTGGCAGTTCTCACCAGCTTTAGTAATCCTCAGTAGCAGAGTCCCCTACAAATTAGTATTCCTTTGTGTTAGTTGTAAGGATATTGCATTTCATCCCTTGTTAGGTATGCTCTTCCATTTTCACATCTCCAAGTTTTCCTTTTTCAGCACGACTCAAACACTGATCTAAGAACTTGACATTGTCAGCATTATTTGAGGGAGAGCTCCATGTTTTAACAGCTTTATTACAAAAGAATAATAAAAAATTGTGGCGATTAAAAAGTTGGCAGATTCTGGAAAGGGGCTGCATAACTTCTTTCTCCTTATGTATTCTCTGCTCCAAATAGAGTCAAAAAGTTTTTTTTTCTAAAAGAAGACATTTTTAAAAGAAGACTCCCGATATCAATAACCAACAACTGTCACTGCATTTGCTAATACTGTATAGGAAGATTAGTTTAATTAGTCAAGCTGTTAATACTGCTATTATTTGAACTAGTTTTCAGCACTGGCACTCTCTTAAAATGGGTTTTGCTTTCCTCAGGCTATGGTTTCAGCCCGTTTACAGACCAGTTACATAGCACTGATTCACATTAGTTTAAACCATAACACATTATATTAAACATATCAAATTAGCTTCACAATCAAAGGTTTTAAAAAAGAAAATACATATAATAATTTCTAAATCAAGTGATTTTATTCTCTTTTGCTACAATTTTGTAACAGCCATATTCATAAAAAAGAGGGAAAAAATAATTTGGCTTGAAAATGTGTTTCTTTCCCAAAAGAGGAAAAAAAATCCTCAAAGACAGAAATTTCTAGTAACATTAGGAAGGATGGTACCACTAATAGCTACCACATGCAAGTTAAATCTTAGCAATGTGCCTAATTAATGATTTAGGAAATTAAAACTGTATGTAAAATCATTAATAAGGAATTTCGATTGAACACTAAGTCTTTTTCTCGTCTCTCAATACTGTAAAAACTGAACACTTTACAGAGCTTTTACAAATAAACATAGTGTAGATTATTCCTAACATACTCATGAGCAACACAGAAGATTCATTCACAGCACAGGTGAGATCAGAGTGCCTGAAATCCCACATAACATTAAGAGCCACTTTTCTCGCTCGGAAAAAAAAATTGTAGCATATCATTATTTTACATTTCTGAAAAATATTCGCTAACAAAGGAAGAATTTGATTTGACTTTATAAATGTCCTATAGTCAAGCACTGTACTTCAGGACCTGTAACTCATTAGAAAATTCTACCTTAGGAAAATTAAGAGACTAAACAAAATAATTATTCCTTGAAAACAGACAGACCGCACACAATAAGACGTTATCACACTAATAGCTCTGATGAAATCCACACACCAATTAAGCAGAAAGATACTACTAAATGAAAAGAGGCACCAGAATCTGGTCCAAAATACTTTTAATACCAACTATTTGCATAACAGATGTAAATACAGAATATTTACTACCACACCTCTACCCTCCAAGATGAAGGTTCACTTACCCATCCATATAAAGGACTGGTACACACATTAACCAGGAAGGAATTTTTAAAACCCTTTTGTTGCTTGATTGTCGTGAGTAGTTTGATTCAAACTATTTGACTGAGTGATGAATGCAAATTTTCACTTTGGTAGTCAGGCATAACAAGGATAACTCGAGATACTGTGATCTCCAAGGTATGAAAAACAGTCACTTAAATCATTTGAAACTAAGAAACTGTCTAAAAAGAGGAGCCTGAAAAGTTTTCTCTGCAGGCTGCACATAAAAATTATTTTCAAAAATGCTAAGTTTGTCTCACATTTTATAGCCTGAAAAATATTATTTGACTTGCTTATAATTATCAGTCTTTGCCTTACATGCTTAACACAGTCTGCACACAAACAACACATTCAAGCATCAATAGTGATAAATAGTTAAACATACATATCCAAACCCTATGGGTTTGTAATAATAATGCTCTACACCCTGACATCTGTTTCACTTGCTACAGAGCTTGAAATTCTCAGAAGACACAAGGTTGATTTTATTTAGAAGACTGCAGCACTCAAAAATAACCAGTTCATGAACTGAATATATGTCAACAACCTCACTGCAAGTACTTGGCCAGCAAATGGGGTAGTTGCATCAACCTCCCCAGAGCAGAGTCAACTCTGAGGAGTTGGGAGGAGACACTGGGAGTTCTCAGAACATGTCCTGTACTTCTTGAAAAATGGAAGTGGTGATGGACAGTTGGTTTAGAAGGGCCTACTTAACACAATACCTTTAAAACCAGTGTAACTCATTCCTAAGATAAATCTTTAAACTTTCCCCAAAATTACACCACTGAAAGGTTTTCTAGGCAGTAAAAGATTCTTTTACCTAATTTCTCTTTAAGAAATTGATCTTTAGTCTTTCTCATTTCATACAGTTTTTCCCCTCTCTATGTCCTGTTTGAATACAAATATCTATATGCAATATTCATGGATATTACAAAAAAAAATGACAACATTCTCTTGCTGTCTCAACTGTTATTAGGAAAAAGAAAAAGAATAAAAAGCTCTATTATAATCTGTACATATAAGTGATGTTTCTATAATCCAACTGAAGTCAGTATGTTGATTCAGGTCACTAACTGGGTGAGATCCTGAACGATACTGAGCACCATCAATGCATATGGCAGTCTGAGAAAGTTGAAGAGGCTTCAGCGCATCACAGGATGAGGAAATGTCCTCAGAGCCCTCCTGCAACATAATAGTAAAGTTTGCCTTCTATCTAATAAATAATAACTAATAACTACTCTACTCTTCTCGAATTTCAGACTCCTGCCTAAATATCTCTTCCTTCTCTCCAGGGCATTTAACATAAATCTTCACCATTCCTTCTTGAGACTCCTCCTCTGCAAGAAAGTTGATGTGCCTTAGCACAGTGAAATCATTGCTCTAAAAGCCAGCCTGCTCATTAAATTATTCTGCTAGCTGTGTGTTCTCTCATTAAAAATGTATAAAGATCAGATAATTGCAGCACATATTATTAACCTTGTTTTCCTTGCTTTCATGTACAGGTTCTGTTTTGCTGTTGAGACAAAGACCAGGAAAGGAAATGGGAAATGCTCAGCTAAACTACAATATGAAAAACTCTCCCTGCTTTCCTTCCAGAGCACACAAAATCACAGTGCAGTCAAAAACGCCCATACTTTTACAACAGGGTAAAATACTGTAATCTCATGGTATGGCTCCTACAAGTCTAAAACAGGCAGTCTTGGCTTTAGTTAAAGCCTCTGATAGGGAATTATTTAGATCAGCCAGTCTAATTCACCTAAATCTTCAAACATACCTGCTATAAACTTCACAGATTTCCAGGCTGGCTCCTTCTCCTCCTGCAAGCTAGGCAGCACTTCCAGACAACAACCCAGCTAAAAATCCAATTAGGGTAGCAGCACTTCTGAAACATACTGACCTATTTCTTTTTTTACTTGTGTTAATGTGCATATACTCATGTTCTATTTCTGAAGAGAGGAGCTATTTACACTGGAAATTAATACCCTTCGAAAACAAGTTACCATAAAACCCACCTATTGCACCCAAACAGGATCTACTCAGCAGAGAAACAGTTTCCCCGACTGCCTCAAGCAACACAGACAGTCTGCAGCACACTGCAGCTAACTCTTTAAACATTCGATAAAAGACAATGATCCTCCTACCTTGTTTAGCCCTGTCTATTCGACACATTCCCAACGTGAACAGGAACATCTGATATAAACAAACAGCCATATCTTCCCCATCGCATCATGGTAACTAATTCTTATGTGAAACGATGAGCAGACTAATTTTTTTTTTTCTCCCTCAGAAAGCCTTGTGCCTTATCTGGGGATTTTTCCTTAGATGATGAAGCAAAGACACAGCCTAAACTCTGTTGCTGAAAGACTGCAGCCCTTCCTTCTCACAGAGCCCTCCCAGCATATGGCAGCCAATCACACCCAGCTTCGTCAGCCCTACTGCTCTTAAACTGAGCCTAACGGGATGATTGACACAGCAACACAGCACTTCTAATGTGTAAAAACAATGCATCCATACCGATGAACCAGGAATTTCCCTCGCGCAGGGAAGGAGTTTTACCGGTGAGGTAAAGCGATACCTCCATGAAATCACATACGCAGCAAAAGCAAACAACTCCCTTCCCCTTCCCTGCAACAGCAGCTATACCATTTCTAGCACAAGGATTTTCAAAGCTTTTGCTAATTGTAAACACATGCACAAACAACGCTTCTGGAACTGCAAAACTGCAATGATGCTGTTTTGGCTGTAAAGGTGAGCTGTGTACCATAATAAATCAAACCATCTATCTTTTATTTTAACATGCAGCCAAAAAACGCACTCCGATTCACACAGCAATATTCTCATTTTAATACTGCATAATCTTATGTGCAACATCTGCATTTAACAGCAATACAAGCATAACATCTTTCTGAGTATTTCAGACCAGTTGTTAGGGACTGCGAGTATGGGATGCTTCTCAATGAAAACATGACCTATATGACGGTGTTTTTATTCAGATCCGTGGCAGACAAATCACATCAGCAGCATGTGAGCTGCAGTTCGTGCAATTAGTTGGCAAATGATGTTCATTTGCATCAAGGTTCTGGCACAAGGACTATGATATCAGTTGCCATTTTCAAGTCAAGCGGTGGGCAGCTCGACACACTTGGTACATAAGGTCTGGCATCAATCAGTTCTTTCACAAATATTACTGAAGTTTTAAAACACGAGAACAAAGCAGCTGAGGATTATTGAACAAGAGTTGCAATTAAGAAAAATACAGAAAGGAGCTTAAGCTGAAAGTCAACCTTTATCCAGAAAGGGATAAAGATTGTGGTACAACACTATTTTAGACAGCAGTTTAGGCAATTCAAGTCATTACTCAAAAAATGTGTAAAATGTGTTTAAAATGCCACTAAAAGTTTAGAAATATGAATAGACAAGAGGAAAACAAAGCTTTCATTCACTGGCAGCTCTGTCTCAAGGCCCCATTGTTTCCTATGGACTGTTTTGCATATTATAAACACAGCTTCCCAAAAATCCATTATTCCTCTATCCTGCAAGCAACAACTCTCCTTTGGGCTCCACCATCTCCCACTTAATTTGTGAAAACCCTCCCTCCCTTTCCAGGCATGGTCGAAATGTGCTCCTGCTGAGAATGCTCCTGCCAGCCAGCCCTTGCTTTCTGTGCAATCAGCCCCTCCATTCTGCTCTCTTCTGTCCTGTATTAAAAAAACCCCAACAAACAAAACAAGCGCCCCCCCCCCCCCCCACCCAAAGGAA